>VWZZ01001012.1:203526-351957 GCA_013399095.1 Psophia crepitans | reverse complement strand
GGGGGCTTCTCTCTGGTGCTGTGGGGACCCTCAACTGCTGTGGGTGTTTGCTCTCTTGGGGGTACGGGGACTCCCCAGCCCTGCCCAGGGTGCTGAACGGGCAGGGAGCTGGGCTGAAGCACGGGGCTGCGGGTGTCCGGCGGGTTTGGGGGACAGGCAGGGGGGGTGGCTGCCTCTTGTCGCTTGCCCCCCGGTGCCCACCTTCTGCGACTGTTTCCAGTTAAGGAGCAGTTCTTAAAAACAACAAGGTACATGTGAAGGAATGTTGGTTGCCACCGTGTGAGCTTAGCTCCTGCTTGTGGGGATGGAGGGTCTCCAGACTGTGCCTGCATTTCAGGTACCCTTGGTGTGGTGCAGGTCCCTTCTGTCACTTAGGTAGAGCACACACTGCCAGGGAGCTGCTGGGTGTTCCTTCCAAGTGTATATGTGTGTGTATGCTTATGCTCTCAGTGATCTAAATATGAAATAAACAGATTGAATTAGTGAAGGGAGGGCTGAAGAGGATGGGGTGCTCTTTGCCAGGCACATTGTTTTGTGCAGTCTGCTAATAGCCACCAAAGAGAAGTTTTTACTCCACTCATGGTGTGTGTCAAGAGAGGGAAATGATGCTGATGAAATTCCGATGTGGAGAAAGTGACAAAGTCTTCCTGAAACTTTGGGGAAGAGGAAGGAAACTATCATCGCTAGCATTGAAAACATGGATTTCTTTCCTACTTTCTGCACACGGAGGCTGTGGTAGTCAGGTTTTGTTCTTTATTTCCCCTTCACAAGCTCAGGATATGTATCTCCAGTAATCGGGAAAGAAGAATGCAGTCTGGATACGGGCAGCAGGCAACCTGTACCTGAAGACGTTTGTAAATCATGGTTATGTTGGAATGCGTGAGGCTTTTTAGTTCGCAGGAAGCCCCTTCCTAAACATCGGGCTGGGAATGACCATCACATACTGCATCCGCAAACAAATGGGACATTTTGGCACATCCAACCACTCTGGGAACCAAATCGTCCTGTCAGTTTTTCTGGAGAAATGGTGTGGTCTTCAGCTGTTACACTGAAGTAGCTGCGTGTGGAATTTCATTTTGAATCTCCGTTCTGTATTCATGCTGGGTAATTTCCTTTATTGAAGGTGTTGTTTATGCTTTATTGAAAAGATACTTGAAGCTATCCCAGTACATATTTCTTAGAATCCTGGAAAATAACTATAGAAATGATAATCATATAAAAGTTTCAGTGGTGTATCAATTTGTGAAGGACTATCTTTTACTGTCACTGTCAGGAGCCATAGGAAGAAAAGAATCAAAACAGTGAAGGAAGAAGCTTGAGATAACATTTAATATATTTAGTCTGAATAGTAAAATAACAGTCCCGGGTGCTGGTGAACAGTGCTGGTTAGAACAGTTGTCTGCAAATTTGTGACTTCTCAAGCGTTGTCAGAGGAAAAGACTTTCTAACCTGGTAAGCTGGTGAGCTGTTGAATTACCTGTGGTGCTTCCCATTTATCTTTTCAAAAGGGCGAGCGGGTCCCGCTGCCGCCTTCCACGTGCCCAGCCACGCTGCCGTCAGCCGGGTATTGCAGCCTGCTGGAGCAAAGCCCTGACGCTCCTGCGTGTTTCTATTCTATGGTCTCTCTAGCCTGAAACAGTATTTGCCCTGGCATTACCACTTTTCACATGAAGAACAGCTTAATTTTAAGCAGAAGCTTGCTGTTATTGGAATAGCACGGGAATATTGCCTGGCATTTGGGGTTTGTCTGGGTTTTGCTAGAGGAAGAGGTCCAGTGTTTTTCTTAAGAAATGTCTTCACATGGCAAGTTTTCAGCAATTGTAGTTTTGTCATTGAGTAGCTCGGACGATGTTAGTAATTTATGGAAGAAGAAGCTGAGCAATGGCAAGTTTGTGAAGCAGAGAACTATAGTGCTTTCATCTTTTGAGAGCAGTCAGCAGACATGGATAAAAACAATTAGATATATTGAATTGTAAATGTAAAAAAATGCAAGCTGACCTCTGGTCCTAAGCTGTCAGGAAGCTTAGTGCTGGACTGCATGTTAATTATCACTCCTCTACCCAAATTAAATTTGTTTTGTAAGGATTCTTCTTCTGGTCCAATGGAAAAAAAAATCTATTCTTGCTTCATGCTCAGTATTCTTGATTGTTCCCAGAGTGGTGATTACAAATCAATAGCAGTAACACCTTAACCACTAGCAGTGTAGTGTTGGAGGGAAATTTCATTGTTGACATTTATTAATAAGTATTTACTTTCTCTTTTTTTTTTTTGTGGCATTGTTATGGCTCAGAAAAGCATTTTTTTTCTGCTGTAATGTATGAAGTTTGTGAGATGGAGGATGATGACGGCTTTCTGCAAACTGGGTTAAGGTGGCAAGCTGATAGTAGTAAATGAGATTATCGGTGTAGTGTAGCCTATTCCTCTGCATCTGCAAAGTGAGGGAAAGGGCAAGGGCATGAAATGTAATGTTATGAGTTTCTGAACAGTGGTTTCTGCTCGAAAGCATTTAAGGGGATCAGGATGTGCATACGGTCATCTCAAGTGGTATCTAGCAGGAAGAATGAAATGCTAAATGAAACTCAGCAGAAAAAAATAGGGCATCAAACACTATAATCTAAATACAGAACTTTCAAATATAGATAGGATTAAATGTAAGTTTGTTACAGAATTTTCATTTGGACAGCTGTGTGTCAGCACTTTCATTTTAGGCTGTTGTTTACCCAGCAGATTTTTAAAGTGATTTTGAAACATCGTTGACTGTAATGGAAGCCGTATCTGCACTGAAAAAAGTACCTAAATAAATACATGCAAAACAGATACCAGAGGATAGCCTGGATATTTATCTCATGTTTTATTAGAAGCAGGAAACATTGTGATATTAACAAAGATTGAAATCTGTAGGCATTGGAAATCGTGAGCTCCAGAAACTATCACTAGGTCTATACTATTCCTTGGCCGCCTTTCCGTGCCGATCCAGTGCATGAAGACATGACTGATGGAGCTGCATCGATGTCACGAGTACAGCTCTTTCTCCTGCTTGCAGAAATGAAGCTTAGAGCTTCATTTGGATGATCTGGAGCAAGTTATGTTGGCAAAAGCAGAATTTTGCTGGCATAAGCTGAATTTTGCTGGCATATGCTGTATATATGCCTGGAGTGCTTTTCCTTCAGAGAACAGCTACTGCTACTCTGTGTAGAGAATGCCCTAGAGCTACTGGATGGGTGTAGGATATCAGCATGCCTGTACCTACAAAGTACTCCTAGTATAAAGAGATTTTAATATAAACCTCTCAAATTGTATTTTTTTACTGTTAGTTGTGTTTATGTGGTATTTGCTATTTCGTACCCTAGCCACCATTTCCTGGCTGAAAGAGGGATCTGAGGTTGCTTTGCTGAAGGACAAAGTCCCATCTGCTGTGCTGGAACAATGTACCGGGTAAAGAAAATGCCCCTCTGCTACCTCCTCGTTCTCTTCTGAACAGCAAAACTGAGGGCCAGCAGGCATCCCAGAACCTAGTTTGGGGAAAGCAGAAAGCCTCTTGGCCGTTGGAAAGACACTTGGATCAGCCAGCTATTGGGAGAACAGGCAAAGAGGGGGGAATAAGCTGTCAGACCGCTCGGCTGCGGTGAAAGAAAGAAGCACTGGAAGGGCGTATCTGCACTGGGCCGTGAAGCACCATGATACAGGCACACAGAGTTGCTCCGCAGAAACCTCGGGCAGAGGGGGGCTGCAGGGGCAGTCGGTGCCCTGGAAGCAGTAGACTGGGTGCTGCTCAAGGTAAACCTTGCCTCTCAGGCAGCTCCACTTCTCTAGTTCCAGAGAGACACTGTTTGCAGCTAGCTGAGCTATCTCTGCGCAGCCCAGCGTTGCTGGCTTTAAACTTACCCGTGACCCTGGTGTGAGAGGGCTGCCAGAGCTGGCTCTCGCTTTGTCCACATAAACAGTATTCTCTGCATATACCGGTCATGTTTTGTGTATGCACTGGTTGCCTTCCGTAAGTCCCAGAGGCTTCTGAAGTGCAAAGTAGATAGCAGGTGCAGGAACATTGGGATACTGCTGCAGTAGGAGAGCTGTCTCTTTGCTGGTGTGATGCTCTGTGCGGCTCTTAGAAAACATCTTAGCGAGGCACAGACTCCCTGTCCATCAGGAGTCCACAAGGAACAGCATAAAATCTGCCTCCTGCTCCTCTCCATGCTTTCCTTCCCACTCGTGTATTCCCTGGGTCAGCTGGAGGAAAGTTTGGCAAGCTTCCCCGTGCACATGTGCTGTTGCGTCTTGGGGCTTGTCTGTACAGGGAGGTTATTTCAAAGTAAAATACAGTATGAGGATTTATAGTGCTATAAATTCTTGGCAAGACAGTAAACTGTTCTCCACAAATGCTTCATTAACTCCACGGCTCAAAGAACTACGTGTATCCATGTTTAGATTGAGCAGGCTACATGGGTATCTTTTTTTTTTTCAGGAAAAAGTGGCTTTTATACGTATAGGAGGATACTCATATATACTTCTTAGCTATCTGTATATTCAATTTACTAGAAAAAACTGCATTCCAGAAGTTTAAGAACATACCTCTGCCTGTGATAGCCATTTTTCAGAATAATTTATTTGTAAAATGATTTATTACCTTTCTCTTCACCATCCCACTTAATGTGTTCTACTCTGCTTTCTGTAAAAGTGCTTCCTCCATAATTGGAAATCCACCTGCGTGTATGACTAAGTCTTTTTGGCTTTTATTTATTATTTGTATTGCAGTAGTACTTAGAGGTTTTATTTATAGATGTATTAATCTGTATTGGTTATGTGGCTATATATAGCTTTTTTCTGTGATCCATGTTACCACAGCATCTGAGTTAATTTGTCCTCACAATATGGAGTTTTTATGACTAAGGCTCTATTATTCCACATTTTGCTTTTGGAAAACTGAGAAATAAAGGATACATTTATGCTTCTTCACAGGAAGCTCCCAAGAGTTGCCTTGGGCAGGGTCCCTGTATTGGCAGCCACGGTACTGGCCTTTTTGGTCATTTTGAGAGTACCTCAGACAGGTCCACGCTGTGCATGGCATCCTTGGGAACAAGAACTGTCCTGCAAGTCCTTGGAGCATGCCACAGCCCCTTTTAGCTCTTGCCATAGCTCTACCCATCTGCCTCATAGTTCTTGATCTGCTGCTCTGTCTCCAGCACCCGCATTGATCTCAGTGTGCCAAGATGCAGGTGGAAATAACTAGTGAGCACAGGGAAGGACAAAAGGAAGATCCAGAGGCTCTGCATAGGTCTAGGGAAAGGGAAAAATAAAGGCATTGCATTATGCATTAGGAATACCACATTTTGGCAATCTACAGGAGGACCATCAATCTTGTTGGCATCAGAAGTGTGCCAGGCTGCCTGTAATGTACCAAAAAAATAGTTGCGTTTCTGGAGTCCGTGGCTTCTGGTCTTGTTGTCACACCAGTTATATCTTTCTCCAGTTATATCTTTCATCCGGCGATGGCTCATGAATTTCAAGATGTTGAAGAGCTGTGTTGAGGGCTTACTTGAGCTTCATTTTATCTGGCACTGCGCTGGTTTCTGGATGTCTCTCCTGGAGGAACAGAGCAATGATTGCTCTGTGTGGGTGACAGTTCCTATTGATTTTCCCCAAATTCTGCTGTTTTTTTACGATCTCCCTAAATGTGAAATGGGGACTGGGTCTGCTGGTGCCAAATTAGCGCTCTGGGCTATCTGCCTCTGCCAGTTTGTGAGGGCAACTCGGTGTGGTAACAGTGTTCTATTAGAAACAACGATACAGGAAAGAACTACACAGCGAGCCCGTGGCAGGAAGATTTTGAACAGGCAGGCCCAAGAACGAGATGGTTGTGGTACTGCCCAGGCCCTCATGCCCATGGGTTCATAAACCATTGTTACTGTACACAGAGGAATTCTAAAGTATGGTCCTACTAAACACTGCTAGAAGAACCTGCAGGCTTTCAGAAGGATGTCAGCCACACCATGAGAATGAGTAGGAGACAGACGTTGGATTATTTTATAAATATATATTTTATAGAAATACAGATTATTTATGTAGAGATATATATTATATATACAATATATTATACAATAATTTATATTATTTTGTATCTCCTGGATCGTGCTTTGATAGCTTTAAGGCAAGTTATCTTCATGAGGTATTTGTAAATGTAGAAAAGGAGAGATGGTTCAGCCAAATTAAATTAAAAATAATAATAAAGATAATAAAGAAGACGACAAGGAGAGGGGGAAGACCAAGGATTCACAGCCCCACACACCATCCAGCGATCCATTCTGTTATTGGGGCTTTACTAACTTTTAACTAGCTTTAGAATGTTGTAAAGAGCATGGTAATTTTAGGAGACGGATTATAGAGTATATGTGACAGATTCTGCTTGCATTTACACCATCTTATTTGCAGGTTTGTTAAGGGAGGTACATGAATTTACTCCATATTTAAATATGGGTAGCTAAGAGCAGGATTTTGCCTTACTACTCTGATACACACCACGTAAAAGCACTTTAAATTTTGTATTTCTTGCTAAATAGCATAAAATTACATCCTTTCAGGTTAATTAAACTGTTTTGCAATGCTGGTTGCTGTTGATGGGATATTTAAATGTCAGATTCAGAATAAGCACTTATGCTTCCTGATTATAAATGCCTGCCTTTTAAATATCCCCGACGTACGTATATGGTCAATACACCTAAAGTGCGTGGATTTCTGCTTTCTTCAATCTGCATTTTTGTTTGGTCTACAACGGGGTCAAACACCCACTGGTATCAAAGACTGAATAAAGACTCTCAGCAACTGAATAAAACCTGATTAGACCCAACATGGTACTCCTTACGTAGCCAAAAATTTCCAGTGAAGGTGGTGGAGTATTCAGCAGGGAGGGATAAGCAAAAGTGGACTCACGCTGGCTGTCTGCCGCTTCGTTGTGAGAATCTAGGAGCAACCTTTCCAAACTGATTCTTTTGGGGACTGGCAGGCAAACACCAAGCTGCAAGAACCGAAATGGCCAGAAAACTATATAAAGTCTCAATTTTGGAGACCGTGCTGTGGTTCTGTCCTCTGCAATGTTCCTGTCACTAAATGTCCCCTCTGCCGGTTCATGGGAAGTGGCATGTAGGTATGGATGTGCTACTTCAGTGTTTGTGGAGTGGCTTTTCATCCTACAAGTGTCTGGGAAGAGTCTCTACTGGGGAACATGAGCGGAAGGAGATCAACTAAAACTGCTCTTGTTTTGTCAATGATTACTGGTACTGCAGAAGAATGACGGAGCTCTCGGTCTGTTTGTATACATAGGTCCTTATAGCCAGAAGTAATTAATTGGCCTGTGTATAGAGAACCAAACAAAAGAGACCAGGTTAAAGGAGGGAAATGCATTTGCTTGAATTCCATGCCTTTCCTTGGGACCTATTTTAACTTCCTAGAAAGGAAAGTCTTAAAATGTAGGAAAATAGAGGCAGTCCCCTCACGGAAGTTTCTGTGATAATTTTATACATGCGTATATATCATCCATGCATACAAAGTTCCAAGTCCCTTGTTCTAATCCTGAGAGTTCACAGCGCATTATTGTTTTGAGGCTAATCAGAGTAGCTCCCATGGAGAGCTTTGATTCACTTCAGAAAAACCAAAGAATGCTCTAAAAATGGTAATACACTGTAGCTATTTCATTGTAATTGGAGGCTGTCTGTGCCTCACGGAAATTACCAGGCAAGCATTCTTGAAAATGTCAGAATTTTCAAGTTAGTTCTATTTAAAATGGGGGAGCAAGAATGCAAGGGGATGGATAGAAAATTTGAGGGCTGTGTGATTCAAACTTGAAGTGCAGTTTGTAATAATGAAAGATGATCAACTTTGGGGGTGGGGAAATCATCTCTTAGGTTTTCTAAATTACAGGATGCATAAAAACATCCACTTATTGTACATGTACTGTTACTTTAATAAAAGGCACCACTTTAGGAAATGAAAGGCTTTGGATTATCGCCAAACGTCTTAGTTCCATTTATCGTCAAAAGGTGGGGTTTTTTCATTATCCGTGGAGCTGGTGGGGTAGTTGGATAATTCGCAGGAATTTGAGTGTTTGATACCAGACTGCAAACTCTGTGTTTATCTTCTTTCAATGTTCATGTTGCAAACACAGGCATGGTAAGATTTCCTGTTGGTGTTACAACCATATCAGGATTTGGCAATTGATCTGCTACTAATCTCATAATGTACATTTGTGTCTGTATATAATTAATTGGAAAACTGTATCAGAAAATACTGCTCTGAAATTATTTTATGTATACATGGGGAGGGGAGGGAGAGGGAGGCTAGATGATGTAAATACAGAGTGCTGATGAATACTCAAGTAGTAAATAGAAATATCTTAGAAGTCATTCCTGACAGTAATAAAGGCAGCAATTTGATTTCATCTGTGGATAATAAACTGGTTTCACATTGCAATAAAAGTGGTGCTTATGTTATATTAATATTTATTAGCACTTATTGATGTTAGGGTTTAGTTGTTATCTTTACTTCACATCACAGCCATTTTATAAAGATTCAAGTTAAATTGCTACACAATAAGCAATTAAAATTGTTTGCGTATGTGAGAGAGAGAGGAAAAAAAAAAATCTGTCTGTGGAGATATTCCTGTACGGAAGGGCAGACCCTCAGTGCCTAGGAGTCTAGAGTTGTGCTCAGAATGATGGAGCTATGTGAGTTTCCACTAGCTGAAGATTTGGCTCTCTGAATGCATATTTCAACACATAGGCACTCTTCCGCTCTTTATATCTGAATTGTTTGTATGGGTTTCCTGTTTTTTAGCGATATATTTTTGTATTCCTTGCTTTGACTGTGTGCAGTGCCTCATAAAGGTAGGAGATTATGTATTACATTCAGTGGCCTTTTTTGCGTGACATGTGAAGGATTGCTAACTTGCAGGATAATGTGAGTCAGAAAGTGTTCCGATCCAAATTTAACCAAACTTGTTCATCTCCAAATTTAGAGAATAGCTGAATGGCAAGACAGATATATTTCAGTTTCCATCAGTGACAGGGACAGAGTGTTGGCGGATGCCTGTTAACAGCTATATCGTGTGTTTTTGATACTCATATATGTGTGTATGGGTGGGAAAAGACTAGTTACTAACTTTTATTTATCATGAGGATGTTTCTTCTTTGACTGCTTCTAAATCACTCTTGGGCTCGATGTTCCTTCAGTGCAGACAATTCTTGTGCGGAAGGTGCGCTGTAGTCTTGAGTCACGTTTTTGCCCTCTGAGTAGAAAGGCTTGCATTGGACTGGATTTTTATCATTACGAAAACTGAAACGTAGACCTTTTTAAAATAAGACAGGTACCAGGCAAGGTAAGACAAACCAAAATTGTTTTTTGTTGATCTTACAATCAGGCTTCAGTATCAATAATTTCAGAAAACGGGTTCAAGTTTATCCTTCACTTGATCATAACCCTGAGTTTAACATGTTTATCGTTCACGTCTTCAGTAGGATTAGTCATGTGCTTGTGACTGAGTTTGTATTTACCTGTTTTTCTGTGCTGGGGTCTTAATCTTTTCCATTATTCTAATTCTTTGCTCAAATTTGGCCAGTGAAAGCAAGAACATGTCCCCACAGCTTTTATACAAGACATATAGTTAATGGGTACAACTGTTGTTTGGTTATGGTTTTTCTTCCCCTCAGTGAGATCCTTATTATAGACCTTTGCTTAGCCTGTTTCTCCTGTTTGATTTTATTAAGACCGCAGTTCAGCGACTGTGTCATCAAATTTGCACGTATAGTGATGGATTGTGATATTACAAACAACTTGGTTGTTGCACCCCTCACTGAATCAAACAATGAGACTGGCTGGGTTGGAGATAAGTTCATTTTCATGTACAAGATCACTGAACTAGCAGTGACTGAATAGGTAATAACCAGAAAGTGCATGACAGCTTTGATAAGATTTAAGTAACGTTGTGTTTCCTGTGGTTTGCTGAAGTGGTAATGATGATTTAGGAGTCTTACCTTAAATGTTTGCTGTCCTTACAGGTGTAAAATAAAAACACAAGTCAGCCTTTTTTAATTTAATGTAATATTCCTGTCTCTTTAAAGAATCAGTACACTAAAATATTTTTAAAAGACAGCTTTTTTGACATAATGAGGATACTGTAGAAATTTGGCATGGATACTGCAGAGTATGATTTTAGGAGAGTGTATGTGGTAATTAATTAGCATTTGCTCTAATAAAATCCCACCACCCTATTCGCCGATTTCACGTTTTCTTCAGAGTGAAACATTACTCGATTAATTTTCCCCTGCACTTGTCTTTTCAAAATATAAGACAACAATCTATATTGTCTGGACTTGTATCACTTTTTAACATTTCTTGTTATACAGGAAAGTGCACACTGCATTTGTTAGTATTGCTGGAAAAGAAAAGCTCAACCTCCCTAATAAGTATGAGAAGATAAAAAGCTTCAGGTTTCTGCTATATCTGTGCTCTTAATGCGGGCTTTAAAGCCAGAGTAAGTGGCTTTGAACCACCACTATGATGGCTCAATGTGTTTACACTTTGTTCTCCAGTCTTGAGGAATATGAGCTCAAACTGTGGTTCCTCTAGCCTGAGCCCAGAAATTGTTTCTGAATTTAGAAGTTATTAATGGAACCAGAATCAACCTATGTCTTGATATACATGGTGCCCTTCAATAAGTTAAAGTTTATAAGTCTTCTTAAAAAGTAGTACTCAACAAATTTTGTGAGTGTTTTCAAATGTGTGTATTTGGAATATCTCCACTGAAGTCAAGTATAGGGAAGCTAGATTTGTACCAGCTGGGTTAATCTACAAGATTACATCATTAGGATATCTCTAACCATTTTCCTAATAACAATACAATAGGCTTAGTATGCCATTAATGGTTATTATTATTACATATTCTTTGAAAAGGAACTTTTAATTTTTAAAAAATCTTTGTGACCTAATTTTTATGATTTTTCAAATTACAGTTTCAGGGTGTAGACTACACAGAACTTTCATTATCTGCAATTAGAAGAAAACTGAAGACCTGAATAGCATCCTTTACCAACGTTTCGCTTCTTAGGTCAGTGGCGTGATATAAATAGCCCTGTTTGAGTAAGAGCCAGTCAGCCTAAAAAATTAATAGAAATTTCAGGTAGTAAAATTCTCTTTGTGTCTCCCTGGCAATTGTTTTGGATTAAAGACACCATTGTCCAATTAAAAAAAAAAAAAAAAAAAAAAAAAAACCGTTTTTCCCCTTTCAGCCTTGGGAATGGCTGGGTTGAAGTCCTGATCGCTGCAATGATCTCCATATGGACACATGTACTTCATGGAACGGAGTTAAGACCTTTAAAGGTTCGTGGTTTTGCCTTTATGAAGATGTTATTGTTGTGCTGTCTAATTTGCAAAGTATGCAAACTGAAAACATAGGACATATTTCCTCCCCATGTCTTTTATTACTAGCAAAAGAGATTTAGACTAGATCTTTGGAAGTACTTTGGTGTTGAAGTGTACCTACCTGTTCGGAGTTCATAACTTAGGTCCTCAAGCATTTCTCAGTAGCTTTCAAGTCTGGACCCAGGTGAAATCCATAAATGCCTCTATTTCTACTAGTCGTATTTCCTGTGCGCCAAAATATTTGCACTGGGGTATTGTAAGAACTGCTATTATGTCAACAGGGTTGAACAACAAGGTGGCCAAAACATTAACTGGAATTGTAAGTTGTCTTTTCCCCTAAGATTTCTCTAACTGCTGGGACATGAGACTTCATTCTTTTCTCACTGACAAATTCAGCAGAAGACCTTTGAAGAAGAGTCTTACTCCTAAGTATGTTCAGGTAGTTAAATGGCTTACAGAGTCATGTGTGAGTGTAGGAACTGAACTCTTCCTTCTCTGGAGTCAGTGACTGAACTCCTGGTTGAAGGAAAGATGGGAAGGAGAAAGAAAGGAAAGAACACCTTTCTTGGAATGTGTTTTGAATGAAGATGGTTGAACACAGATTAGTCTCCAGGAGGCAGCTCAGGGAGGTGAATGTGGGATTGAAGCAGGTCTCCTCTTTTAAAGCAACGTACCAAGGTGTGGAGTCAGTAATGCAGCAAAACACTCCCATTGAGTACATCTATCTAGACCTCTATCTTCTGCCCTGGGGTGCTGGTCTGCAAATTTCTTTCCAAGGTGCCCTGTCATACTCTTTGGATACCCTGCACAGGGAAACTTGGATGCCTACTTAAGAACTGCAGTAAGGCACCTAAGAGCTGGACATTTTACTGTGACATACCTTCATGCGTTTTTGGATTCAGTTCTAGGTACTGAGTTGTTGACACCTCAAAGATGATGTTTCCAGGCTTGCCAAGAAACAAACCTTCAGGTGTCCAGAGAATATTAATGGTTAAATCTGAAGTGCGTGAGGATTTTACTATCTTTACAGCTTGACAGCAGCTGTGGGTGGTGGTGGTGTTGAGAAGGTGATTTTGAACTCTTTAGCTGGAGCTACATTAGACATGGGAACCTTGGGGCTTTTTCTGAAACTCAGCCTACTGAGACCTTGGAAGATATCCCAGTATCCAGGTTTATTTGGGACTAGCAGGATGAAACATCCTAAATAGGAGCCAGAAAAAGTCACACAGGCTAAATAGTAAACTAGAGCTGTTGTCTGATGATTTTCTGGTAATTTTCCTATAATTTCTGCACTCCAGAAACAGATACAATTTCTGTGCTCTGAAACAATGGAACCTTTGCTGACTTTCGTGTTTATAAGGCTAGTTCGCCTAGCGACAATATTAATGCAGCATCGCAGGAAGAAGAGGAGATTTTCTACTTACTAACTCTTCAGGATTTCCTGGCTCTGTCATTGTAGGGAAACACTGGTACTCATTTTGGTATATTTACAGCTCTGGAAAAATATTATGTATAATATATTATTATGTGTTCCGAAGTGTGTGTTTGTGTATTCACATACATATAGTGTATATATATGTATCTTATGTATATATTTATGAGTTTATTTGTATAAGCATAAATTTGCCAAATCCTGTTACTGTCTGAACAAATCAACATAAAAGATCAGCTTTTTTACTTGTATCATCAAAGAATCAACTACATTTGTAAGTGAATACTGTAGAGTTTATCACCCTCCAAAACTAAATAAGGTGCTGCTGTATTTCAGTATTTTCTTTTAATTAGAAGGCGGCATCTATGTAGCAGTATCGACAATGATTTTTCAGGGCTGCAGTCCTAGGACTGTGGAATACCAAAGTTAAGTATTCAATAGCAATGATAATTCAGCTGTGCTGTACTAAAGCAGTATTTCCCACTGGGTTTTGTTGATGGGCAAGTGGCTCAATATTGCTGAGTAATCTGCCTAAAAACAAATAAAGCAAGCTTATGGGAAGTTCTGCACATTCAAGTTAACATTTCTTGGGAAAGTTATTGCTTCCTTTTCTCTAACTAATTATCTTAATGGTAGAATTTTAAGATCAGTCATATTTATGCACACTTTATGTGGAATTCAGGCAAAGTCTTCATCTTCCTTCCCCAAGTTTTATACTCAAGGAAGTTACTTTTGGTGACAGCATCCAGTTGTTATGGCTGAGCTGATCGAATAGCTTGCTTGCTCCAAAAGGGTTGAAACCATCATTCCATTTTTCTGTTCCCAAGCTTTTGTGGTTTTTGTCTTCCCCCCCCTCCAGCTAAGAAATGTTGCTTTTTCCCTTGTATTTATTCTGTTGCTTGTTGGATACTTTCCTAAGCTAATTCAACTTGGAGAAAACTTTCTTTGTCCTGGTTAGCAAGCTGAATTAGCTCAGCTCAGGGCCTGACAAAAGGGACCGTGTGGCAGTGAGCAAGTAGATTGTCTCAGGCTGTCACTCTCCTCATGTTTTCCAGTTCTTCAGAGTGACTAAACAATGCATAATAAAAACTCAGAGCAGGAACTGCAAAAGCAGCTCAGAGCCCTGTGGGTGATAAAGTGGGATGTTTTGGAATACAATCTTAATTTTTCAGTAGCTCCTAATAGGCTGCATGGGCTGTTCTGATAGGCAGCATTCCTAAATCATTACGGAATGATGGTCTTCTCCATCATTTTTCCTTCCCCAGCATCTCTTCCCATACCCTAATCCTCGTGTCCTGCAGCTGGGGTAGAGCAGTAGTACTTTAGCAGCTGCTGGGGCTCTATTGAAGATTTTTACTCATGCCTAAACTCGCTTGAGAGAGAGGCTAGAATCAGCTTTCCGTGACACGCTGTGCATGCATTTTTCCCTTTACTCAGAAATATTCCTGCAGAAATAAAAGCAACTAATTTGAAGATATTAATCATTAAAAGCAACATCAACCTGGAACAGTTTAGTAGTTAAACAGCAAATCTTTTATGAATCAGCTGAGCAAGAGACTATATAGGTGTGATCACAGCTGCTGAGTGGTGTTGTTGCAACTCAGTGAGACTATACTCATTTGTGCAGGAGGTGGAGACTTAATTAATTGAATTTGATTTTTGAATAAAGCTTCAAATCACAGAACAGGTATGTGCATGCTGATGTAGTTCATATAGCCAAACTTTCTTCTTCTTCTTTTTTTTTTTTTTTTTTTGGTTTTTTGAATTCCTCTTCCACACACCCTTCTCTGAAATTTTGAGTGTGACCTGATGGCTAAGGGAAAATCCTGACTGTTTCCTTTGAAAAAATTAATGGTGCCTTAATAAAAATACTAACTGGTGAATAATGTGATAGAAGCTGTGTTTAAGAAAAGGTATTTGGCACAGCTATCTATCCTCTTGTGTAAGTAGCCAGTGGGGTTTCTGACCCTGGGAAACTCCTGAATTTTATTCATCATGTTTTTCCTTTGCCCACAATGTGGTCAACTTCAGTTTGTATTTCTGAGTTTAGGCAGGTGGGAATGTACAAGTGGCAAGAAGTAGAGATAGTGGTCTGAAAAGTCTGAGAGCTGTGGTAAAAGCAGAGATAAATTAGACGAAGCTCTGAAAAAGCCGAAGAGCCATGGTAAAAGCAGAAAATTGCTTTATCTCTGCATATACTCCTCTGATACCCTCGTGAGCTTTGATACCACCGTGGGGTTCCTCGCAGATGCATGGTGGTGAAAGGGATGAGTAGGAATACCACAGCAGCAATTAAGAGTTTGGTCACACTGTGGTTTTTCAAAGCAGATTTGGAATGTAAGGTGGTACATTGCCTCCTGATGCTTGTTGCTGCCCCAGTGCTGGGCCCTGTAAACGGGCAGTGGGAGCAGTTGGAGGCTGCTGCAGTGCGAAAGCATCTGGTGTAGTTTCAGTTGTCGTTAATTGCCTGTAGCGGTGCCTGGGTTAAATGGTATTTCTGGTGCCCAAAGAAAGGATGGTTTCAAAAGTAGTGATATTTTTAAAAAGCAGCAGGGCTTGTTGTGTTTCTAATTGTCTATAGCAATAGTAAATGTGCATACAAGACTGTGATTAATGAATTCTGAGTAGAGAGAAAGGAATTGGGTAAAAACCAAACATTTTTAAAAGCTGGAAGAGAAATCTTTACATTTCTATGAAATCCCAATTAAACTACTATTTACACAAAATATGGGTCTGAATTGCAGTCTCTTTGAGATAGGCTGAGTGTGAAACTGAATCGTGCCATGATTTCGCCAGATTATTAGAAATACAATGCACAGTGGTTTCACCATACTTTGAAAATGAAGAACGGTTTCTGCAGATTTTTGTTAAGTCTAGAAGGAAAGAAACAATACCTGTGCACACGTCTTGCAGTGGCCTCAAAGTTGTATCAGAATGCACAGTGCTTTTGCTGGTGGACTGTATGGAAAAATAACAGCATTCAGATGCTTAGGTTAGCTAGAGGACAGCAACTACCCTGGGTTATTGAGGTAAAGTGCAGCAAGTTTTAAGTCAAATGAACTTGGAGGTTGCATATAGTGCTTGGCATTTATATAAAGCAAGCTCAAGGTTGAATGCAGCATTCAAGTTGTAAAATGGATGTAGAATGGGTAAAAAAACCTGCAATTACTTCAGTGACGATCCATTCAGGTTAAGAATTTTCATCTTTGCTGTTGCCATAGCAATCTGTTCCCCTGTCACTACCACATTAAAAATCCATTCTGTAAAACTGTTGTTGCCAGTATTGAACACATAACAGACAAAAACATTTTTTTAATAGCTTAGGTGTCTGATTTGCAACACGAAGAAGACCGAGATCTTAGAGAGATGCATATGCACTTTAAAAAGAAAAAGATTAGTATTTCTCGAATGCATTGTAGGAACACAATATTTGTGCTGCAGTATTGATGCCAGTATAAAATAGTTTGCAGATAATACAGCAGTGCAGTGTCAGCTGAACTCCAATAATTGAACTGTTCTGCTAAGATATAACAAACCCATGTGTTCCTTAGTTAAGTATTTATTTTGGTAACATGCTGTAGAGAAAGGCTTTTCAAACTATGTGGTATTTAACCTTCTGCTACTCATTGAGGCTGATTCTCTTCAGTGATTGACTTCAGTGATTTTATCTGTGCTGGTGTGATTCTGGAGTGGGAGGAGAGTTGTGTCCCTTAACAGTTTTACTTCTGTGATCTAATCCTAAATTGCTCGTGTACCCAATTCAACAATGAGTTTGTACGGATAGTGAATTGTAGGAACAGGTCTTTAAGCTTTTGTTAGTACATCCCAATGCAGGGGGCGGGGGGGGGAAGGAATTTGTAATTCAAAGCAAACATAGCAATGCTCTGAGAAATGGATTTACCCAAACTGAGTAAAATGTGAATATCTTTCAGTGAAGCAGAGATACATAACTATATATCTCTATGTATCTATATGGAAATATGTATTCAGGGCTGAAATATGGAAGTTTACTAACATCACGAATGTGTGAAAGTAATGAATTTAAACTCAGGCTTTGACCAAAGAAGTCATAATGTAATGGACAGTCGGAAACTGAATGTATGGCCCTTATTCTGATCGTCGACGATGTAAATCTCAGCCTTGTTTCTGCCTCGGCATCCTTTTATCCTCTAACTATCTCTAGTCTTCTTCCTTTGAATTCTTATTCTCTGTCCATACCATACTTCTTTGTTTCACTTTTCATGTCTTCCACTTGCCACTGTCCCTCTACTCCTATCCCTCGATTCTCCTTGAGAGCCTGGATCTAGGCTTGGTGTTGATTTAATGCAGGAGAAGCATAGGAGGAGAAAATATAGCAAATAGTTACAATGCTATTGGGTATTAATAGAAGAATTGAGGGTGAGAAGTGATTTTCTTTTTTAACTGCACTTGGCAATATCTTCTAAATTTTTCCTTTTCATTTGGTTACATGGGAGGAACAGCTTTTTTGGCTTTCAATGCAACTGTGTCCTGGTTTGGGGCTTGAGGTTGGTTGTTTTTTTTTTCATTCTTATTATTTTCTTAGTGAGTAAACTGGCCACTGAAAAATATCATTTCATTTGCTTCTCTTCACCTGTTTTTGCAATTCAAAATATGGCCCTTTGGAGCGTGCGACTGGATGACATTTACCCAAGAGCTGAGACTGCAGGTCACCTACCCAGTGGGCCTGCTGCTGCTCCTGTCTGAGGGCATCTGTGGACTGCTCAAGCCAAAAAGGTGTCCCTGACATGCCAGATAACTTTCTGCTCAGTATAGGTCACTGAAGACAGGGCTTTGGAAGTGGTTTGTGTTGCAGCTGTACGCGTTCATTAGCCGTTAACTCCTGCGGTGGGTGATGCAGTGGCTGAGGTTCCTGTTCTAGGCCAGGACTGGGGCTGGTGCTTGAGGCAGGACCTAGCAGGGGGTCATGAGCTCCCAGATGCTTCCCTGGGATGGTGAGTGCTGCTGGATGTAAAGTTTAGTGAATCAGACAGTAGGAAATATACCTGATGAATTTGTTTCTATTTGAAGAAAAATTTCTTGGTATAAAGATAGTAAATCTGGCTTAAATGCATAAAGTTAAACCAAAACAATTCTGAGGCAAGCTGAAATTTGGCTCTTCACTTTCCCCCGTCACTGCACATTTCAGTGCTCCCTCCACATTGTAGGTGTTTCAGGGGGTCACCAGAAAGGCCCAAATAGACTTCGATAGAGAAGAGATTTGGAGTTATCTTTGACTTTTATGGACCTTTTTTATTAAAATGCTTAGAGCTGTAAATGTAGTAATAAGAAACTCATTTATCTTGACAAAAGTGCTGCCATAAACTATTCAGCACTCATAAAATAACCTTTTAAATTATTGTTTCTGCTGGTATCGATAAATTCGTACAAAGTGCTTAAAGGTCAGGCATTGCCAGAAAAATGTCTTTTCAGCTTGTTAATTAAAGGTTTATAAGAATGTGCACCAGCTTGCTCTTTGGACAAATTGGAAAAAAAAGTAAGGGGGGGAAAATAATAAAAAGGCCTACCTGGATGAAAATGATAGTGTGGAATTAGTGAGTGACAAGTCTTTGATCCACCAAGCTCACCGTGGCAAGCCTGGGCAGTCTGTGAGTGAAAATAGGTGGCACTGTTAACAGGAGGAAAAAATAGTTTATATCTCTTTATGGAGGGGAGGAATCTTGATTATTCACCTCTCTCAGCCCACGGACTTGAGCTGAGGACCCGGTTAGAACTGAAGTATTAAGATGAATGTGAGCAGTATTTGTCCCATTACAGCTTGAGCCATGGGGAGTTTGTCCAGTTCTCATTGCTGGGCCAACAACATCAGATAAGGACGTTGTTTTTGGTTCGCCAGGCAAGTGGTTTGCTCTGCTCATTTATTTACCCCTTAAACTGAAATAAAGCAGTGCTCTGAAATGCACTGAAAAACGTACCCAGAACCAAACTGCCCAACCACCTGTTCTAGCACCGCCAGCTCCTTCATTGCAGGGACCGTAACTGCAATTCCCTCTCTTCTATGCTTCACCTCTTTTGCCCATCATCAGAGAGACATCCTGGTCTGATCATTAAGATCTGACCTAAAAGTTAGGTGACTCAGATGTGATTTTACATCAGCAGATGAGGTAGTCAGTCACGTGGATGAGACACTGGAAATAACAAGTTTGGCTGGAATTTCCACCTGCTCAACAGTCTAGCCCTGACAACATTATTTTACTTCTAAATCTCGATTTTTTTCGTCACTAAAATGTAGACAATAATACTGACCTAGGTGAAGTACCCTGAGATAACAGATGAAATATGTTACAGGAAAAGTGCAGAGGTTTCTGGTCATTGAATTTTGCTGATACAACACTCGAACTATTTATTGCCCAAGCTGGGAAACAATAACAAAACAATGTAAATAGTGAAAAGTAAAATAGATTCTTAGGTATCTTTCTGTCTGAACATCCTGTAGTGCTATTATTAATGTGAGATTAAAGTTTTAAATTTTCCCTTGGCCATATGATTTTTATACTGAGATTGTTTCCTTGAATATTAAATAACAGATCCTTACTATAAACACGTTTGTAAATAGCAGGCTGCATCTTTGTCACTGAAAATTTCATAACCTAAGAATGCCATAATTTGGTTGTGTTCTCTCGAGATCGCTGCAGAACTCCTACTTCAGGAAAATAAATCCGATGAATTTTTTGAGAGTGCAGGTGACAGAACTAATGATAGTTCATCTCTCTGATACCCACAGACAATACATCCTGGCTTTGTCTTCAAGTGAAGCTAAGAGAACAGTACAGGGTAGTTTTATGGCTTTTCTTGTTTCTTCTCTCATTTCCATTCCTTTTGGCTCAATTGTTCAGTGTTTTGAAACATAGAACAGAGTTGGCCCAAGGATGCACCCAGAGGCTGAGAGATACTTCTTCCTCACGGAATGGAGCCATTCTCTTCCAGACAGGGTTGGTCTGTTGGGGTTTTTGTTGTTGTTGGGGGTTTTTTTTGCTTTTTGCTTGTGATGGATATTTGAAGTAGTACAAGAAAAGCCACTTGTTCCTCAGACGTGGAGTTTTTCTGCCTCCTACCAATTGATAACCATATCTCATCTAACTTGTGAGTAATTTGATTCTTATCTTTATAGTCAATTCCCAATTTCACTCAGTGTTGCCACTTTGGATTTTAATACAAGGCATTCTCTTGTCCAGTTTGAAAACCCTTGCAAATCCACTTGTACCTGTAGGAATAGGAATATCAAAATGTGTGTTTTCAAGGTCAGAGGTAGCATATATAGAAATGATGAGAGGTTGAGCCACACTTTAAGCATGACCTTCCAGAAGGAAGAACTTCTTGTTTTAACTTTCTGTAGAGGGTATGTATGGAGTCCAGGAGAAGTTGTGTTGCTCTTGGTGTTTCCCGGGAAAACTCAGGGTTCACTGCATTGTCAAAGAAAGCTCATTCTCATTATAAACAGTGTTGGGATGGAGGGAAAATATAGATCGTACTTGTAATAAACTTTCAGTTCCTCTAGTGTGAGTTGGAAAGTTCATTTTGGTATTCACCTTAAAAAGCAAAATAAGTGGCCTGAATTAATTTAAATTCATGCTAATATAAAGCAGGAAGTTGTGATGTGTCTAAGTGGCAACAGCAGCAGGTGGCAGCTCAAGTTCTCCTTCTCTCCAGACTGCAGGAATTCACCATGTTGTCCTTCCCAGTGTATGAGGCTGTGATATGGTAGACAGGGCAAAGAAGTCATTCATTCAAATAGTTTATAGTAATCCTTCCCATCGTTTTTATTCCATGTGTCACCCTATAGGGATAACTGTGGTCGAAATACCCCCTTCTCTTCCTCTCGCTGCTGCCAATACCTTTACTTCTGCAGGAAGGTATAACTTACGTGTTCTGGCGTCCGTGGGTGGAAATGCTGGTTTCTCTGCCCGTGTGTCCCCCCTCTGCCCTTGGTTCAAGACAGAATTTTATTGGAGTGTATTTTTCCATGGATAATACAGGGTACTGATAATCCACTAGTATTCAGGAAAAATTGTCTTGCGTGTTTATAACCGTGCAGCTCTCCTTGGTGTTTAACTCAGGCGAATCTTATGCAAATTTTAATCTTTACTGAATATATAACATCACACCCCCAAATGTCTCCAAGTGGAGTAGTGGAGTTAAAAATATAAACTCTGTAGGACAAGTTTATTAAAAATATTCTGCTTGAAAATGCATGGTATTCTTATCAAACACTGTAGTTAGAATGAAATAGACTGTTTTACCACTCTGTTGTTGAGGGCTGAGGAGAGCATATTGCCATGGACCTGACATAGTTTTGCTGTCCTTGAGCTGATTACATTATAGTTTCCTTTCTATTGACAAATTGCATTACCACATTGGGGTAATATTAGCATACTTTAGCTTACTGGCTGTGATCTGATACTTGTGTTTTGAGGGGAGTTAAATTTGGAGAAATTCAGTTGAATCTATTTTTATTTCCTTATTTGCTATTTCTAGCAGCCTGATAAGTTTTGTGATCAGTGACTAAGTGTCTCTTGCTGTTATAATGACAATCATCTGCTTACTTATATTGCCATGTCATCCCAACAGCAATTAAGAAATGTTAGATAGAAGTTATAAAACCTTGGGTTAAGAATATTGTCCAGTTAACCAAAATATGACCTGTAATCAGAGATGAAGGAATGAAAGAGGTTGAAGGCGGTAAGTTAGCTATATACATTAGACCTATGACCCAATCTTAAATTTATAAGAGATCTGTCCCTTTTAATGGAGAAAATAAAGTAGGAGTTATTTACAACATCTCAGATCCAGTATTTTAGGAGCCTCTATGGGTGAGGTGCTGTTCAGACCATCTGTAACAGAACACATAAATGCACATCTATAGATACCTGTGTCACTACAGGTAGATGAAAAGTCAGCAGAGGATTGGAGCAAAACTGACACAGATTTTTAGGTGGTGGTGGCGGGGGGGGAAACTTTTGTGTGTTTGACTGTGTATTACAGAAACATAATTTGCTAACTCTTGGTATCCAACTATATTCATAAGGGTTAAAGATAATACTGGGTTAACAAGTATCACTTCTACATCTGCAAAGTAAACTTTATGCAGAATGCAATGATATATTTGCTCGTAGAAGGAGCTACCTCAAATATCTTATACTGGGTACTACTGAAAGGCATTTAAAGAGTGATGCAATCATCAGGCACAGTCAACATGGGTTCACGAAAGGAAAGTCCTATTTGACTAATTTGATGTCCTTCTACAATAGGGTCATCCACCTAGTGGATGAAGGGAAGGCGGTGGATTTTAGTAAGGCTTTTGATACTGTTCCTCACAGCATCCTTCTGCACAAGTTGTCCAGCTGTGGGATGAGCAGGTTTGCCATGTGCTGGGTGAAGAACTGGCTGAAGGGCAGAGCTCAAAGGGTTGAGGGTCAGCTCACTGGCTGGCAACCAGTCACCAGTGGTGGCCCTCAGGGTTCAATTCTGGGGCCAGTTCTGTTCAATGTAGTTGTCAATGATCTGGATGCAGGAGTTGAATGCACCGTTAGCAAGTTTGCTGATGATACCAAACTGGGAGGTGCTTTTGACTTTCTTGGGGGTCAGGATAGATTGGAGCATTGACTGGGCTACAAAATTTAACAAGTTGAAATGCCGCATTCTGCACCTAGGATGGAATAAAGCCAGGCGCAAGTGTAAGGTGGGAGAGGAGTGGTTGGAGAGCCACCCTGCAGAAAGGGATCTGGGGGTGCTGGTCAGCAGCAGGCTCAACAGGAGTCAGCAGTGTGCCCTGGCAGCCCAGAGGGTACATCCCGCCCTGGGGTGCATCAAACGCAGCATAACCAGACAGTCAAAAGAGGGGATTATCCCACTGTGTTCAGTGTTGGTGCGGCCTCACCTTGAATACTGTGTGCAGTTCTGGGCCCCACAATTTAAGATGGATGCGAAGGTCCTTGAATGCGTCCAGAGGAAGCAACAAAGCTGGTGAAGATCTGGAAGGAATGTCCTATGAGGAACAGCTAAGGACTTTGGGCTTGTCTAGTTTGGAGAGGAGGAGTGTGAGGGGTGACTTCATTGCTCTGTACAGCTTCCTGAGGAGGGGAAGTGGAGAGGGAGATGCTGGTCTCCTCTCCCTGGGATCCGGTGATAATATATGTGGGAATGGTTCAAAGCTGCACCAGGGAAGGTTTAGACTGGACATCGGGAAGCATTTTTTTACCAAGAGGGTGATCAAACCCTGGAACAGGCTTTAACTTTGGCCAACCCTGAATGGGTCACACAGTTGGACTAGATGATCCTTGTAGGTTCCTTCCAAATGAAATAGTCTATTCTATTCTATCTTAAATAAGTTACACAGTGAAGAGAAGGGTGAGTAGAAAAAATAAAAATGGATAGTAATAGCTGCTGTGTTGGCCCAAATGGATGTCGTCTTAGCTCAATGTTATGTTACAGTGTGCGTAGTAGATTTACAGGTAGCTTTCTGTTTTAATACTTCAGTATTTACAATTTACAAAGACACAGTGAACTTCTTTTGTGACCCTGTCTGCCATGAAATGCAATCATCTTAACAACGCACATTTTGAAGTTTCATTGTGGTGCGTTTCACCTTTGTTCGGATCTCTTTTGAAAACAAACTAGTGCCCAGACAGCCTTCAGCCGTGGCAGCACACTTGAATTTACTTTTTTTTTTGTGCACCAAAACTTCACAACAGTGAGATGTATCCTTTGCACTGAGAATTATCAAATGCTCTAACGTTGGTAGTAGGCGTTAGTTAACAGTGCTTTGTAGGGAAGGTTAAAGACAAGAAGAGTTCTGACTCTTTAGCAGGAGAGAGCTTCAAATGGACTGGTGTATTATATCCTTCTGTCACAAGGAGAGACAAACAAAGAGCTGGAAGGGGAGTGGCTGGGTAGGGCAGAGACTATCTGGGGAAGCTGTGCGGGTGTTTTAAACTGTGTTCAACTGTTTTTCTTCCAACAGACTTTGGGAACTATCACTGCAGTGCCCATTAAGGTTCCTCAGGTCAGCTCCTTGCAGAGGTTGGCAGGACAAGGACCAGCAGTGCTACCTCAGGTACAAAACAGAGTTCCAAAGTGGGGGGTGTGTGTGTCTTTTTAGATGTATTCTACTCTATTCCTGTCTGGTGCCCTGGGTGGGTCAGCACCTAATTTTGCTGAACAAAGACTCACCTTCAGTGAGCTGAACAACAGAGACATGATTTTCTCCAATTTGTGGGGGGAAAAATAAATTATATAAATCAGTTTACTTCTGGGAACATACTGTTAGCACAATGAAAAACTATATAAAAAAATCTTGTAGGTTCATTGTGGAAGAAAAACATACATACAGTGAACTGTAAATTTGTGCTTTATAAGATGAATCACAAATCACAAGTGAAAATCTGCAATTCTGTAATTAAAAATCTGCTTGAAGTATTAACCTTGCTGTTCAAGATTTAGCCTCGTACATTCTTTTATTAACTTACTTGCCTTATCCCTGTCTATCCCAGTATAAAGTTTTGGCCCAACTAGGCCAGGTGCCAGACTGAGGCGAGATTGGCTGGGTAGGAGAGAAAGGAGAGTTAGACTCACAGTGTGAGTGTGTTTTCTTTTCTGAGTATCCATCACTGTTTCCCTAACCATATACTTTATTCCCCATTTCAACCTTCTTTCACAAGATTTTTGGATGTAATTTTCAGCAAGTGTTTTTGCTGCAGTTTTGTGGTTTGTTTTTCAGACTCATGATTATTAAGTATATATTTCTCCCTGTATGGCCCTTGGAGGTCTATTTCTCATTTGTGAACACTTTCCTAGCAGTGAAGTCAATGTTGGATCTTCCTATTGTTCCTTTATTTTTTTCCTAACATTTTCTTAGTGGCAGAATCTAGTAGAAGATCTGTGAGCTAAATCTGCCTGGAGGAAGGAGTATTTTCAAGATAAAGTTCTTAAATTCTCTTTAAATTACATTTCGTGGAAGGCAAAGTTGTGAACATAAGAGAAGGTTATAGTTTTCTTATCAGGTTCAAGACTTTGCTTTTCAGTTGTTCTTACAGCATAATAACACATTGATTTCTGCCATTTTGGGGTGTCAAAGATGAGCAGATTGCTCCTGAAAATAGATGAGGTTGAAGAGCAGCTGAAAGACCTGTAACAGGGACTTAAATTATCATTAAGGTTATGTTTCGGCAATGATGATGGTATTGCAAATGCTGCATTTAAAGAAGCATCTATGTTCTATACTTTTGTTGAGTAGAAAAATTTTCATTCACTGTTAGGTACCATTTTGAAGAATTTTAATTTCCTCAGGTTTTTGAATAGAATACATAACCTTTCTGTGTTGCTGTTTAGTTTATGGCAATATTTTTTTTTTAATTTCACTTTGTTTTTGCTCCTTTCCTAGCACAACCTTCAATTTCAGACCTGTTTATGAAATCATACTTAATACTAATGAAACACCAACCCTTCCTCAGCAGCTCTGAGCCATAGTTCACTAAATTTTCTATTTCATATAGATGTCACGGGAAATAACCACATAGCAATCTCATTTCTGTCAAAACTAAAAATGAAGTAGGCAGCTATATGTAGGATCACATTATCAGAGGTACGTCTTATGTTCTGAGTTTTTTCTGACTTTTCACAGGCCAATACTTTCTTCTACAGCAGCAGCCTGCCCCTTTTACAGGCTATGTCCTCCTTTGCAGTTCATCATGGTCTGTATGTTCTTCTCCCACTCGAAGCTTACAGAAAAGTTTAAAATTTCTGTATTGTTTCCTAGTGGGGAACTCCCTCCACCCATCAAAGCTTTCTGCTTGATGTCTTAAGAGAGATCAAGTTTTCATCTACAAGTGAAAAGTTTGGCTTCTGACTAAAGGTCTTTAAACTAAAGTTGCGGGGGGAGGGGCACCTCAATCCATCCCACTCCTACCAGTTTGATGCCAGTGCCACCAACAGAAGCCTAGAGCCTGGACAAGGATCACAGGTCAGTATGAGAGCACCTGAAGTGCAGCACAAAGGAATTCCAGCCATTCCAGCTAGTAAGTCAGCTTCGTCGGGGGCCCAGCTGAAATGCCTCTAAGCAAACGCACATAGCACGGGGAGTGAACAAGAGGAGTTGGAAGTATGTGCATACCTGCACAGCTATGATCTTATTGGCATCATGAAGACTTGATGGGATAGCTATGACTTGGAGTGTTGGAATGGAAGGATACAGGCTCCTTAGGAAGGGCAGGCAGAGGGGACACAAGAAGCGTGTGTCATCCTCTATGTCAATGACCAGCTGGAGTGCATGGAGCTCCACCTGGAGATTGAATGGGAGCTGACTGAGACCTTATGGGTCAAGGTTAAAGGGAGAGCAGGGACAGGTGACGCTATAGTGTGGGGATCTGCTACAGGCTGCCCAACCAGGAAGACTAAGTGGATAACGCCCTTCATAGACAGACAGGAGCAGCCTCATGTTTGCAAGCCCTGATCCTCATGGCGGACTTCAACCACCCCAGTATCTGTTGGAGGGACAGCACAGCAGGGCATAAGCAATCCAGGAGGTTCCTGAAATGCATCCATGATAACTTCCTGGATAGAGGAATATGATAGAGGAGCCCATGAGGAGAGGTGCCATGCTGGACCTTGTTCTCACCAACAAGGAGGGGCTGGTGGGGAAAATGAAGCTCAAGGGTAGCCTTGGCTGCAGTGACCATGAAATGGTGGAGTTCAAGATGCTCAGGGCAGCAAGGAGGGCGCACAGCAAGCTCACTGCCCTGGACTTCAGGAGAGCAGACTTTGGCCTTTTCGGGGACCTGCTTGGTAGAGTGCCATGGGCCAAAACCCTGGAGGGAGGAGGGGCCCAAGACAGCTGGTTGGTATTGAAGGATCACCTCCTCCAAGCTCAGGAGAGAAACATTCCAACAAAGTGGAAGTCAGGCAGAAATGCCAGGAGGTCTGCATGGATGGAACAAGGAGCTCCTGGGCAAACTCAGACACAGGAAGGAAGCCTGCAGACGGTGGAAGCACGGACAGGTAGCCTCAGAGGAATACCGAGAAATTGTCTGAGCAGCCAGGTATCAGGTTAGGAAAGCTGAAGCCCTGATAGAACTGAATCTGACCAGGGACGTCAAGGGCAACACAAAAAGCTTCTGTAGGTATGTCAGTGATAAAAGGAAGACTAGGGAAAATGTGGGCCCTCTCTGGAAGGAAACGAGACACCTGGTTACCCAGGACATGTTGAAAGCTGAGGCACTCCATGACTTTTTTGCCTCATTCTTCACTGGGAAATTCTCGAGCCACGCTGCCCAAGTCAGAGAACACAAGGCAGGGGCTAGGAGAATGAAGAACTGTAGGAAAGGATCAGGTTCGAGACCATCTAAGGAACCTGTAGGTGCACAAGTCCATGGGACCTGATGAGCTGCATCCACAGGTCCTGAGGAACTGGCCGATGAAGTGACCAAGCTACTCCCCATCCTATTTGAGAAGTCATGGCAGTCCGGTGAAGTTCTCACTGACTGGAAAAGGGGAAACATAACCCCCATTTTTAAAAAGGTGAAAAAGGAAGACCTGGGGAACTACAGGCTGGTCAGTCTCACCTCTGTGCCTGGAGAGATCATGGAGCAGATCCTTCTGGAAACTATGCTCAAGTGCATGTAACATGAGGAGGTGATTGGTGACAGCCAACATGGCTTCACTAAGGGCAAATCACGCCTGACAGATTTGGTGGCCTTCTACGATGGGGTTACAGTGTTGGTGGGTAAGGGAAGAGCAGCTGTTGTCATCTACCTGGACTTGTTGAAAGCATTTGAGGTTGTCCCGCATGACATCCTTGTCTCTAAATTAGAGGGACATGGATTTGATGGATGGACCTCTCTGTGGATAAAGAATTGGTGCATGGTTGCACTCAAAGAGTTGCAGTCAACAGCTCAATGTCCACGTGGACGCCAATGACGAGTGGTGTTCTTCAGGGGTTGGTATTGGGACCGGCACTGTTTAATGTCTATGTTGGTGACATGGACAGTGGGATTGAGTGCACCGTCAGCAAGGCTGCCAACGACACCAAGCTGTGTGGTGCAGTCGACGCGCTGGAGTGAAGGGGTGCCATCCAGAGGGACCTTGACAGGTGGGCCCATGTGAGCCACATGAAGTTCAACAAGGCCAAGTGCAAGGTCCTGCATGTGGGTCAGGGCAATCCCAAGCACAACTGCAGGCTGGGCGGAGAATGGAGTGAGAGCGGCCCTGAGGAGAAGGACTTGGGGGTGTTGGTGGATGAGAAGCTCAACGTGACCTGCTGATGTGCACTTGCATCCTTGAAAGCCAACTGTATCCTGGGCTGCATCAGAAGCAGTGTGACTGGCGGGTTGAGGGAGGTGATTTTCCCCCTCTACTCTGCTCCTGTGAGACCTCACCTGGAGTACTGCGTCCAGCTCTGGGATCCCCAGAACAAGAAGGACATGGAGCTATTGGAGCGAGTCCAGAGGAGGGCCATGAAGGTGATCAGAGGTCTGGAGCACCTCTCCTATGCAGACAAGCTGAGAGAGTTGGAGTTGCTTAGCCTGGAGAAGAGAAGGCTCTGGCGAGACCTTATGGCAGCCCTCCAGTACCTGAAGGGAGTCTACAGGAAAGCTGGAGAGGGACTGGTTACAAGGGCATGGAGTGATAGGACAAGGTGAAGGAGGGTAGATTTGGATTAGATGTTAGGACGAAATTCTTTCCTGTGAGGGTGGTGAGGCCCTGGAACAGGTTGCCCAGAGAAGCTGTGGCTGCCCCCTCCCTGGCAGTGTTCAAGGCCAGGTTGGATGGGGCTTTGGGCAGCCCCATGGTCTAGTGGAGTGTCATGGCAGGGAGGTGGAACTAGGTGATCTTTGAGCTGCTTTCCAACCCAAACCATTTTATAATACTATGATTCTATAAATAGTCAAATGTCTTCAAAATATATTTAATATAGCCATAAATCAGAGTGATGTAAAGCTGTCATTTCCCAGATACAGATGCATACAGGTGATCTGGGAGGCCACTGCACCTGAGGTGCAGCACCGTATCACTGTGAGGGCTTGCTTTTATAATAACTGCAGGTGAGTGCATAGTCACCTCTGCCAAATTTTGAGAGTTGATAGGAATCTGTGGTGCAGGAGAACTGGAAGCTTCATAAGGAAATATAAAAATGTGAGGAAGAAAGGCCATGTAATACCGTGAAGATATCATGTTGATGATCTTATCTTCCCTCTTCTCCCTCATAGCTCTGAGAAAACAAGCACCAAATTAAAAATTATTTTGGGAATTAAGAGGTGTAGAGTATCTTTCAGTAGGAGCTAGAAAATGTGCAGAATTAAATCCTATCACAGTTCAAGTCTTCTCAGCTATTATGCATCAGGCTTGGTTACAGAGCAGGCTGGCTACTAACCTCCTTTCATCCCTCCTGGGTGACAGGCGTGGCTCCTGTACCTTGCTCTGAGCTAATGGCACGATCCTACGACTCTAAGGACTGATTTTCTGGGAGGCAGCTTTGCCACCATCTCCCAAGCATACTAGCAAGCAGGGTCCAGCTGAGTTGGGCACCTTTACTCAGGGTGCTACTCAGATTTAGCAGCAAATGAAGGAGACAGCTTTTTCAAAACAAAACAATACTCATCACTCAGACGTTCACAGTATTTCACACAAAGACTTGAAGCAGTACGATGTCTATACTCAGGCATGGTAGCTATAGCTGAGTCTTGTTCTGCAAGGTATTGCGCCTTCCCCGACTTCCAGCTCTGGGAAGTCTAGCTTTAGCAGTGAACTGTGTGGAGCCCTAGTAGCAAGGAAACCATAACTGCAAAGGCTTCAATAAGCCCACCTGAGTGTCTGCCTACCTACTCAAGCAGCTAAGTTTAGGTGTAGTTTTAGCCAGTGCAGTTGTAGGCACAGTGGCAATCACCTAAGCTGGCTTAATTTTGTCTGTCTGTATCTTCTTGTCTATGGAGGGGAGGAAGGTGTGGATGGATCCCTGTGGGGATCCCTGCCCTGTTAGGAGCCTACTTGTCTCTGAGTCGCCCTCTGGAAGTGGCTTCTCTCTTAGCCAGGCAGAATGCACTTCTGTTTCAGGTGCATGTAGATAAGTGAGATTAATCCAGGTCAGTGTCTGCGTTCTTGACAGCACACCGAGTGCTACCTGACAGTTCTCCTTTTGGGCAATCAAATCATCTCTTTGGGACTTCAGACTCCTTTTAGATCTAGATGTAAGCATGAGAGGAATAAACATTGCCCGGTTGTCTGGAAAGAAACAGGGAACTCCTCCATTTAAGGGCCCCTCATCACATCTGAAGGAGTATTATGTTTTTGATGCTTTCATTTCTCCTCATCTAGACAGGCTCGTTTGATTTACCTCTATGCAGTCAAGCAGGAAAATGCCACACAAGTAAACTGAGGCACTTAACAATACTTATGTAAAATAATACATACAGCTTTCTCATTTTTCCACATTTGTACAGATACTTGTCATTTGTTTTGTTCATTTGAATGGGTTTATGATATGACCCCCTGAGAGCTCTTCCATATGGGGAATGAAGTTTCAAAATCTACAGATTCACAAATGGCAGCAAAATCCCATCACTTAGTGCAGAACTGCTATTAAATGGTGAGCAAACAAACATTAATTACAAGTTCATTGCACTATACAAACAATATTTCTTTAGGCATTCATTATTTGCCAAAATAAGCCTCTTTGGCAGATCTTTTTTCTTTTTCCTTTTTTTTTTTTTGTTACAAAATATGAAGTTATTTTTGCTTTCATCACATAAATATTCTGCCAGGAGCTGTGACGTGTGGGAAGTTAATTCCAGATAGTCTTTCTCTTCTGACTTTGGCCTTTGAGGTTTCCAGCTGGGTGAGATGTTTGGAAACTGCAGACTCTCCACTGCACTCTGAGAGGCAAATCCTGGTGGTCCTATACTCAAACGTATGGATGATGCACTCTTTATTCTTGAGCTGTTCCTCTGCTTTATGGCACCCATTAGCTGTAAGGTTGAGGTGGCCTTATGTGAGATTGGGGCTCTAATTTCCAGCTGCAGCGGAGACAGTCTGTGTTTTGAACTGGTTTACAAGAAAACTTAGGTCTCACGGTAGCCACCTGAAGGCATGCAGGAAATCTTATTTTCTGGTTTTTTGAATGAAAAATTTTTAAATGAAATGCTGAAGATACGAAAATAAACCTCCCATTTTGTTGTTAGTAATTTGTGCCCAATCCAATTCTTGTCCAAATTAATGGAGAGACTGTGACGATTTGAATAGCAGCTGAATCAGATTATAATGCTATTTCCCTGACCTATTTTTCCAGTCCTGGTTGAAGGTAGGGCTTGGGATGGCTTTGCTCATGATGCTCCTGATTAGTGTAGAGCAGAGAGTCGTGCAGCGGACGCCTGCAGTGGAGCTATCGCGCAGGTTAGCGGAGAAAAGAAACAGGTATGCACAAACACTTTAGATGATACGTGCGTGTTTTTCATTCAACTCTAGCCAGCTATGCTGTCAAGTGCTGCTTATTTTTTTTTATTTTCTGGGTGATTTTAATATACATATTTCAGTAGGGTCTAAATTCAGTTACTGGGCTGCAGGCTGCTTTGGGACTGGGGCTGTTTTGTTACCGTGTGTTTGTTCATCGCTGGGGTACTGTGTGAACCCAGCCAGAGACTCTGATCTCCAGATGTTCCCAAAACTTCAACACACGTTCTCATTTGTTTTTAAATTTCTTGTCATAGTTCTCATGAGCGCATTTCCACTAACAGCCCTTGCGTCTCTTCACGTGTGTACCAGAACCAACGGCTGCTCCTGGCTTCCCTGGTGATAGGGCTTCTGGAAGATTTCTTGAGAGGAAAATGACTCTTGCAATCAAAGCCCAAGTTGTGTGATGCCACTATGTACTGTAGAAGAAATGTGTTAACAGATTGGTCTGTGGCAAAGCCTCTCTCTGCATCATGCAAGTCCAAAAAGAAAAATTCATTATTTTTGAGTGTAAGGTGTTAAGACTGTGCATAGCCGGTAGAAAATGGAAAATTATTGCTAAATGCAAGTCAGCTTTTTCACAACCGGAAAAGAAGCTAGCTGATATGTATGTTTGCATAAAAAGTTACGTGGAATTGTGCAGTGGAGAGACAAGAGCACTTTATTGTTTGTTTGAGTATGGAATAATTGAATTGGGTAAAGTTGTAATTACAATATCAGAGGAGAAAAGGACTATAATCCCCTAAGGGATGTCATGCACCTTTCTGGTATATAACCCTCAGCACTTCCAGGGGGATGTGTTGGAATGCTAGTGGAGAAGAGGAGAGATAATCTAATTCAGGGTAACTTAATCAGCATGGTATATAACCAAGCTAAGGGTTTTGCAACAGTATTTAATATTCATCGACTGTATGCGTGCAGAAAACAGAAAGAAAATTGCTTTTTTAAAAGAAAGGCAGAGGCCTGACTGAAAATGTAGTCCTTAATAAATGCAGTTGTTAATCTGTTTTATTCTATATAAGCTTTTATGCTGTGCTTGTCGCTGTGTTTGGAGCACCTTCCAGTAATGTGCTAAGCACAAAGATTAACATCTGTTGCAAGCTATTTCTCCTCTCATCCTTTCCCTTTGGGAAGAAGTGTGAGCAGCTGAGAGTGCTGGTTCAGGTTCCTTTTTATCAGTTAGCTTATTTTAAATAGACGTGCTACTATTAATTGTATGCCACTATATATTTCTGTCAGAGCACAACATAGAATGTTTACTGTGGAAAGTGATGAGGTTTGTGCCCTTAATTTGTAGAGAAGAGGGTTGAGACGCCTGCCCATATGAGCATCAGCCTTGCTATAGACATGCCCTGCACCAGAGACATACCACCGTGGTGTTTTGTACTGAGTCTTTACAGGGAGGGCTTTGAAAATTGGGGTGAAAGCATGGTACTTTATTGAAAAGTCTGAGAATCTCAGTTGCACACTAGCGGATGGGTTTGATAGGTAGCCTGTGTTGCTGAGAGAGGCATGGGTTTGTTGGAGCATCTAAAGTGCTCCATGGTGTGTATTTCACACCACTGTAGTACAGCCAAGACAGGTGAAGGCATGAGTAAAGTGGTGTGATAAGAACTGTTCCTTCTGATATGCCAGAGTTTGGCACTGACAAGAAATCCAGTCTTCTGCAGCGTGGACAAAGATGAACGTGTGTGGTGTACCAAGGGTGAGTACACCCAGATGCCAGTTTTCCAAAGTACCTCCCTCTGTTACCTCTGCCTCTTTGAGTTTCAGTTGTCTGTTCTTAATGAGAGAACTGATCCAGGGAGGTGGGGAAGGAGAAGCAGACCTGACTGTTACTGATGCTTGCGTCGTTCAGGTCTCATCAGTGTCGTGAACATTTTGAAAAGGACCTGGAAAGACTGATTTCCATGATAGTCTGCAAGTAGGAGCCTGAAGTATCCATAGAATGCCCAGGAAAGATTCAAGCCATTTTGACACCTGACATGGTACCTGTTCCCCAGCTGAAAACTCTCGCGTTTCTCCACATTGAATGCTTCTTTGCAGTGTATCAAGAAGATGAGAAGAAATGTCCTCTCTCCCCACTGATGCCGTTTGCAGCTATGCTTCAGATCCATGTCTGGCTTGGATCTGGACTGTGCCATGTCTCTGAGCCTCCGTGCCAGTTGTACAAGCTTGTGGTAGGGCTCTCGCTCAATGCCAGGCGGACAGGAAGGTTTTCTCTGTCCGCAGTACCTGAGCAGAGGCTTGGAGGAATTCACTGTACTGCTTCCTGCCCCTAAAACCTTCTTGCTTATCCTCTGTTGTCTGAGCTTTTTGTGTGCTTCCCTCTCACTCAGGCTGCCAGTAAACAGAAACAATTTTTGTCATTATTTTTATTATTGTTTCGTCTTTCAAGTTCTTTGATTTTGGCTACTAAATGAGTTGAGGCTGGGAAAATCATTATAATGTACCATAACTGCTGTCTAGAAGCAGGAAAGGCTCTTACAGTGATGGACAGTACAAAGCAGCGACATCCGTGGTTTTCAAAAGTGACACCGGAGTTTGAGTCCAGTGAACGCCCGGCTGCGTGGATTAGTCCGGGGCTTGCCTACAGAAGTGTACGGGTAGGAGGAAAGCAGGCAGGTGTTCACTCGTTTGTGCCTAAAGGCTTCATGGACACTTTATATTCAAATCGAAGTAAGTTAATCATAGATGAGTATCTGTGAGAGAAGCAAGCAGACTTGTAATGCTGAAAAGAGTAGAAATAGAAGTAAGTTATTGACTGGTGTGTATAATGACAGTCTAGCTTTTATATTTCCATTGTAATCCTAAACAATAAGGATTAAATTCTTTCCTCAGAGGCACGTAGATAACTGCATATTCAAGGACAGAATCATTATGCAGAAGGAAAAAAAGCAGAAGTCCTTGTTAACTTCAACCCCTACTTGTTGTTTTTTCGAATAATACTGATTTTAATTTGCTGGTTTAATGGTAGTTTTCCCCTTTGCAAATGGAAAAGAGCCACTTAATGAATCATCAACTCAATAGCAGCAATGCCAAACCAGAAAATAGAGAGACTGTAGCTGAGGAGAAAATGTACTTTTCATTAGCAAAAGTCAGTCAAGTTCCTGTGAAAATACAGTTTTGTGTTCAAAACACTGATAACATTTTTAATAAAAAACTCCCACCTGACTGCCTTATGCCAACATCCACAAAAAGCAGAGCTGGCGGATTCCCACACAAACATCCCTCTCAGCAAAACTTCCATTTCTGTAGTATCAAGCAATGCCGAAGGAGAAGAAAAACGAAATTAAATAGCTTTGTCTTCTTAAAAATCGCACAGGGGTTATATTATCTGTGCGCCACTTTTACGCTGAAGTTGGCTATCCGTGACTAACATACTGAAATACCGAAGCACCATCAGTATACGGTCCAGTGGAACATGTCTGATACAGTGCACATAATGTGAGTACATGGGAAAATACCACAGCGTGATTCTTGGGTTGCGTGGCATGTAAAATGAGAGAGTAGGGTTCATCTTGGGTGCTCGCTGCAGTGCTGGCCTTACTGAACAGACTGAAGTCTGTTCAAATTTCAATTCCTTTTTTTGGAAGGAAGAAAAGAGTATGAAGGAAGAAAAGAGTATGTGGATCTGTAGTCAAGTGTGGTTTTGAATCTTCCCATGTGGCAAGAACATAAACCGTGTTTGTTGTGATTGGGGTCTCAGACCAAGCTGAAGATGATAGGAGCTTATTGGGAGAGGAACCAAAAATCAAACAAGCTGGAAACACTTGTATTCAGGTCAGTTGAGCAACCTGGATTTTAGGGCGTGTCACTGCTGTGAAGTTATGCAGAACCTTTTCTTTTACATAATTTTTATTTATTAAAAAAAGAAGAGGGGAGAGAGTCGGTCCTCAGCTGGCATAAATAGACACAGCTTTACTGAAGTCAGTGTGCATCTGTTCATTCTGGTGAAGGATATAATTACCCCATATTGCACTCATTTTATCAGCCATTGCTAATGTTTTCTGTGTGATCCTCTAAAGCTTTTCAAGAATGAAAGCTCTGTCTGCTGCTCCCAGCACTTTGCCTCTCTGACATATGAATTGTGCCAAATTCATTTTGAGTTTTTGTTTTTAAGCTCTGAGTACAAGGGTGAAGTGAAAATAAAGTGTGAATAATGGTCTTTCTCTCAAAGGCAATGTGATATTGCGTTGAGCTGAAAAATTTACTCTCATACAGATCGGCCCTGCCAGTATGGAGGGCTGATTGATGCTGAGCACGATCCAGCTGATATCTGATATTGGGGAGGGGGAGGGCTCTTCAGTGTTGCTGACAAAGCTGTAACGAGATCCAGGGACTGGAAGCTGAAGTTAGGCAAATTCAACCTCGCAATAAAATGCCAGTCATGAGCGTAATAAAATACTATAACAGTTTATTGAGGCTTGTGATGAATTCATCGTTAAGAAGTCTTTAGTATTTTCTTTTAAAATCAGTCTTCAGTTTCTGGGAGAAATTCTGTGGCCAGTCTTTGAGCTGGAAGATCATGAAGATCCCGTTTGGTTTTGTAATTGAAGTGCTCTTGTTAACTTCCCTTCTTTGGTAGGCGTAAGGAGAACACATTTTCCAGAATTGCCCTTAACAATTCTCATAGCACCTGCAGATCTGCACAGACATAACTGTTCTAATTAAATCCCGTCCTTTAGGACTACGTAGGATTTCCCACAGAGATGGGAGGAATTGTGTGCTTTCCTTCCCTTCTTCTCCTTTTTCCCCCATACTTGTTTGGGTTGGATCTTGAGGGCTTATTTTGTAAGAGTTTTTCGTTTTTACCTTCTTTTTCTTTACTGCAGCATGGGAGCGGCTCACCTGATGGGATATAGCTCAGGAAATAGATTGCCCGTGATCACAGTTGTCTTTGTCAGTGGTGACACACATCAGGATCTCCCACCTCTGTCACTCAGCGGCTCGTTCACCTCTGCGGTATTGAACAGTTTGGGCTCTTGAGAGCTGGAGTGATGTTTCGGTGTAATGTAAGCCTTTGGGCTTCATATAGGGACATCTGGATGGAGCTTAATGATATGGGATATATAAGAAGTCATATTAGTCACAGGAACTGATTCCCTCCTGATCTGAAGCTCTTTAAAATATATGAAATTAGAGGTTGCTAAACAAAAGAGCACTCTGTGCATCTCACAGGATCGGGGTCCCTGTTATTTCCCTGTCTGAAAAGCAGACAGCTCCCACCTAGTGAATTCTCAGGTCTGGGAATATCTTCTTGAACAGCGTGCTCACCTGCAGGCTATTTGAGAAGTACCAGAGGTGTCTGAATATTGCCGCCTCAAATCAAATGTTTCTGTTATTGTGGGTATTGAGGAAACTCAGGAACAACATGAGTTTGTGAAATCATTATATTCAAGAAGCAGCTCTCTCTTCTCCTGCATTTAGAGCCCTGGTAGTATCACATTCTGTTTTGACAGCTGTCAGAAGTTAAATGAAAGATATTTGGGGAGAGGAGGGTTGAGCTACGGGAGAATTGTTATTTGCAGCACCCGCCAACAGTTGCAGTTTTCACTTGGTAACATACATGCTGTCTGTTATTTATTCTCTTTTCTCTTCCTTTGCTAAACTTTTGCGCCTTCTATTCCTGTGGCTCTTGTAATGGGGACAGGTGTCGTCCAGCCTGATTCAATTTTTGTAGAGTCGTAGGCTCACCTTTGATACCGTGCGTGTGAAACACAGTCCGTGCCCTGCCCTAGTTTTTCTCCAGTTCTTTGGTGACTGTCAGCTTCCAAACTTCTGCTGCTGCCACTGTCCTCCTTTCATCTCCCAAATATAAGCTACGGTTTTGCCGTGAGGAAAAGGAATTTACGCTAGCTCTTGCCTTCCTTTTTTTTCTTCCCAGCTGACACCATTTATTCTCACAGATTACTGCAGCAGTTTGGTTTTTAACGGGAAACTCTGCTAAAGGTCTTTCACTGAGCTTTTTATTAAGTGCTTACACTTAGTGTTTATATTCAGGGAGAAAGGTTCATCGGTGATAGAGCAGTGCAGAGGGAAAGGGGCTTCCACGCTTGCTTTCTGTTCTGGATGCATGCCGGCAGGCTGTGGAAATAAACGCTATTTTAACCTTAACTTATTTTAGCTTTAACTCGGGAGCACCTGAAACCTTTTTCTGTAGTCAACTCTTTTCATTACCCTATAATTGCAAACAAATACACTCTCACAACGTTAGCCGAACTTGCCAAGGGATTTGCGGAGGCTTGTGCTCTGAAGACCGCTATACCTCCTCTGTATCACACGGTGGCAGAAAACGCCCGGCATATGTTCTTGGGCTGTACCAGTTTGGTAAGTCGCGTCAGCTATTTCAGTATGCAGCGCTTTGCAGAGAATACGTGACTTTGGGAAATTAAGTCTGTTTGTCTGTGCAGGAAGAGCTTGTTTTGTAGCAATGTAGTGTGCATTCATCCACAACTTGCAGGGTGTGCATAGGATTCATTGAGGTATTACATCTGACAGTCAGTATATATATAAAAAATTGTGTGGAAGAGATAATTATACGGCTGGAATATATATATAGGCATTTAGATTTAATTAGGCCTTTGATTAAATATAAAAGCAAAATTAAGAGTGACAGATACAGTAGATCCTGGTAGACTGCGTGACAGTTTTTGGCTAGAAAAACTCCTGAGCCAATTTTTTGTCAGTCTTGTTTTTTTTTAAAGATCTCAATGACTGTTCTGTCGAATCTTTGATCTGAAGAACTCCTTATTCTCTCTCTCTCTCTCCCTCTATGTATGTGCCTCTCTGTTTGTGTGTTTACGGTATTTCTGTTGGTAACAGATGTTATATTAATTTACAAGAAAATGATTTTGTTTGAAGGAGAGATGGTGTAATTTAGATGTTAGCCAAACAGCTAAGAATTAAATTTGGGGTTTTTTTAGCCATGACAATTCTTTTTAACTGTATTTTGCCAAGCTTCTCAGACTTTCTTTTCTGAATAATGATACTATTCCTGTGAATGTCTCTCTTGAGTACATGAGGATGAGCAATTTGTTAAAGGCTTACATACGAGAGACATATAAGATGTAACATAGGAGGGAAAGGATATTATTATGAAAATTTAAAAGTGGATATTACACGATCTGCTTGCATAACTGATACAGGCACAAACAAGTTGCTTGAAGTATCATGTCTCTTACTGCACTGAGCAGTTATGTTATGAGCCTTAGTTTTTCAGAAGGCCTGGGCAGAGATGGATTTAAACCGATCCTCTCTCCGCTGCTTTTGAAAATAAGACTATTAACTAACTATGGATATGAAACTTATTACAGACTCCTCTCTTAAACATCTTGGCCAAGGTATTTGTCTGGTATCTTGACTAAATAAATCAAATAATCAGGTAAAGTGGTTGGATAGAGGAAAAAAGGAAAAAGAGAAAATACACCCTTTGGTTACTGTCGTTGTATCTTGAACATGGTTAGTCATATTTTAGCGTAGTTCTGCATCATTTCACAGTGGGTCTGTGAGGCCGTCCCACGTTACCCCAAACATGACGGCTTCCTGGTTCTGTCACGAGTCTGCTGCCGGACCTGGGGCAAACCCTCCTCTCTGCTCCTCTTCATCTCCGTTTCCTCTTTCACTTCCCGTTCACTTTGATTACAGACAGTCGAGGTGCTCCTGAGCAGGACTGTGCCTCTACTACACATGTGCGCTGCCCGTAGGTGTGATCCTACTGGCCAGGGATCCTACTGGCGATGGAGGGCCGAGTTACCAGAACATGGCGAGCCGGCGGTACGCGTGTTGCTGCGCTCAATGCTCGCTGCGGGGACAAACCGGTACGGCTCCTCCTTGACACGATAGGGGATGATGGCTTGCCTTGAGAGACGATTTTTCTGCACATCAGTAAATCCCTGCCTTTTCATTAAATTGCTTGCTTAGGCTCTGGATTGAAGCCGGCGTCGTTGGAAGGGCTCCCGCAGACCGCAGTGCAGTGACACAGGCAGCTGTTTCCCATGTCTGTCTGTTACGACTTGTCATTTTGTCTCACAGTGTGGAAGGTGCGGGAAGTGACAGGATGAAATAAGCACGGAGGGAACCGACTGTTTTGTGTGGCCGTGTTAACGAATAATCTGGGAGTGAAGTTAACTTCATGTGAAGCGGTTTAAATTATTTATTTTCAATCCTGGAACTGTACTTAACGTGTTACTAAGGCAGAGCCATGTTGACAGGGTGACGTTAATTACCCCACTGGAAACGCATCACATTAGCCGAAGACAATTGTTCACAGCTATCATTCATGGCTCTGGGTAAAGCCACAGCCTTCGCCAATCTTGGCAAACAGTTTCCTCCTCTGTCCATGGAAGTTTCTTCTGCGTCCACCTGCAGCTGTGAACGAGCTCTTCACTTACAGCAACAAAATATGAAGTTTGATGGTTGTGGGTTTCTTTTTTTTCCCCTTCCCTTCTCCTTTGTTTTTCCTTTTTTTTTTGGTGAGCTGAGTGATGGCATGATTGATGTCCTCTCCATTAGATGTGGCGCATCTTATAAACGTGAGGATCTTCATTCAGCAATCTACTGGTATAGATGCATACTTACTGTTTCTGTAAATGCTTTCCCACAACTCCCTTAATGATTTGGTTCCCACTCCTTAATTCATAGCAAGAGTGTTGTGTCCTTCAGAACAGGAAATGATTGCATCTGGGGTTTCCATTCTTTGCAAAGGCTTTGGTGTGAACATCCCTACTGAGAACTGGATGTGACTTGAGTAGCATTTGTATGGATGCGTGCTAATAAAAGTGAGGAATTGACTTTTTCCTCCTTTCTCATTCAGCATTGCAATGAGTTGAGGACTCCAAAATGACTCAGCTGAGGAGTGCTGGGAATATATCTACAAGTAAATGAATGGCTGTCTGCTTCGAATTGCTACTATTATGTTAGTCTAGATGCTCCTGTTCTGTGGTTAATGCAATTAAAGATTCTACTGGGAGAGCACATGTATGCAGTGTTTATTCATTACGATGTGAGGCTGTGCCTAATAACATCTAGCTCTCTGTTTGTAGGTTAGGCCAAAGACCCTGATTCCAGACAGCCTCCCTATCTCCCCGTGCAGAGACCAACCTTCCAAGCAGCCTCCTACCTTCCAGAAGGCAACCGTAGTCAGCATCAAAAACCCCAGCCCTGCCCTCCCGACTGCCAATAACACCGTCAGCCATGTACAGACGCCTAACAGCCAGTCACAAAGTGTCACCGAGCCTACAGCTATTTCATCACCTCTGAGCAGTGCAGGTGTGGCATACGCCATCATTTCCACCTCCCCCAACAATGCAACTCCTATCAGCACCAGCGCGACTGTCTCTGTGGTCAACGACAGCATTAAAGTGCAACCACTCCTCATTAGTGCCGACAGCAAGGTAGGTTCTGCTTTTCCTGGGATTTTTTTTTCTTGTTTGTTTGTTATCAAACACAGGAATTACATTGCAGATGTAAGCAGAATATTCCCCTGGGAGTGCACAGCCCTGTGCAGAGTGATGTCAGTTATTCCTTTCGAAGAAAATAATCAGAAAGCAGTGGGAAAACTCTTTAAGGGGACACACGGACCCTAGCAGACATTTATCTGCGTACATACTTATTTTTTAGGAGGAACAAAATGCAGCATGATGTAGCCTGACATTAATGGGACCATATGATCTTCCACTCCCTTAATCCAAACCTCACTAATAATATCCCTGAATTCTGTGCAGGCTCAAATTTCCTATGGACTCCCTCTTCAATTATACGGTGATATTAGTTATATTGACTGACCCCAGGGGAGTGTATCAAATAATCAGGCATTCCCTTCTACACTTTCAAGGGGAAGACCAATGAAATGAGAGCTCAGGGTTTCAGAACTGATCAGCAGATGAATCAGTAGGAAAAAATCAAGTTATGAATTACTTGTTTCCTCTTTGTACTGCTTTTCTGCTTTGAAATCAAGAAGTTTACCACTCGTACACCAGAAACAGATTCAATAAAGGCTGCCAGTGTACCCAACAGACATCCGTTGTAATTTGCTACTGGGATCCTGCTGCTTTGGGTCCTGTTGGCAGCACAGGTTCTTATGCAGTGCTAAAAAAGAAGACAGGATGTAGGATGTCTTTTGAGGTAAATAAAAGCAGACATCTCTGCCCCACTTCTCTAACATAATTTATTTTTATTTTACTTAAATTGGCTGCTGGATAAGAAAACCATCCCTTTTTATGCTTTTAAACCACCTAGAGTATCCAAGTTGAGATAAAGTATCTAACAATTAAATAACATTGATGGAAAGTTAGCAATGAAATAGATGGAAAAGGCCCAGCGTTCGAATCCCATAACCTTCATCAAGAAGCTGAGCTTGGGAAGGTCTTCCATAGTCCTTCACGAAGCTTTGATTGTGAGTATAAAGTCACACATGTAGTTCTGCGGTCAGAAATTGTCCTTCATTCCTTTTAGTTTAATAGCTTCTGAGATAATTTTATCTGCACCCTGTAAATCTTCATGTGGCAATTCAAATATGAGCAGCTGGATATACTAACATACACGCACGTATAAAAGATCTGTGTAAAAATTACTACAAGTCCTATACCAGAACTAATTTTAATTTAAAACACATACAGTTTATTTTGTTTATGCAAAACTGGACATCCACTCATAACCCATAAATGCTGAGGGCTGAACTCTGATCTCAGTTACACAAGCAGTACTGAGGAGTATCTTCCTTCCCATCCCCAGGTATTTACTCTGAAATAACACTGGTACGACTGAGATCAGACTGTGGTTTTGAATGCGTAGTAATTCTGTCTCTTCTACCTGTACACAAAATAAAATCAAAGGGAAGACCTTAAAATCACTGACGACACGAGTGCTGAAGCTATGCTGCTGAGTCAGCTTCAGAAGTCCTCTAAATAGAAAGCGTCCTAATTTTCAGAGGCACTGAAGTGGCTCCCTTAAGCTGCAGTGGGTTTATGATGCACCTATAAAAATTAATTTTTAGAAACTTAAGCACGGATTTAGAAGCCTAACCTAGGTATCCAGTGTTCCTATATTTTTGGCTTGTGACTTGCATCTGTTATCTGTAGAGGTACCAAGTAACTGTTCAAAGAAGAATGAAAGGTTTCAGACAGAAAAATCCAGTTTCATATAGTGAATTCGCTTCTTTTATTTGTACATTGTCTTTTAGGTTATCATTATTCAGCCTCAAGTCCAAACCCAACCAGAAAGTAAAGTGGAGACAAAGAAACCTCCTGAAGAGTCAGCTCAGGGACCCCCTGCTACCAAAAAGAAAAAGGAGGAAAATCCAGAGGTGATTTTTTTTTTTTTTTTTTTTTTTTTAAATAAATGAACTACAGTATGGTCAAGTTATGGGGGCCATTTCTAAACATTTTTCTATGTGCATACGTAATTACTGCATTTGGGCTCCTGGTTCTGCCAGTTGTTCATCTCTCTACTCAATCACTGCAATTGGGGTGATTTCCCCGCAATCGAGGTGGTTTCCCCACCAGTGAGGTGCTTTGACAAGTTTTGTTTGCATCATTCAAACCTTCCAGTGTCACACAATGTTAGAATTGTAGGTCTTATAATGATCTAGGCACCTTGCATGGGTATAGCTGTATTTCTTGTGAAAGGTGTATACAAGCTTGAGATACTTTCTTTTATGCTATCAAATACATAGTTTATAGTCTGTGTATGTGTTGAATTAACATTTCTTTTGTAAGCTGAGCTTTTACCTATTATTTGTAATTAATCTGGCAATTTTTAAATTGTATTTAACAATACTTTCTTGCGTTTGCTGTGTACATCTCTTCCCGAATGGACATAGATTCTTCCTAGTCTGACATATATTAAAATCCTTCAAATTGAGTAAGAGAGTAGAAAGCAGGTTGTAAGATTAAATCTCTTTCATGAACTATAATGCAATGTAAACTAAAAATATACATCAGACTTGCTTGTAGAACTGGGCTCTCTTTTCACCAGGCATTTGGGGTTTTGACTAGATGTATTCACATTAGATTGTATGTACTTTTGAGGCAATTAGAGAATTTTCACAAACTGAATCTACTCCTGTTGTTGAAATGCTCAGCTAATGTGAAATCTTAACCTTGCTAGTCTAATAGGTGTGCAGCAAGAGAGTATCCTTGGGGCTGTAGGTTTAAGAGGGTTATTACAATATAAATTTATAATGTTACCTGGGGCATATGGGTAGTCATTCTTTTTACCATTTTAAGATATTTGTACTGTTAAAACAGTGTTAAGGATAAATAGTGCCTTTTAGCCCCGAATATCACATCTTTATGCAGAAGCTCTGCAGAACTACACTTAAGAACCCTGCCAGGTTTAAAATCTGACCCTCGTATGAATCTGCGTTGCCACAGAATGATGGGACTGTAGGCTCCTGTTTTGTTTAGCGAGGCATTTCTGAAAGATTATTTATTGTGTAGCACCTTATGGGCAGAATGGCCAGTAGATCCTGCTTAAAAACAGAATGCTAGGGAAAACATCCATTTTTCTTTGCCTGTAACTTTTCCCCCCGGAAAGAACATCGAGCAAAAATCTTCTGGAGAGATGCAGGGCAAGACCATGGGACTGGGCACACTTTTTAATATAGCATCCATAAATTTAATGGGCTTTTCTTTAAATTTCTAACTAGAATATCCTGACTACCTTTTTTGTAACCAAGAACATAGTTTCCACTGTGTATACCGGCCGTCTTGGCAACCAGAATTTTCTGGGTAGGATGCTGAAGCTTTGCCCTTAAGTATGATGGTTCTTTTCTTTCCATAGATGTGTTTCACGGCCATAAATATGTAGGTCTAGAGTTAATTTCTTTTGTTCTTTGAAAGTAAACTTTAGTTGATTATCATGTATTTATGCAATTAGTGTAATTAGAACTAACAGCATAATTAGTGTAAATACATGTAATGACATAAATAGAACATGTAATTACAAAACGAAATGGTTTTGTAAAAATCTTTGTTTTGCTTCATGAAAGACATGCTGCACATTTCTAAAAGCACTCATGGCTTTTAAACAGATGATTAAATTTAAGGCAAAGAGTAACAAAGATACCATGATATTTTTAAAAGGAAAATAAGCACTCTCAGCACTTCTCTTCACACCTTCATTTATCTTCAAAGCACAAAACTGAGGCAGGAACTCCAGTATGGCTGAACATAAATCTCAGTCGTGACAGACTGGGGTTCAACAAATTAAACTGGAAATTTGAAACAAATAAACCAGAAATCACCAGACTTAGCAGTGGCCAGGAATCTCATACGCAGTTACTGAGCGTAGCTGAACAAACAGAAAATACAGATGATAATTGCTGTCTTTTGTTCCTGGCTTGGTCATTCTGCTGGGAAGCCATGAAGCCGATCCCTGCAATATGTATGCCTTTTGCATAAGGCAAAGATTTCTCCTTTCCCAAGTATGTCATCATGAGACTAAAGCAAGCCTCCCTGCATCTGCTGACTTGCAGCCAAGATGCTGTGGAGTAGCTTTCCCAGAAGCAGGATGGAGGGTCTCAGCCACCCAGGACGTCCCAAGTCCAGTGGTCAGAGCCCTCTCCTGGGTTCAGTCCCCCCAGGGCTGGGGGGGGATCTGGAGGAAGAGGATGGAGGCCAATAGCTGCCTGTCTAGTGATGGTCCTCCTCCTGCCAGAATGACTTCTGCAAAGAAATGAAGGAACTACGCAAGGGAGCTGCTCCTCCCGGGGGCAAGTGCTGGATTGGGGGTTGAGTTTGGGTTTTTTTTGTGTGTGTGTTTTTGTCTTCAAAGGACCTGAGTTCAGCACAGAAAGAAACAAAATTCCGTCCAAAACTTTTTATTTTTCAAAATTTTATGTTAGTAATTTTTTATATTTCTGGCTACATTTTCCAGGACATTCTAGCAGTTCTTTATTTAAAAGAACAATTACTGTCATAAATGCTGGTTATTTAGCTAACTGTTTTTAATCCCACCTAAGAAGGACAGGAGAGACACATTGCAATTGCAAACTAAATGCTAGTGTTAGGCTGGGATTGAGAATCTGGAGAAACTAAAGCCTCGGTTTTGTGGATTCCTGCACAGAGGAGAAACAATATACTCTCTGCTATTTGAAAGAAAAGCATTGCAGCAGAAGTAGTATTTTGAGTTGAATCCAACGAGCTACATGAGTGTGAAATAGCAAAACCCATAAACCCAAATATGCTGTTAATATAATATGCTTGTTAAAAAGAATACAGCTTCTAGTGAGATTTTTTAAAAAGGAGCCATCTTTCAAATATCTATAAAAGCTAACCCTTCCTGTGTTTAATAGTGAGATAATTATCAAGTCCATTTATGAAGGCTCTTCATATGTTAAGCAAGTATGCTGTCATTACATTTAATTAGATATATTCAAATAATGTTAGCATGAAGAGAGGAAATTGTTTAGCAAGCATTCTAGTACTCAAATAATTTTAGTTTAGATGTCAGAAAATGTATGCTCCCCCTTACAATTTAATCTTCGGGTAATACAGGCATTCTGCACTCCATTGGGAAAAAACAATTGCACGTTAACCGTTCCAACTTTCTGATGCTTTACCTAAATGTTGTTATTACGGCTGCTCTGAGCGCTGCCACAAAGTTACTTTTTGGTGGGGGTGAGGTGAAGCTTGTAATCGTACTCAATTGACTAATTTTCTTCTCAGATCTATACAGTGGATCTCGGATCAAATATTCATCTTTCCCTTCAGGTGTGGAGCCCTCACTGTGTCTAGCTGGTGTTTCAGACATGTAGAGAGTGAACTTTATTGAAATCAAGGTCTGACATGCAAATGAACATATGTCCTTGTTGTTGCCACAGTTATGGAAAGCAGAAATATATCATAGGTATAACTAAATTGCCAGTGATGAAAATCAACATCACCATTTTTTAATCTGCAGTTACATACTAGGAGACTGTAGAAAGAAAATATTCCTGTTCTGTGAGGTTGTTAGTTCACTTATTTGACAGAGAGATTTTCACATATCTAAGAGGGATATAGATGTCCAATCCTGACCCTCAGGTTTTGAAGAACCCACCCCATAGCTAGATCTTTTCATCTACAAAATGAGGATGTGCTTCCTTTCACAATTCCACTATGTGAAAGTCAGAATTGCAAAGGAAATGACTTATTAGTTGATTTTATCCTGAACTAAAATCAGAAGTTTTTTTCACAAAGCTTCACAATGAAAAGGGTTTTCACAAAACAGGAAGGTCAAACTAATTTTAAAATGGAAGTGTTGAAACATGTTCTCCTGACACCTCTTTGGTTGAAACAGAATGTTTTGCTCTTCTACCTCTTAAACACTATATTTTAGCTTGACCTAAATCTACACATTTTATTTTGGGTGAGTATGATAATTGCATCTTCCTGTGGTCTTTGGATGCTTTATCAGAGTTGGGTCATGGTCTTTGCCTGCTTAGATTTCCGAATAGCTTGGCTTTCATAGTTAGATTGTCTCTCCTGTAGAATTGCACCTTGTGAAAATGCCACTTGGGTACCATGATCACACAAGATATCTCAGCACAGCAGAAAGAGGAAGAGATCCCTGACACCTCACAGTACCATAGATGTGACTCAAAACCAAGGAGTTCAGTTCAATTTGGGCTTGGAACAACACAGCAAAATTTCAGTTTTCCATCAAGAAGATGGAATAAAAGCCTCAGGAAAACTTTTTCTGCCAGGAAAAATTTCCCAATGAAAAATTACTGGCAGAAAATTTAGGACCTGCTCTAGTACTTGCTCTGTTACTGCATTGGTGTGTGTTGTGGTTTAACCCCAGTCACTAAGTACCACACAGCCATTTGCTCACTCCTCCCTCCCCCCACAAGGGGAGAAGGGAATGAAAAAAGAATTCATGGGTTAGATGAAGACAGACAAAGGAAGAGAATAGCAATAGCAAATAATAGTAATAGCAGTAATAGTAGGAATACTAATAATAATCATTATGATGATATGATGCACAAATGCAATTGCTCACCACCTGTGAAGCACACCCCTACCCGATGCCCAGTCTGTTTCTGAGCCGCGATCCCACCTCCCAGCTTGCTTCCCCAGTTCTCTCCAGAACTTGCTGTTCTATGGCAGAGAACACCCCTTTGGCCAGGCTGGGCCAGCCGTCCTGGCCGTGCTCTCCCAGCTTCTGGGGCAGCTGGCAGGGCCTGGGAAGCTGAAGAGTCCCTGACTTAGTGTAGGCACTACAATTACCTGGAAGCGACTGAAAACATCAGGGTGTTATCGACATCATTCTCATCCTAAATCTGAAACACAACACTGTGCCAGCTACTAGAAAAAAATTTAAATTTATCCCAGCTGAAACCTGGACAGCATGTTTTGAAGATTTGTTAGTATGAAGATATGTTTTATGCATATATAGTGTAGGAGAATTTTGAGTAATACTTTAAATTAGATTACTCACTGCAAAATTAGTTCACCAGTGTCAGTGAGAGATGTTTGTTCACTCCCCATTGAGGGAGAATATTGGATCAGACTACCTCTTCATAATTCATGCACATGATATTCTCTCTGTAACTTTGGAAAAGAAATTTCTGAAAGTCTTTTTTGGGGGAAAGTGACTTCCAATATGCTTCAGAAGTCTTGTTTAGTGTTGTAAAGTTGAGTGAAAGTGTATCATATCTTTTTTTACTTCATACAGCTTGCTCACATCCCATAAAAGCAGTTTCATGTCCAGATAGTAATAATAATACACAGCTACTTCTTTAAAGAGTGGAATAACAAAGCAGCTAACAACCTGAAACTGAATTGATTGAACTGACTGAATTTTGATCATGCTCTGTACTAAATCACTAGTCATTCAGCACTGGCTTCCTAAATCTCTGAACTGCTAAGTTCATACAGTTATACAAGTAGGACATGACTGACCAGGCATATCTGAAGCAAATCTTCAATTAAAGTTCTTCCTATTACTGTGCATTCAAATAAGATAAATTCTAAAAGACCCGTACTGGGTTTATTCTGTCAATGCTAGTTTTATTTATTTACTTACTTCTACCAGGATTGTTGTAGTAGAAAACCTAACTCCTATTTATTTTTTCCTTAGAAAATTGCCTTCATGGTAGCATTAGGACTGGTTACAACAGAACATTTGGAAGGTAAGATGGCATATGTTGTTTTACAGTTCAGTTTTTGAGTGTGATATTTTCTCTTGGTTGTCCTCAGAAGGGCAATGCAAACTCAGTTCAAAAGTTACCTATGCAGAATTGTGCTTTTTGGCCTCACCTCCCATCCCATTGCACAGCTCAAGGAGTATGAGAACTGACTCAGCAGCCAGCACCAGCAAGCGAGGCAGGCATAAGCTCAGTCATCATTGTCCTTTAAAGGACGTTGACAACTGAAGGATGGTAGGATCATAGAATATCCTGAGTTGGAAGGGACCCAGAAGGATCATAAAGTCCAACTCCTGGCTCCACACAGGACCAGCCCAATCAGAGCAGATGACTGAGAGCATTGTCCAGATGCTTTTTGAACCCAGCCAAGCTCGGTGCAGTGACCACCTCCCTGACGAGCCTGTTCCAGTGCCCAACCACCCTCTAAGTGAAGAACCTTTTCCTGATCTCCAACCTAAACCTCGCCTGTTGCAGCTTCATGTCCTTTTTGTACTGGGGTTCCCAAAACTGCACATAGTAACTCAAGATGAGGCCGCACTAGCCCAGTGCAGAGTGGGACAATCACTTCCCTGGACTGGCTGGCAATGCTGTGCTTGATGCACCCCAGGACACGGTTGGCCTTCCTGGCAACCTGGGCACATTGTTGGCTCCTGTTCAACTTGTCGACCAAGACCCCCAAGTCCCTTTCAGCATGGCTGCTCTCCAGTGTCTCATCCCCCAGTCTGTATGTACAGCCAGGGCTGCCCCTTCCCAGGTGCAGAATCTGGCACTTGCTCTTGTGATAGTGAAGCAAAAAGTCTGCAAAGGCTCTCGCTGGCACTGGTCTGGTGTAAGAGTCAGCGAGGTTCAGATATGTTTACCCAGATCTTCTGTAGCAAGCGTGCCCTCTCCTCCTTCCCCATGTGAGATGGACTTTTATTCCTTGAGTTAACCATCTGTCATCTCTACAGTTCCACAGAACAATGTGTAAATAGTGGTGAAAATCTGGCATTTGCTTTACAAGATTTTAAGCAAATTAGAAAACTACCCTCTCGCAAAGACTTCCTTTGCCTCCACTTCCCCCGATTTAGCCAAAAATTAAAGAGTCTTCCAGTCTGATCCTGCTTTTGTGTGAGAGCTGCTAGTATGCATTCCTAGGTTCTGAGTATGAGTTCAAACAGATATTACATGTAAACTAAATGCAGTATTGCATGCTGTTAAGTTTACTTTCCCAACCTTCCAAAAATACCTTGGAAGAGTTAGCAGGTTTGCACTCTTTGTCTCAGCTTTGCCTTTCTGAAAATATATAAATGAGAGGGGAAAAAAGAGGTTGTTCAGCAACTATGCAAATGGTGTGAGGTGAGTTTGGGGGTTTCTAGCCAGAATGGGTTAATTCTTAGGGACAGAGAAGATACAGCTATTTTTAAGAAAAAGTCTACAGCTTGATGTGTTTCGGTTGCATGCTCAGATAATACATGTTGGTGTGGTTCCACCACAGGAGAAAAATCTGGTATCTGTGTCAGCTGACAATGATTCTTGATCACAAAAGGTGTTGATGAGAATTGACATTTACCACCCTTCCCATGGACCACTGTTGGCAAAATACTTAGGAATTTCCAGTGCACTAAGTTTTATGTCCTTTAGAGACAGACACATGCTTAGATACCTTGCTGACTCAAGAGGTATCTACCATTTTACAGCTTGATTTCTTTTTAGTAAGATTCCCTGTGCTTCTGTTCCTTGGTTTTAAGAGAGGTTGTAAATTAGGGAGAAAACAGCATCTTAATTGTATGGTCTACTCAATATATGCAGCAAGTTTTCTATGAGTCTTCTGGCCTTTTTTCAGTGTCTTTTCTCTTTAAATCTGCATTTTAGAAAATCATTTAATGTCCCAGTGACTGAGAATTTGAAAGCAGTTTAGAGAAACTTTAAGCCATCGGCCCTTTTAATCCGTTAATGGTAATGGATTGAAATGGAAATTAAAAAGCTACAGCAATTTTGGGAGAAGATTTATAATCCAAAAAGTGCAAACGATGACTGGTTCTTGTTTTCTTTGTCTAAGGAAAATAGGACAACATTTGAAATGATGCTGAAGTGCAAATTATGCTTACAACAGAAAAAAACTTCATTTAGAATAATTCTTTACCCTTTGATTTTATTGGAACTAATAAATTGTTTGTGCAGATTTAATGCTCATGTTCAAAACGCCGAGTACCGCTCTGCTCTACAGGAAGTGCGGAGACTCACGTTTTGAACTTAACTGCTACAATACTGATCCCGCAGAATCAATTCTTTCAGACAAACTCGCCTTTTATATTCCTACTAGCTTTAAATAAATGGCTCCCACCAAGAGCTATTTACTATGGAAAGGGTATTTCTTCATGAGTATTGGTGATTACAACTGTCAAAAATACCCTTATAGCTTTCATATGCTAAAGGTTATTATTTTAGTACTATGTCATATTTACGGTTATCAGCCATTGCTATTTATCAGGAAGCAGTGGTCATTACACAGTTCAGTTTATTTTAGTACTTCTAATGTATTTCTCAGTTTCACATTTTTGGAATTAAACTGTATCAAGATTGGGTCATTAAAAGCTTATTCACTCGGTATCATTAATTCACAGTGTTACTGCTTTTCTTCATTCGATCATTAATTTTGCCATGAAGGGCTATGATCCACTTCTGCATGGATTTCTTTATCAGCCTAGCAGCCTCTCTACCTAATGTCCACAGGAGCATCTTTCCCCTTACTGGGAAAAAAGGCTCTGTTCTGCACAGCCCAAGTGTGAGGCAACTTTCGAGGCCTTTTACAGTAAATGAGCACAGCCACTTCTGCTGACTGACATTCTGCAAGGTACGGCTTTCACTGCAGATAAATTGTCGTTACGGGCCTCATAGAATGACCATACAGAGTGTTTATTGATGAAGGCAGCAGCTCATTGGAGCTTTGCCTCCAACATAAAGCTTTCTTTAAATTTATTCATCTCTATCAAATGTATTACAGTTTAGAGGTGACGCTTTTTTTTTTCCTGTTTGGGTTATATTTTTAAAATTAGTAAACTAATAATATAGCCCAGTCCATGGTTGTAGCATATTAAATCTCTTTCTCTAGGCTCTTAGAACACTTTTTAACATTACCATTGTGTTAAAAACCCCCCAAAAAAGTAGATAGAAAGAAAACTTAAAAAGAATTTTTTAGTTTAGGTCATTCTAAAAAATGCACATCTTGTTTTACCATAGCATAGTGATTTGTGATTATTTACAGATACACTCTTAGATGTACATAATCCTTATATCACAAACACGGATATATTTTGTTCACAGTTTCCATAAATAAAGTGCTGATGTTGTTTTCTCCCTTCCTGATGGCTGCATAGGGTGGAGTACATCTCAAGCCGTTTCAGTTCATTACTCTCTCTCTGTCTTTATTTCCATCTATTCCCACTGCTATTACTCTTCTCCCCCCAGCCAATTTTTATCTCTGTACCATAGCGATGCCTCTTCCAAAGCTGCATTCCGGGTAGCTACCACATGTGTGATTCAGACTCCATCAAATATTTCTGTTGCCTTGGTGAGAGCATGTGCTGCAGAAATTCTCTCTTAAATCTGGGACCCAAAAGGGCAGAGAGCTACAGATCCATCACAGCCCTCTTGTGAAAACTCTCAGCCATGTTACGGACACAGAAAGCTCAGTTGTGTTGAATTCTTCGTTTCCTTTTCTGGGCCGGTGAAAAGTCATAGGCTTGTATCCCTGTGACCACTTTTGAAAGACTTAAGCCCAGGCTGCCCTAGCTCCCGCTTTCTCTCTACACTGCCACAACGGTGCTGAGATGCTGCCAGCCCTGGATTTGCTGACCACAAAGCCTGGGTTACTGATCCTGCCTGCAAGAACCATGGCTCCCGCTCACACTGTTGAGACCAAAGTAAAGAGTCAATGGAGGTCCACTTCCTCCATTTCTTTGCCACCATCCAGGCACATGGTTCCTTTGTTGTGACATCTCTGGCACCTTTTGGCCTTGAGAGCATTCCCCTTACACGCACTGACGCTGACATCAAGAACAACCATCTGCTCTGTGGCTGGCTACTGGATCCATGTCTAGCACTTACCCTGCTGCTGAGGCCTGATTTCCTCTAGAGGATGCCAAAGGGTCTGGAAGCTTCAGGATGGACATTTCAGCATAACATTTTCAGATGAAAGTTTCTTAGGAAATACTTTCACAGTGGGACAGAACTGCTGCCCAAACAAGATCGGCCAGTTTGGAATCTGCGTCGCACCAAGGATGTTAACAAGATGCTGGTAGTCGTTGCAGCCATGGTGTTTATCTCACGTCTCGGTGCAGTCTAGGATCACACGTTTCTTGGTAGCGAGATTCTGTATAGCTCCCTCAGTCATACAAGAACATATGTCTAGCTCACGTCAGACTGTCTGCACTCTCTGAATTGCCCTAAGAGAAGACACCTTCTGAGTGTGAGAGGTGACATGTTCGTGTGCCAGTGGGAAACCCAGCCAGAATATGCAAGTAGTTGCTCTCCTGTTTTTCTTGTCTATGCACTTTCCTTCTGATACATCTATCACTCCAAGAGTGGTAGCTTAGCCAGTAGTCCTTCATGAATGAAAAGATTCCAATCAATATCTTGTAGCTGAGGACAGTAGAAAATCCATGCAGACTTTTGGTCTCATCTCTAGGGACATGAGACATGACCAACAATACTAATACCATTTACTGAGCATCACTTACAGTGGTACGTGACCCCTTTTACTCTGTGGGGAAGCCATCAACATTTGGAAAGGCTGCCTGGAAACCAGAACCATGTATTGAGAATCCTATTCCCATGTATTGTAAACAACTTGAAAGCTGGACTGTCTCACTGTGGGACTGCAAATGGGAGATAGTGCTCGATATCCTGAAGGCCTTATTCTGGCACTGAGGATGTTCCGGGATAGACCTCTTTAGCTCAGACATTGACAAAAGATGCCTTCTGTAGAACCAGATGGTGTCCTGAGTTTCTGTTGGGTGCGCTTTTGGTCTCCTGGGTTGAAGGGCTAGTGCTCCTGCCAGTTCCTCTTGTTCTGAGATTTACTTACAGAAAGACAGAAGTATCATGATTGTAGGGGGATTTAGATTGACAAGAGTCCAAACTTCGCCTTTCACTTAGGAAACATTTTAGAACAGAGCATAAGCCCAGCTGTGCACTTGTTGTGTCATGGGATGGATGTGGGGTGCTCTCCTTGCTAAAGTAGGTTTGCTCTTATTTCATTATCAAAATAAAAGTAGACTCTAACATACATGGTTATAATAATCTCACCATTCTGAACTTCCCTTGAGAACTGGAAAAAGAAATTCCGTATAATGGAAATGAAATCCTAGCTCAGATAAAAGTAGCATTAAATCTGCAAATTTCAATGGGCCAGGAACCCGCTCACTCTTTATGCGTGTGTTTGCACAAGTATGCATGTGACTAATTGTTGCTAGATGCAGCCCTCAGCAAGTACCGTCCTGCATAGGTGTTAGCATTCAGCGGAAGGGAGCTCTCTTGTGTTTCACCCTTGCCCAAACAGAACTGCAATTCAATGAGCCTATCTTTGCACTGCTGTTTCCAGTGACACAAATACACGTATGGCTTGTAACAATATTTTTCATGCGCAGGATTGTGAAGTTGTATGTTTTTGGGTGGATAAATCATCACGCTCTAGTTAGAACTGAATCTAGCCATGTCATTCTGACCATGCTTTTTCTAACCTCTGCAGAGGAAAAGTAATGTAAATTGAATTTAAAAGAATGTCTAGGCTTTCATCTGATATGAATTACAAGGCTTAACTGCTTTAAATGCTTCATTTTTGTTAATAGCAGACATCGATAGTGTTTTGAAAGCTCTCTGTTGATGCTTGCTGAATGTGTGTCTGAAGGGATCATAATAAAAATCTTGTAGGGCAGCAGAAGTCCGCCTTGGAGGAAGGAAAAAATAAAAAATGCCTGTGTTCTGAGTCTTACAAGGAAAAGCTTATTAATGTCAAACCTTGAACTGCAGCAAATATCATTGCTGATGCAACCCAATTATACTTTAGAAACTGAAACTGAACACAAAGCCCAAGGGGTTGAGGGTAAGAGCATCTTGCTTAACAAGTTAGATCTACATTTTTCCCTGGTGAATGAGAAACACACAATTCATGTTTCTTTCCATGGTTACAGAAATCCAGAGCAAGCGTCAGGAAAGAAAGAGAAGAAGCACAGCAAATCCAGCCTACAGTGGACTCTTGGAAACAGAGGTACTTTATGATTCACTTTTTTTTTTTTTACCACAGTTCTATTTCATGTTAATAAAAGATTTAAATGCTTCTCATTACAAAAGTATAGAAGAATGCAGAACCACACATTTACTTGTAAAGAGATATTGATGTGGAAAAGAAAGAAAAGAGCTCATCTCAGTAGCTAAGCAACAGGTTTATCACCCCACAACATCACTTGCTACACCCTAGAATTCGTCTTGGTTTTAATAAAGGCCAAAAGGACTAAATTGATATGGGACCTGATTACTCTTTTACCCACGCAGACAGTCCCTCTAGGTCAGAACTGAAGAACAGAAGCGCTGCATTATGTTCAAACTTGCATTGCTATTTCACTTTTCCCGCGTGCCAAATAATAAATGGAGAACTTTGCTTTTTTATTAGTGACATTCATAAAAGAGATATGTTGGTTTAAGAATCAGTGTGCTCTGCAGGGGTTATGGAAGCCTGCATAATAAATATAATAATGCGTAATTAAAAATAAAATGCTCTGGATAATCTCTGTTGTCTGTTAAACTTAAGCTGTTACATTTATGGTGGTAGCAAAATTTGGTCCTACGTAATATTGGATTATAAACCTGGTGCAAAAGCAGCATATGAATAGACTTAACGTTTTCTGAAATTGTTTTTTTCTTTGTTTCTGAACTGGTATATATGCATTTATTCAGCATAATAAAATTCCACCTTTAAAGTTTCATCACAGTTTGGGGTTACTATTTGAACTTCCTACAGCAATGAAACTGATTTCTAGACAGCTCTCCATTTAAGCAAAATTTTTCTGTGCCTTCAAGCCTAAAGAAAGTGATTTTTCTTTATTTCGATACAAGTGATGCAGAATTTTTGGTATGCCAAGATTTTAGATTTCTGTGCATGTTGGCAGACAGAGGCTAAGAAGAAACCCACCATGATAGTCAAGCTGCTTAGTGGCTTGATTGTTCTTTTTCTGAAAGTATTGGAGATGTTTATACTCCAGAGCAGCTCTAGGCACTTGAATTCTTCAGAACTCCTCAACTTTTCTCTTGCGACCTCCTCAGAGCAAATACATTCATAGGCCCAGTATTTAACACAGCAGGAACCTTAGCCTGGCTAGCATTAAACTTGTGGTGTCTCCTCTTAGACCTTTTTGTCCTGATGAGTTTATTAAAATAATTGCAGCAGAGTTCTGTGGCTGTAGTCTGATCGGTGTTTGTGAGAAACTTCTTGGAGAAGGGACCAAGGAGGTGATGGAGGAGATCTGCTGCACCCTAGTTCATACTTCTCATTATGTCTATTCTCAAAAGCATATCCTGAAGTGAAAGATGGCATGGAGAAAGAAATGTCTGTGACGGAGTCCTGTGGCTGATCAGCTGTGTCCTCATTAGGAACTGTCATTAAGTACTGACCATGGGGAATGCCGTTCAAGTAAAATGGAGGCAGATGTTTTTTCTCTGATCAATTAGCTGCTCAGATTGATTTGCTCATCAGTGAGTTGAGGTATTTTGTGGCATTTCAGGCATTTTGGTGCAGTTCAATTTACAGTTGGCCTACTGAATGATCTTTAATTCATGATTGTTTAAATTGAAATTGCATATAAATTAGATTTTTTATTTGCCAATGCCCCTCAAAACAACAGGAGCTCAGCATCTGTAGTGGTGATGGTAACTTCCTTGATTACAAAAATGTGATCATGGTCTTTTGTCTTCCCTTGAATATTGTACTTTTCCTTTTCAAAGCTTTCTTTTTTTTAAAAAAAAAAAAGATATTCTATTTTCTGACCCTCAGTAGCTTTTTTTTTTTTTTTTTGGCATAGGAAAGGGTTAAGTTTCAGGATGGATATTTTTTGAAGGAAAAAACATCAGTTCAAAATTCATTAACAGACTGGCAGGCACCTTTGTAGGAGAGAACAGTTTACTTACCACAGAATATATCATTTATTAGCAAAACCTCTCTAATTTTCCTCCAAGCAGAGTCTAGCAACATCTAATGAAGGAAAATGGTGCTGTTTCCAGTCCTGCTGTACAAGTATTGGATGGCTCAGAGAAACAATTAGGAGTTATATAGACTGTTAATGAAGCCCAGCTTGCTATTGACCAACAGCTTTTACCATCTGACAAGTTGGCAATAGGCTGCGTTAAATTAGTTAAACATCTCAGTTGGGTTTCCAGTGGTCTGTGTTTGTAAGTTCGAAAGTCTTCGGTGACCTCAGCAGATTGAAATCGCTGCCAGCTCCTAGGGGTTGTACACATTAACTTGAGAAAGAAAAATATTTTACTTAGGCCCTAATACATTTCTTGAAAAGGAAATATGTTCCTACGATCTGTAGGCAAGTGTCACAGAAGGTAGTGATTTTTTTTTCTGCAGGTGGGAAGTCCATCACCATTTCTATATATACAAATATAGATGTCATCTCACAGAAACAATTTATTACGCAGTTTTCCCCTCATGGACGTTGTTTATCTGCTAGCCTTGGAGCTACTATTGCTGTTACCTTGCTCTTACCAACCCCTGGAACGTATCCTGGAACTCAATCAATAGAACTTGTGATTTCCATTTCTCTCTCGTTAATGAAATCTAATGCACATTAAACTGCTCTAGGAAGAATTGTTAGAAAGGTAAATAATGCAACTGTTTGTATGACTGTCTCAGGGGTTAGCAAGGAATATTGTAAGTCACAGAACTGGCTTCTAGGTAGCTGGGTATGTATGAGGAAGGCTCACAGAGACTGTTAATATGAGAAGGTAAGAGACAAACAGAGCACTTTTCAATGACACTGTGGTTGGTTTCTTTTCCCTTGTAGCGGAAACGCCTTGCATCAAATTATTTGAATAACCCCTTGTTCCTTTCAACAAGAGGTAAGCGTATTTCAAAATGAATATACTACTATTCTAATGACATGTTAAATATTTATTAGTAGGATTGCATATGAATTACTGCTAGGGCACCACAGGGCATTACTTTGCGTAAGGCCCCTGCACTTTTTAGTGTGCAGTGAAAATAGATGGTTTTCCTGCAAAAACAATTGAGGGATAAGGCTAAGGGTCAAAACTGTGGAGAAATGGATCCGAAGTCTCTGCAGTCAGTGGAAACCGATCTCTAGCGTTGCAAGCGCCATGCAGTGAGAGGACTGATTGAAGAATCATTGAATAATGATTCTATGATTCTAAGGCAGTCTTGCCAAGCCCAAGTGCTTAAAAATATGTATTGAAAAATTGGTATTTAAAAAATAATTACTATTCTGGGCTTTTCATTTGCCTCTTTTCGTCACCTTTAAGAAAGAGCTGTCCATCCTCAAGGGCTAGAAATTTACCGTACCTTTTGCTTTAAAAACAATAACTGAAAAACCACACAAGTTTTCTGACTCCAAGAGCTGGAGCAGATTTGATGGCCTTGAAGATGCCTTCCAATCTTGTATTTACAAGAACTTTAGGTGCTGAAACTTTCACGGTAAAAGCCTTGAGAATGAACAACTCAGAGGAGCCATTTGGGGATGATGATGAGCTCGTGTGAAGAAGTTCATTCCAGGAAAAATGTGCAATATATAGGGAAGGCAAAGAGTTCAGAGGAGATGAAACAAGGAGAATACTGAGTACACTTTAATTCTTCAGACGAGGCTCATGTAGGATTTTAAGAGAGAAAGTGAGAAACTTGAGTTGCATTTCTGAAGAGGAGGGAAAGCCAGTAAAGAAATGTGATTATGTCCTTGCCTTCGTGTTGCCTGTGTAACTTAGGCTCTACCGTGGCACATTAGAGGTAAGGGAAGACATGCCTGTTTCTAATCCAAATATTATATCAGCACTAGAAGCCTTTACAGGAGAAATTTTAATTAAGATGTGAAGTTTTGACAGTTTTTCAGTGTTTGCTTGATATCCCTGCCAAGTGTCATGTTCAGTGCTTGAGATTCACCTTTCCGGCCCTGCCTTGAATTCCTGTGCCACAGAATCACACCAGCTGAAGTGCAGCAGTGCTGCTCTCTACTTTCAAAACTTCACGTGCTAGATGCAGGCAGTTGGCCTACTTACCATACGCCTGTAATGCATAGGGTCTCAGAGGACAAGAGAGGTTATTACACGGTAAACAGCTATGATGACATGCCTCTTAGCAGGAGCCCATGCTCATGTGAGCCCCCGTGCGAAGAACATTATTCCTGGCTTAGTTTTATCTTCAAAATTAAAATGGTAATGTATTATTTGTCTTATCACAACACTTGTTTTTCCCATGTAAACACATGGGAAAAAAACAGGAGAGAATAGCAATGTTAGCAAGCCATGCTGTTAAGCGCCTGGGTGGATTTCATTTAAGTTAGGGTTTGATATCTCTCACCTTCTTTCCGCCACGTGTTTCCCATTTTATTTACAAGGAGGTAGGCAAGTGACAGAGCTCCACTGATGCGGCTGTCTCAGAGCCACTTGGAAATCAGGACTCGCTCTCCTTAATTGTTAATTCCTCTTCAAGTCCTTTAACTTTGGTTTTCCCAGCATCCAGAATTGGTGCTGGGGTTCTGCATATTCTGACAAATTTAAGAAGGACTTCTCTGTAGCAGGATTCCCCACCTCTGTAGGGATTTATTAGCTATGCGCCCTGAGCTAGATGCTCTGTAAGCTTTGAACTGAAGGCAGATGCTGTCCCAGGCAGCTTGGCATGGCAGTGGTGTACTTGTCGGCTTCAGCGCAGCCCTGACTGCACTTTCTCTTATAAAATGCTCGTTTAAAAAAATTGTCTTCAGTTTCATTTTTTCAGCAACTAGAAGGCAGAAATGGAAACATTTTAAAATGTTTAAAACTTTATAGTAAAAGTGAGCTGAAAAAAGAAATAAGCAAACTGAAAATAAACCTCTATGAAGTACAGGAAACAACTGTCATTTCCAGAAATGCAGAAGAGAACAATTCTTGTAAATTTTCAGCCAAATGTCAATTAATCAGGATTCATTTATCTGAAAATGTCTTACCTGAAATGAGGTCACATCCCCTGACATGTATCATTTGGAGAAAAGACTCTTCAATTATCAAGCCTGTGTTTAGCTGAATAACATTTATGTCCCCTGAGTAATCGCACTGTCATATCGTGGTGGATCTCTGTGTGTGTATTTGTGTATATGAAGTGACATCTACAGATTTTATAAGTCTGTGATTATTTATGGAACTCATTGCCAAAGGATGCTGCAATTGTTGGGAAAAAAAGTACACAAATTTATGGAGGAAAAAAAAAATCTATCTAAGGCTGTTAAATATGAAAATTAAGATGCAAAACTCCAGGTTAGTAAAGGCCATAAATTGCTGGCAACTGGAAGGGTACTTCTGGAGTAGAAAAATTAACTCTGTGCTTGCCCTGTTCTCAAACTCTTTGCATTACTGGCAGCACTGGATGCTGTTAGCAAAGGACCCTGGGCTTTACAGCCTTTGGTCTAACTTAGGTGATGCTGTTCCTTCATTCTTACGTTCCTGTTTTCACACGTGTGTGAGGTGTGAAAGTGCCTGCATCTTCACATGTATGAATACATTAGTGTATAAAATTAATCTGTAACAGCAGGAAGCAACTCCCAAGTTGGTCTGTCTATGAGGGATCGCATTGTGGCAGCTATATTCCCACCTGCGATCAGAGAGGGAGCTGAACAAGGACAGGAGGACAGAAATATCGGTTTGGTGGTCTCCACTTTAACCCAAGGAAAGGCCTCTCCATCAGCTGTTTGTCACGGGAATGGCATGCACCAACCTCTTACAAATCAGCAAGAAAAATTACAGCCTACTGTGCGGTGTCCGTAAAGCTGTTAAAATTTATCACTTTTTATTTTTGGACCAAAGTGTGATGAATTTCACAAATATTTTTATGAAAGGCTTGGCCTGCCTTCCATCGAGCTCTGATGGTTCTTGTTCTGATCAGTCTGTGAGTGCAATCACTACAGACTCGGTTCATCAAAAGGTCAGAAAATCTTGGCGTTTTGGGTGGGAGTATTTTGATGATAAAGAGTTGATAATAACATAAAGCTCACTCCCACAAGTAGCTGGCCATTTTGGCCATGAATCAGCTGAACATTTAAACATGTGTTTAACAGTAAGTCAGTGGCACCAATTTCATACTCCGAGTTAAGCGCCTGCTTAAGTGCCTTGCTGGTTCAGGGCCAGCCTATTCAATCACCCACCAGGCTGAAGTCCTTAAGAAAGATTTTTTTGACTGGAGGAGCTCCACATGAAAATTTTTGGAAATTTGAAACAGAGTTTGCTTCTCATACTATGCCATTTTAGCATCCGATCTTTGGATACGGGATTCCTGTAACATACGTTTTTAAATCTCGAGTGCTAATCCCACTGCTTGCTGTTGCATTCTTTGCTGCCAGTGTTAATGTTGGCAATGTCCTGGCCTGACTAATATTGCTCCCGTAGCTGAGAACTAGCATTCACTGCATCAATGTATTTCTCACTAATCTGTTCTCTGCCCTTCTTTCATATGCTAGCAAATGAGGATCCATTCTGGAAGGTATGTGTGGCAAAATTTGTGTATTATCAGCGTCTTTCTCATCACCGTGTAGTTCAGTGCTTGTTTCTGGTTATTGTAGTCTCTATCAAGGCACAAAATTGCAGTATTCTCTTTGCATTTCATACTGCTTGTGTGAAACATTTCCCGCTTAACTAAATCTTTGAGCCTCTAAGTTAGAATTTCAAAGGGGTGAGCTCTTGGGCTTTCATATGCAAGGCTTGATTTTAATCCCTTTGTAGAATCCACTGATTGAGAAAGTGCTACTCCAGATTTGTGCATTTAATGAGAATTTGAAGAAAAATGAATAACCATTCTAGTTTGTATAGACTAAATCTCTTTACGTTGAGGTTAAAATAAAGACTTTTTGAGCAGGTAATTGCTAAAGAGTTATATTTTAGAAAGCGATTTTTTGACAGGACTGAGTTAGAATTTAAGATATAAGCCTGGCTAAAACTATCATGAAACATTATAATTAATATCCCTACAAATGAAAATATGCTTTTAGTACTAACAAAGGTACAAAATTATTAGTCTTGTTCCTGGAAAAGCACTACGAAATTTTTGTGGGTTTTATAATGATTCACAAGCCATGAGAGTTTGACAATCAGTATCTCCTTTATTAAAATGCACTTAATTATACAAAGAGTAATTAACGTTGCCACCAGATTAGCATAGCAATTTACTACATGACATTGTAACTTTGTTGATGAGTCTTAGTTCATTTTATATATTGCTTCAGACAAAGTACTAATCAGTCTTGTTGGAGAGAGGTTGTCAGAGCAAGTCTGAACAGAGAACAATTAGTGCCAGGGAGAACAGAGGGGCAGAGGAGCCCTCTAGAGGAGTGCTCCAAAGAGGGTACCTACGCAGCAAAAGGTTGTACTCGAGCATACTGTTTTCTTGGATGCTCTTTAATGCATTGGGCATAAATCACGGAACTGTGCTTTTTCCCCAGAAACTCTTTCTTGCTTGTTTCCTTCTGCTTTGGACTTGAAGGACAAGTGACTTTGACCCATGCTTCAGAATAGAGCTGCACGTGGTGACGCGTGTGTTGGAGTGACACATTATCAAAACCAAGTGAAATAATTCCTATGCCACAAGCTGCCTATATTAGTTGACTCCCTCACACATTTGCTTGGTTGTTTTTTTATCTCTCTATCTGTTTCAATGTATGGAACTTGCTTCTGGCTCTTTTGTTTGTTTGTATTTGTTGCTGTCATGCACCATTATTTCTGTCTTCTTCTACAGCGGCCATGGTGCTTTGACAATTCAATTTTGTGTTTGAATGAGCTGTCTGCTGCAGTACTGGCTTTGAACTCTGTTTAGAAAAAAGTTCTCAGTGGGTTGACTTTACCCAAGCCATCCTTCTTCTCTTGCAGAATGAGATCCACCACGATGAACACTGCTCTGCTTGCAAGCGTGGCGTTAACTTGCAGCCCTGCGGCACATGTCCCAGAGCATATCACCTCAACTGCTTGGACCCGCCCCTCAAAACTGCCCCCAAGGGAGTCTGGGTCTGTCCAAAGTGCCAACAGAAGGTAAGCTACGTGGACTGTAGCATGCCAAGAAGAGGAAATGGGAGAAACCTCAAATTTTTCTACCACTAAACTAATCTAACCTATGGTCACAGCTTAGGAGACTACATTAGTTCAAGTACTACTGAGTGGCCTTTAGTACAGTTTGCAGCATTTGTTTCTGGTATTTTCATTGTCCTAGAGTTAGAACATACACTAAGTGCCTTAGCTTCCCTCTAATCACATCTGCTGAGATTTGTCCTTTTAAACTGTTTCTTCATTTCCTTTGTTTCCTTTCTTTACGATAAAGCCACGAGGATGTAGGGTTGCCAGACAAGCAATGTAAATCTTACAGATGAGGGAGACAGTGTCAGAAAGAGACACTGTTCACCAGTGGATCTGAAAGCTGTCAGGAGAACACTTCCTTCTCTTTAAATCATGTTTATTGCATGTAGCTATTGATCATAGCCATGTCAGAAATGCTAATTTGTCTAGTTGCTGTGAATAATGCTGATTGCACGAACAGGAAAACAATTACTAAAACAGTACAGTGCCACTAAATTGTAGAGTGGAGGCTTAGATTTTGTTCCTTAGAATTCTTTGTATTTAGCATTGAGATCACTGTTATATTCCTTTGAAAATGTCAAAGGGAAATTTTAGCCTGCAGTTGCAGAGAGCCGAGCAGCCCAGGATTAGATCTGTGCAGTCAGATTTTCATATGGACCGGCAGCTTCTCCCATGCTGAGAAGACAACTCACCTGACAGTGTGGAGGTGTGCTTGTCAGGGACCAAGAAATGTCTTCCAGCCACAGCAACAAGAAACAGGGTATTTGTAACCCCTTTTTAGCACTGCTTGGCAGTGCTGTTTATAGTCACGTGTAAAGGAGTTAGCCCCAAGGGAGGCTGCTACTGAAATTACTGTCTCGTTACTTTTCAGCTTGCAGATTCTGAGACAGGGACCCTAGATCTGGTCCTGCAGAGCTGTGAGGCTGGAGGAAGAAAAACAATGTCTGTCTCTGTGGAGTCCTAACTTTTTATTGTTCCCTGGGCTTATAGGTGTTAAAGAAAGATGACAACGTGCCATGGACTGGAACTCTGGCTATTGTTCACTCCTATGTTACTCATAAAACAGGTAGGGATTAACACAGCTAACAAGGGATTCTTTGCTCGGGACGGGGGATGCCATTTGAGTCCTTCAGGGTGCTAGTGTTAAAGCGGTGTTGTAATGCTACCGGGTATCACGACATTGTTAAGCAAAGGGCTGTAAGGGCCTGTGGCTGGGAACGGCAGGTCTCTTTCTCCCCCCTTCCCCTCGGTCTGCTCCTTCGCTGTCTTCTCTCTTTAAGGGAGCTGAGACTGATCTCAGGGACTTCACTCTGTGGAGGAGGCTATCACCAAAGTGGTGCCTTCCTGAGAACAGGGCTGAAAACAGGATTTTGGGGCAAAATCGTATCAGGCTGGGAGGCAGAGAGACACAGTCAGACTAGGCAGAGCCATGTAATTGAGTACGTAGCACAATGCCAGACAAGCGTCTCAGATACTACAGTAATATCAGCTCCTATTAGTTATGTGATATCGCAGTCATTAGTATCAGATGTCATATGATATCTGTGCATTGACTATTACTCTTTTTTAGTTCCCTGTTGCACTCTTATAATGGGCTGCTGGGGCGTTAGATGGTATTCGGAAGGAGCTTTGCAGAGGTCTGGTACTGTTATAATTGTGCTTTTCAGCCAGGGTCACCGCGCTACTGCCATCCCAGGTGGCTGACCTGTTCTTAAATACTATTCACCTCTCTTTGAGATCTCCAGGATGACACATGGTCCAAGGACTAATTTTAATTCATCTCAAAGCTGCACTATAGCTTTTGGATTGTCCTGCGTTGTAGCCGTTGACGTAGACAACATGCATGCAGGCAGAAACTCCAGATTTGTTTGGCTGTACCTGCTGACGAAAGGCTAACGAGACCTGAAACTCAGCATTCAAAATACATGCTTCTACTTGCGGTTGTCAAGCGCACAGATTTGCCGTATGCCCTTTTCTTAACTTCTGCATCCTTAATCTTATTGTTCCGTAGTCAAAGAAGAAGAGAAGCGAAAGTTATTAAAGAGAAGCAGTGAGCTGAAGAGTGAGCATAGACAGTTAGAAGAAAAAGACCGACTTCTCAACAATGCAGTGAAGGTAGGGCACCTGACTGGGGACACAGAGTCTCCTGCGGAGATGCTTATAAAGAATTTATGCTTGAAAACCTGGTATTTTGTGGCTAGAAAATGATTTATGCTCCCAAGCTGCAGATGTTCAAGTGTGAGTGTGTTTCTCTTTGAGGAAAAACACATGGATTTTCTCTATGCAGAAAAGCAAGCTGCTTTGGCAGGCTGAGGATGAGAGATCACCAGTGACTGAATTCCTGTTGCATGCAACCCCCCTCCCACAACACAGCCATGCCTGCCTGCCATGTAGTGCCACACACAGCTCTCATCTGTCCAGAGATGTTAAGGCACTTCCATTCTCCAGGTGAAAAGTTCAGTCACAAGCATGTCCTCCAGTGGTAGCTCCTTGTTCATTAGCTCAAAACACTTGAGCTTAGGTAGAAATACCTGTTGTTATTTGTCTTCAAGGTTGAATGTTGTAACATCCTCGTGACTGGAAATGGATTCACATCCCTTTTCTCTGTGGATTCACATCCCTTTTCTCCACGAACTCCTTTCAAAGCTAAATTTTGGCTAGAGATGCTTCCCACACATACTATGCCATGAGGACCACTCTCTGGCAGTAATGAGTGGGCTGAGTTCAAGGCCATAATTCCTATCCTTCATGGGTGAAGGAACTTATTTGGGGCTACCTCACCTCAGGCCCACTGGCACGCCAGTCTCAATAAATATTTGAAACTTCCTTACCCTGGAAAAATCAAAGTGGCAGCTGCAGGAGTAACTGGTCACTAGTTGTTTTACCACTACAGTTATTCGAAGGAGGCGTGTTAAAATATTTATCACATTTAAAATAGGATGGAAGGAAAGCAATAACTTATTAAAAGCCATCACAGTGGGGAATATTCCCTGTAAGTGCGTATAGCTACCATCAGCACTAATGGAAACACGCATATGTATGAAGAAGTGACTCTGGGGTACAGAATATCTTTAGTAGGTTGTAGAGCGCGGTGGGATGAGGTGTTCGGAAGAGGAAAAGCATTTGGGGGTGCAGTCAGCTAGCAGGTGTGTATCAGGGCTGTCAAAATCACTGATTTCCACCTAAGCAGAATCAGATTCTTTCAGTGGGCCACACTCTGTTATTTAAATGGTTATCTCAGCTGATTATTATGTTTATTGGAACTATACCCACTTGAAAGGAGGAAAGAAATTAAAGGTGTGCCGGCACAGAGCAATTTAATTTCTGACATTTGCCTTAACAGAGATTTACATTAAAGAGAAAACCCTCATACGTACCACAGGTGGAATGGTATTATTTGGAAAAAAACAGAATGTAATTTACCCTTCCCCTGAGATTTCACCTGTCTAAACCAACCTCTGACCAGATTTTTGAACAACTTGACTTTCAAGTGAGCATTTCTGCCTTCCCCAGGACAGGAGACTACCCCCTACCCCGGCTAGTCTAGACCATAGCCAGAGAGGAGCAATCTGCAGACAAGTGACCAGTTTTGCCAGACCCCTAAGCCCACTGGTGGAAAGAAAACAGGAGGGAAATGAGAATTCCTGATTCTTCATTATCTCTTCTTGGAGATGAGGGAGATTTGGGATGCCTTTGGCTCCTGCTCTCATGCTTCTTTTCATGTAGGAAACAGGCTTTCTTGTGACCGCAGTGCTACAGCAGATCAAGTCTTAGATCAAGTTTTCTGCCAGGAAAATATCAACATCGTGTTTAGAGAGATCAACTTATCTCCACAGTACTGACTCCCTAAAACGTGTGGCACATACAAAATGCACCGCGGGGAGGTTTGTCCCTCGAGCGTTTCTCAGTGCCATTTGGCAAGGTTTCGGTACTTTCCAGTAATGCAGCTATTACACTCCCACGCCAGTGATCTCTTTGGAGTGCAGAAGGTGTTTCTGCCAGGCTACGGGATGAGGTCGGAAATGTCCTCTGGATGCATTTGGACTGGGATGAATATTGTTACCTTAGACAGCGCTGCAGCGTATGCGGCGCTGGTGATTGCTCCATTCGTTAAGCTGCGTTTTTGCTATCCCCAAAGGAGAATATACTTCATTTGAGCAGGACGTGCACTCAAGTCACAAAAGGGTGTTTGGAGAGATGTTTGACACCAGTTTGAATGTATTCTCAGTCTTTCCTTCTCTCTCCCCTTCTCTTTATTTGACAGAAATGCTTAGAGCTAAAAACCAGCCTGTTGGCCCAGCAGAAAGGGACTCAGTCATCACTGGAACGTCTCAAAACCCTCATTAGACTGATACAAAACGAGCAGATGATTCAGGTTACCATGACAACCACCACCACCTCCTCCCTGCTAACCGTCCCCTGGATCAAACCCTCCTCTGCCTCCGCTGCCATGCACAAAGCCTTGCAGCAGTCACAGGGTAACAACTGACAGCGCCGGCTGCGAGCGCGCCGAGGAAAGGGGGGAAGAAGAACTTTACACACGTGCGCAGAGGAGAGATTAAACTGAAACAAAGGAGAGAAGGAACAATCTCAGTTTTGATACGCGTAGAAACTCGCAAACCGATGGGTCCAGCTTGTAGGTCACTGTGGCAGCAGGTTCCCACGGAGCGGGGGGTGCTGCGGTTTTGTATTTGCCGAGACCTTCCGTGCTTACGAGATTTTTTTTGTTATGTTGGCCTTAACGTACTTATGACTGAGGATGAGCAGGAGAAATATGGCCGATAGGAAGCGGGATATCCTTTTGTGGGGAGCAGACAGGTTTCAGTTCTGCTTTAAGGGGGAAAATTCTCAATGCAAAGAGTTAGTGAGCTAGTAGAGAAGTAGTTGGGCTGAAAGCTATGTGTGGGAGGGAAATCGCTGAGATAACCAGAAACTGAACCACTTAGGACTCAACATGGATTCTTATCAGAGGAACAAAGTTGGCCCCGTTGATTCAGGTGACCTGGAGATGGGGCCGTTTGGACCAGAACGGCGTCATGGACACTCACAGAGCCTTCGAAACAAAAGATTGGTTTTTTTCAGTATTATTAGAGTTGAGAATTGCAGATATTTAAATAAAGAAACTGTATGAAGTTAGCGTTTCTAGTAAAATATTGAAGTATTTTCATGCTGATGCTTCTGTATATGCGTTCCGAAGTATTTAAAAAAGTATGACTGTAAAACTCCTTACTTTTTTGCAGGTCCTTTTTACTTATTTTGCTATTGGTGTATTTTTCTCATGGAGTTTTTGTGCAAGATTTAGCATCAACCATAATAGTGGATATCTTTGGCAGGTTGGGTTTCATTTTTTAAAGAGATTATTTTGGGGGTTTTCTTTTTTGTTGATTTTGGATTAATTTTTTTTTAAGAAAAAAAAGCAAATAAATATTCTGTTTTTTGTTTCTTGCCAGTACAGATAATATGCCAAAAAGATAACTTTACATTTTTGTACTGCATTTTTATTGTTAAAAATATGTAACTTGATTTTTTTTTTTTTTTTAATTCTCTTTCTTTTTTGCTTGCAGAAATATCTGCTGAAATGGTACAGGAAAAAAAAAAAACTGCCTCAAGGGGTTGTTTCTCATACTGGATAATATCAAGAGTTTTGGGGGAGGGACAGGCTGTGGAAACTTTTAAGTGTTTCTTGGGGGTTTTTTTGAAAACTTGATTCCTTTTTAAGCTTTTGTTGGATTTTAGCACGTTTGGGAAGCGTTTAGCATTAGCCTGAGAAAAATCCCAGTGCGCCTGCTTGTTTCACTAGCTAGTCTTCCTGATACTGCAAGGGTCTGCCTGGCCCCCCCGTAGGCCACAGGGACCCCCCCCGTCACCCTGCGGCCTGCCCGGGAAGGTAGTGATGGGCACCCTGGTTTTTCTCAACATCACACACACCCCCCAGATGCCATCGTCTCTGTCGTTTATGAGTTCTCCGTCGATTAGCACAACAGGTACCTAGGGAAAGCAAGAAGCCACCAGAGCACGACACAAGGCTAGTCTCTCACATCAGCATATCACATGGTGCCGAATATCTCTCTCTTTTTTTTTTTTTTTAACTAAATAAAAAAAAAAAACCACACGAGGGACTGGCTTTTTCCGTCGCCCATCACTAGGCAGCACATGGTCCCTTCAACCATTTTCACAACTCCGGGAGAAACTGTGCAGTACTATACAAATCTATTTTAATACACAACACTCGGTTGAGCAAGATTTTTATATTCTTTTATTGATGAACAAAGTGAACTAAGTAAAACACAATTGTTATACATTGGTTATTGTATGCCAATTATGCATTCTAACGTGGCTTGCAATGTAAATGTTTTCAGGTTTAATGATTTTTTTTCCCTTCTCAGACAAAAAAAAAAAAGGATAAGCGTGAAAGGTTGAGTATGTGAAGAATTTCTGAAGAAGTGTCTTGGACTGTTAAAAGTAGTTATTTTGAAAAGGGGACTGTCCAGTGGATAGTGTGCATAGAAAAAAAAGTGTTTGTCTTAAATATGCCAATGTAGTTTTACTTCTTTATGATGCATTAAACTTGATTGACAATTTAATGACATTGTCGTCACCGTGCTGTCTACTGCTGAGGGGACACAATTTTCAGATCTAAACAGTGCCAGAATGACTACGATACTTTCTGCTTTCCTTCTAGGAAGATGGCCTCTTCCTTGGGGCCATCGTGTCTCCTAGGCCAGGGGCACCTTGTCCACTCCCTTTCTTGGTTTCCCACCTCTTGGAACAATTTCCCGTCCCACTCTTTCCTGGATTGGTATGCAGAGCTGTTGGCGGTACCTCAGGGCTCTACTTTTTCCTCTTGCCTCTCCCGTGGGTTGTGTTTTTAAAGTTTTCACTGGGATTTAAACACTGCAGTGGGTTTGGCCCAAACTGAGATGAATCGAGTCAGCTGGGGAGCAAGCCTAGTGCTCCAGGATGGAGAAGAGTAACATATTGCCATACATCAGCCAAGCTCTCTGCGCGTGCTCCTTACAGCCTTTGTGCACGCTGCGGGCAGAGTGGTCTTCGCATACGGTGGGTTGCTGGAGAGACACTTGCTGCAGACCAAGGACCCGCAGTTGGCTGCAGCAGATCTGCTGACAGATCCGTGGCCTTTCATTTCAGACCCGCACCTTCAGGTTCTCTTCCAATGCGTGGTGCGCCCATTTGGTAAAGCTGTTTCTAAATCACTTTCTCAACATAGTAAAGAACGATAGTTCCCTCGCAGGAGTTGTCTGGTTTCAGCCCAGTGGAAGGGACAGAACTTCCCAAGCCAACCAAATGAAGGCAAGACAGCATTGCAGCTGCGTAAAACCTACCAGAGTGCCTAACGCTTGTGCAGAGCAGAAGCAGGGTTGGGTTTGGGGTTTTTTGCCAGGGGTAGGGGGATAGGGTATTTTTGAGGAGGGAGGGTTGCCATGTCTTCCTGGCAGTTTCACCGTTTAATTTCGGGCTGCAGTTAGCAGGGAGGTGAGGGGTGGGTGCTCAGCACTGTGTCCCTGCTTCCCCTGCAGTTATGCTGCCCCCTCCCCTATTCTGGCTTCTGCTGTGGAAAGGGCACCTTAGTTTTTCCTACGATTGCTTCTACTTTTAGAAGACAACTCTTCCCCCAAACAGCAAACCCAGAAGTCATGTGTTATCATCATCGTCATCCTTGTGCCACCACCCTAACCTATAAACTCAGTGCTGTGCTAACAGACAGGAGCCAATTACAGAGCTCTGCGTGTTGCCTTAATAATTAATGCATTTGCAAGGGAGTGTAGGCTTGTGCTAGCCTTTAATCTTTGATAGTAATTTAAATTAAGGTTTTGGTGGAGATTTGTAGCAGCTACAGCGGCCTCCGTGCTGCCGCACCGGGCATTGTCTTTGAAAAGAATTTGGATCTGCAGGGTTCCCAGCCTCCCCTCCCAAGCTAAAGTTATTTTTACAGCTATGCCAGACTTCACAGCTTCAGAGCTCTTTATTTTAACATGACAGACTGTTTTCTGTGCGTAGGACCTTTTCACATGCCATTAGTTATCTCGCAGAGGAGCTGCTCTGCAAATAGCCATTCGAATGAAGCGTGTTGTCTCCAGGCCTGTCAGTTTTATATTTGCACCTCTTCAAATGTAATTTTGCCTACTCTTCCTTCACTCACTGTCTCGCCTCCCTCAGAAATGAGAGGAAAAGGAACTCTTCTGTCTGTTGGGAAATAAAAGAGAGTAATGCCAGCCCTGCCCAGCGAGCAGAATGAGGAACGCTGGCATGGCTTGTTTGTGTCAGGATCTCAGATGTTTTCGGGCTTCATACTCTTAGAGTGAGAAGCCACCATAGATCCGTTGTGCCATAAAGGCTCAAAACTTTTTTCTTCAAAAAAGAAGCAAAGTCAAGATCCCTCAATTTTTTTTTTTTTAATATTTAGTTCTTGATCACTGGAAGCATTTTTTGCGTGATGGATTTAATGGCAGCATTAGTCCAGCTAGCGACTCCTCTTCTGGAGGAAGCCTATGTAAGGATGATGGCACAAACTCTACAACGGCTTTATTGAGAGTTTATTCTGCATGCCAGCGCACCCACGGCAGGCTGGTTTCCTAGCAGTTTGATGGCCTATTAGGAACACTTAAATGTCTAGAAGAGTGCATTATAAACTGATGCGTACTTTTTGTTCTGTGTTCTGCAGCCCCTCTGTAGTTGAAAAGAGAGACGTTACACTAAAATGAGTGGCAACAGCCACATCAGATAAAACTCCACTCACTTTAATCAGCTTTTGCCAACTGCAGCTTATTTTGCTTAGAAAATGAAGCCTGGCTTCTGAGATCAATCACTAGCGACTGACTGGTGCAAACAGAAAATGCCAGGCTCCGCTTCTGTAAGCCACTTTTAAGTTCACCATGGTGAACATCATTAAAGCAAAAGGGTTGGGTTGTGTTTTTTTTTTTCTCCCTTAAAAAAGCAAACACTAAATTAAATTGTCATGATAGAAAAGAATACTACAAAGCTTACACAGGCATATAGAGATTCTAGCCAGGGAGAGGAAGAAGAAAAAAAAAGAAGACACTATTGCTCTTTGAAGTTGTTGTTTGCATTTGTAGTGGGGGATTGCAGATGACTTCTGTGCTGTTTAAATGCAGCAGAAGTGCTACAGCCCAACCTTTGATTATCAGCCTCGCTCATTAGGCAATTACCACAGAAATTTTAATTCACTTTTACATTTCATCTTTGGGCTTGAGCTACAGGAATAAATGCTTTTTCCCCTCAAATATTCGTGCTGGAAGCATAGCTGCCGGGCAGTCCAGTTGCTGTTGACGGAGCAATCTTCCAGCTGCCGAGATGTAAACTTCACCACAAACCCCTCGGTGCTTGTGCTCTGTCCGTTCCGCGTGGGAACGGCGCTGTTTCCTTGATCATTGTCCTCCTGCCCCCCGCTATGGTTGTGGCTGGACTGCAGAGCAGAAGTGCGCCCGTGATTGCGACTCTCCGTCGCCTGCCGGGGAGGAGGGCCGGCCCGGCGAGCGGGTGGTCTGGCTCGCTCATTGCACTCTTGAACTCCTCCACACTTACCTCCCTCTCGGGAAGCCGAAGGGAAAAGTAAGGGGAGCCCAGGGTGCCGAGTGGGAAGCATGGCTAAGGCATTGCCCTGAAAATCAGAGTGATGCTGGGTTCATTATTTTCCATTTGAGGAGGCTAGAAACAACAATTTCATGAGTGAGCTCAACATCCCTTTAGAAATTACATCTCCCCTCCGATGCGCCCTCTTTTTNTTTCTCAGGTGGGGGGGTTTGCTGCAGCAGGAGAGGGAGAACAAGAGAAGCGCAATGACCCGGGAAGGGTTCCATGTGGTTGTGCCCTGTCCACTCCCCCCCCCCCCCGGCAGCCAAACACAGGCACCCTCTAACATACATGAAGAATTAAGAGATCTTTAAAAAAAAAAAATCCAACCCCCCCCTCTCTCTGTCATCCATCCCACCTCTTTATCCCACTGCCAACGTGCTCTGCATCATTGAAACTCAGGGTCGTGGTTTAATTACAAGCATTAGTGAAAGAAATAAGGAGCGAACAGGCTGCGATAAGGGCATCGCCGACGCCGCGACATCCGCCTCATCCGGGACAGCCGCTTGCGCCGGGGAATCCGCCTGCTCCGACGGGGAATCCATCTGCTCCGCCAGTGAGTCAGTCTTTCCCAGGGGATCTGGCTGTACACTGCAAGCCATGTGTCATCCAGGTAAAGGAACGAGAAGTCTCCTCCACCAAACCTGCCAGAGGGGTAGCTGGCCATCCTCGGCAATCTGTCCGTGCTCCACCAAGACACACGGGGAACCAGTGAATGGACCTGCTGGGGCTGAGCTCTCGGAGGCAGCAGGCTCTCTCCTCCCCCGCTCCTCCTGCCAGTCCCTGGGGGGGAGCAGGAACCGGACTTGCTTGGGGCAGCTGCTCCTCAGCCTTTTCCTATGCAGCAAGGCTACCAAGGCCACTTGGAGACACAGAGGTCGTGCTAATAGTGCCACAGGACACGTAGAAGGAGTTGACCTGCTCCCAGAGTCAGGAAACTGGAGAGCCACCTGTCTCACCTCCCTCTGTCTCCGTGGTTACTCCAGGAATACAAGCAGAACCCAGCAGCAGACCCCAGGCCTCTGTGACACACTGGTTCCACTGATGATGGGCCACAGAGCAAAGGCTTCTGGGAAATCATAGAGTTGTTTTGGCTGGAAAAGACCTTTAAGATCATCAAGTCCAACTGTTAACCTAGCACTGCCAAGTCCACCACTAAACCACATCCCTAAGCACCACATCTACAGGTCTTTTAAATGCCTCCAGGTATGGTGACTCCACCACTTCCCTGGGCAGCCTCTTCCAAGGCTCAACAAGCCTTTTGATGAGGAAATTTTTTCCTAATATCCAATCTAAATCTTCCCTGGAGCAACCTGAGGCCATTTCCTTTTGTCCTGTGGCTTGTTACTTGGGAGAAGAGACCAACACCCATCTGCCTGCAGCCTGCTTTCAGGGAACTGTAGAGAGCAATAAGGTCTCCCCTCAGCCTCCTCCAGGCTAAACAGCCCCGTTCCCTGGGGGGGGCTGCCCAGGGGATTGGTGGAGTCACCATACCTGGAGGCATTTAAAAGACCTGTAGATGTGGTGCTTAGGGACATGGTTTAGTGGTGGACTTGGCAGTGCTAGGTTAACAGTTGGACTTGATGATCTTAAAGGTCTTTTCCAACTTAAACGATTCTGTGATTCTATCATCACCTCCCCCCGGTGCCCTGGGCATTCAGGGCTGCCTCGCACGGACACCCAAGGTGGTGAGGCAGAGGGGGGCTTTTTGTGAGGCAGTGCTGCTCTGGGGGTGTGTCTGTGGCCTGTTCCATTTCACCGGGCTCAGAGCGGAGCTGGGAGGTGAGTCCCGGCAATGCCCGCAACCTGCCAGGCGGCTGCCGGCTCCTGCCCTGCCCGCACGGTGCCGGATCAGTAACTAAACACCGCAGCCTAATAAGAACAGAAATGCACACGTAAAGGCCTCAGACATGAAATAATAATGGAACAAAAAAACAGATCAAAGCTTTTAATTTCACTCTAAGTACTTTACTCTCACTCTCAGAAGTTCTTATCAAAGACAGGCAGATGTCATTGCCTCCAGGGGTCTCAACTCCGCGGTTCCCGATTTGCATTCACTCCACAAATTTGCCTTCAAAACCAGAGACCTACGGTGTAAAAGTAGCGGCGGGTTTTGCTGCGGCGAAACCGCGTACTGAAATTTAAAAGCACTGTGGAGCTGGGTAAGGCTTTCCACCTCTGGCTCAGGGCTGTCCAGCTGTAAACACAAACAAATCCCTGTGCAAATGCCACCAAGCCTCTGCGTGCTGGTAAGATGAAGTATTACCAAGCAACATAAACGTTTATTTCCATGGTAAAACGCTAGTACAAGCCTTCCTTTTGGGCTCTATATTAGGCAGGAGGGCGGTTGCGAGGTTTATAAATAAAACTCGCTGCCAGCCCCACCGTGCCGTGGGCTGGGCACCCAGTCCTGTGGCGCTCAGCCGGTATTAGTCCCTTTTTCTCCAGAGATGAAGGTGGGCTTTGCTGGGCTTTCCTGTGAAGTGGTTTGTCTGGGTTTCTCTTTTACCCCTCTGGTCATCAAATTGCTTCCCTTGGTCAAAAGCTTGCTTAATGAAAGGTACAAGTAATTCGTTTATTGGAACTGGCATTGCAAGGGCTGGCTGGGAGCAGGGCAGCAGCAGGTAGGTCACCTGGGGAGGCACACTGAATGTGGGACATTTCCCCTGGAAATACTCCAGGCTTGTCCTGGCTCGGTTGGCTGGGCTGGTGGCCACTGCGGAGATGATGTCAACACAACAGCGTCATCAGGGAGCATGAAAACAGTATGTGCTCAGAGGAGCAGGAGTTGTGGTGGCTACACCAAGCATATGTGACTCTCAACCTGCAAGTGGGTCTTGATGTGTGGGTACCACTCACTCATGGCAACAACTTAAGGAGGTTGTTAGAGCAAGTTTGCAAAGGGCGTGTTATAGAGATGCTTGCACTGGCCTGTCTGTAACTGATTGGGGTCTTCCCAGGAGCGGAAAGGGCTGAGGGCAGATCATGGATGGTCCCACATGCTTCCCCAACCAGTGGGCAGAAGGGGGTCTTCCTCTGTCCCTCACTGGAGCTGGGCCACTGGTTCACCCACCCCAGCTGCCACAGCCCCTAGGAGATGCAGGAATGGTGGTGGGACTCCCCACAGCTGCAAGGAGAGCCAAGAACACACCACAGGGCTTCACCCCCCTGAATTATGGAAGATGAAGTTGCATGGGGCAGAACTGGGTCACTGGGGTAACTCCTCAGCCACCAGCAGTGGTCCAGCTGGGTTGTTTCTCTGCAGTGATGCTATAAGGTGGCAACATGGTGCCAGCCTGGAGGGTGTCAGCCAGGGGCAAGCTGGGCAGACCTTATTTCTGAGCTCAGCTAACAGCCTACTAAAAATAAACCACAGTCTACAGAAAGAAAAAGGCAACATCTCACTTGTTGTCAGGGTATAATAATAATAATAATAATTCTAGCAGTGCAGCACATGCATCTTCAAAGGAAATAGAGCAGAAAGCAAAACCTAAACTCCTGCTTTTGGGGTGCTGTGCCCCGGTTTTGGCGGTGCTTCCCAGCAGTGGCCTCCCTCCTCAGCCCTGCTGCTCTAAGCTCATGATGAACACCGGAATTTTTGATTCAGGCAGGTTATAAAGCACTCAGGCTGAAGTTGACTCTTGAACTACCAAGACCCGCTCAGCAGCTGTTAGCACAGCTGGAGCAACGCGTCAACCTTATTAGTACCCAACCGGCAGAGCGCTGTGCTCTGGTGCCAGGAGCTGGGGATGCCCAGCCGTGTGTTTGAGGTCCTGAGAGCTTTATGCTTCTCCTTTAGTGGATGTGGGCAAACGCTTGGACCTCTGGGCACAGCTACAGAAAGGGCACAGACTTGTTTTTCTCTGCCCAGGGAGAAACAAATCACTGCTCCCAAATCATCGTGATTGCGCCTTAGCTAAAAATAAATATACCCACGTAAGCCCTGGTTTCTTTCAGTGTCAGTAGCATGATGTGGTCAGCAGGTAGCAGGGGTACAAGGACTCCCCAGGGTCCCCCTGGGATCGGTGCCGTCAGAGACAGGATTCACTCTGAGGGACTGACTCTTGGCGTAGCACTAAAGCCTCTGCAGAGGTTTCAGCCTGAAAAATGCCTGTTGAAGCCCAGCCAGCTGGCCAGGCACCGCAGCCACGGCACACACGGATTTTGGCCAGGCAGATGCCCAGTATGTCCATAAAGCTTTGCTTCAGTGTTTGCATCCTGCCCCGGCCCGGGCCCAGGGAGAAATTAAGTATTTAAGCAGCACGTGTGGGTGCATGTCTTGTAGGCGCTGGCCTGAGCTGCCAGGCTGTTGTTGTATCTCCGTTGTGCCCATGTAACAGATACTAAATTCTGGGCACTGAGCTCAGATGCCCCCAGCTGGAGGTGGGACTTAACTCCCAACCTTTGGCTGCCAGCACCACCCTGCTGCCGGCAGCTGCTGTACACGAGGCTGGACTGGTGGAGGGACCTTGTGCTGGGTGGGCTTCAGGGCTTCTGGTGACAAGGGATGTATGGAGGACATACGTCAATCAGAGCCTCACTCCCACCCCTGCAAGAGGATTAGGGGACTGGAGCATGCTCTAAGAAAGGCTGAGGGAGCTGGGTCTGTTTAGCCTGGAGAAGAGAAGACTGAGAGGGGATCTCATCAATGCTTGTAAATATCTAAAGGGTGGGTGTCTAGAGGAAGGGGTCAAGCTGTTCTCAGAGGTGCCCAGCAACAGGACAAGGGGCAATGGGCACAAACTGGAACACAGGAAGTTCCAGCTCAATGTGAGGAAAAACTTCTTCACCGTGAGGGTGACGCAGCCCTGGCACAGGCTGCCCAGAGAGGCTGTGGAGTCTCCTCCTCTGGAGATACTCAAAACCCACGTGGATGCGATCTTGTGCTACATGTTCTAGATGATCCTGCTCTAGCAGGGGGGTTGGACTGGATGGTCTCCAGAGGTCCCTGCCGACCCCTACCAGTGTGTGATTCTGTGCAGAGAAAACATCTCTACATTTTTCAGCAGTTCTTCCCTGAGGCGCTGCTGCCCCAGCTCTGAGCACTGCTCCCGGCACACACTGGGGCCACGGCCACGGCACGCAGGGCTGCGGGTCCAGGCATACAGGTACCACAGCAGCCAGGCGGTGCCACGGCCCCGGGAACCGGCAGCAGGCAAGCAGGGGCACCAACAGGCTGAGCTGCCACCATCGTGCCCGTCAGCAATGAGAAGGCTGTGCGGCAGGCATCAGCCACCGCGCTGGAGCCGCTCTCTGAAGTCATCCTGAATTAAACACTAACAATAGTTTTCTTTGATAGCTCATTTTTGATAGCGCAGCCAGAGAAAAAAACAGCCACAAAGGGAATTCAATTTTTTAAAAATAATTAATTTGCCTCTCTTCACTAGACTGTTTCTGGGTATTTTCAGTCATCTTTAATTTCTCCCTGTACAACACGAACGACAAAGTCTTTAGTAAATAAAATGATTGTCAAAGTCCTGGGTGAGGGAAGACGTGGGAATGAAATATTTTCCAGTGTGCTGACATTAGCTTATCAGCCAGCCTTCCTCTCCATGCACCAGGAAGGGATTAGGCCCGGACAAAGCGCCTGGTATAAAGACCAAGGCTGGCTTCATGAGGAGGAGGCTGGCAATACCTGTGGTGAAGGCAAGAAACAGGATGTGCCGGTGTGCAAGGGACCAAATCCGGCACGGCACAGAGGGAGGTACCTCACTAGCCCTAGGAAAAGGTTATGTTTCCCACTCACAGCATTTAGCAAGTATTCACCAGAAATGTGTCTGTCCGGGTGCTTTCCCCTTCCCACCTCACCTTCTCCTCTCCTTCGGAAGCTGAGGCAGCTTGAGGCTGTGAGCACAGCCGATTGCCAGTTTTGGGGCTCTTGTTGGCAAGAGGCAGGGCAGGGCACCACAAACCTCTCACGGGTAGCTGGAGAAGTTCACTGGCATGAAGGACAGCCAGAACTGCCTTTGAGAAAAATCCTCTCCCCAGAAGTTGATCATTTGGTCACAATGACCAAATCAACAGTTAATTGACACTTGGCTATACTCGTGTGCACCAAGACAGAAGGAATGTGCCCAAGACATAAGTGTTGGGTGTATAAAAGCGTATAGTATGTCTTCTGATACGCATCATTAACTTAATCATGTCTTTTCTTCTGCTGTTCAGCCTTGGGACGCCCTAACGGAAAGACCAAAAGAGGTGTGATGCAAGATGCGTGTATGAAGAGCTTGACAGCCCACCTCTAACGTCCACCCACCCATACTTGACACACAGTCAGTTCTTGGATTTGGCGACAGCCAGTTCTAGCAGAGCCGCTTTGGCTGTCTGCTGTTGCAGGTGGACACTTACACCGATCCGCATACACAGGCTAATGACGGTATTTAAACAGGTTAAGAACGGTTTAATGTGTTACTGGTGAAATGCTCTCTGTCCAGGTCATGTCTAACCTAAAACCTCCCCAGCCCAAACCACTACAATCGCGGAGCAGCAGCAGGATCAGCTCCAGCTGATTTACCAGGCTAACCAGGAGCGGACGCCCAGGGAACCCCACCAAAGCAGCACACCCCACCCAGGGAACCCCACCAAAGCATCGCACCCCTGCGGTACCGTGTTTCACTAGTGTCGGTGCCTCTTATCCTCCACCCGATGACTTTTCAGGTGGCATTTCTCATGTACGACTTTACTGCATTTTATTAAATTTGGTTTGACACACGAGGGCGTTCAAAACAATTATTAGGCCAAAATGCATTTTTCTAGCAATTGTGATAAGGCTGACCTAAAGGGTCATTAAGAGACCGATATCTGGCCTGCTGTAGCCTGCCTTGGCCAGCGTGTACCGCTTTGCTGTCACTGTACCTATCGACCAAAACACTGGCTGTTTAGAAGCACCAAAAAGGTGCCAGTGCCTATGGTTAGGTGCACAGAGCCCCTAAGAGACCAAGTTCCAGGAGCTTGAGGGATTTGACACTGGTTTTATCACCCCGGTTGTGATGTTAGGTAGCTTTGGTTTCCTTATCTGCCCTGTCCTTTCCTGCTCTTCCCTTCCCCCTTGTGAGGGGGAGGAACGGCCTCTCCGTCTCTGCACTACCCGCCGCCTTCGGCGCCTCAGTGCAATGGGGTCTCCTGTAGGGAAACCGCTTGATGTCTGAGGCCGCCTCAAACAGCTTGTCCTCCAAGATGGTGCTTCAACAGCCGGGTCCCCAGTGACGGCTGTGGACGCAGGACATGCAGTCACTATAGAAAATACAGCCGTCACGCTGGGAGCAGAGTCCTATTAACTTTCAAGTGGTAATTATACAGAGAAGTTGTGATACCGTGACACGCAGAGAATGGGGTGTTTATTGCCTTCTCGGCAGGAGCATGCCGGGTGTCAGGGCTTCTGAGCGAGCTCTACAAAGCCTCTCATTATTTTCGTCCTCTCATTTATATTATTTTGTAAAAGCTCTTTTTGTGAAGAAGACAGTGATATTCTCTTACTGAATTTTAATGTTATTTTGTAATGGAATGGATTTGTCCTTGTGCCATGGCCACTTACCCATCAGGGCTGGGAGTGTACACTCTGGACCCCGGAAAGCTTTTGCTGCAGTATTGCTTGGGAGGTCAGCCACGAGCCAAAGATAAGGAAAAAAATAAAGAGTTATTCAAGCTTCAGAATAGAATGTGGGGATGGGAATAGAATGCAGGTCTGCTAATCCTTCTGCAGCGGTGGAAGTGGTTTGTGATAGTCTGACATCTTGTTTGTGTAGCTGTTTTGCAGCAGCATTAAGTACTCCATGCAGGTGGGACTACCATGAAAGCATCTGGGGCTAGTGGCTGCTGCTGTTTGGTAGCCCTATGAGCGTGAGGGAGCTCCTGTACGAGCTGGAGGGAAAGGGGAGAGGGAAGCGAGTCCTCTCTGTGACCCCTAACATGGAACAAGGCAGCCACCGACACCAGCCCGTGCCTTGCTCAGCTCCATGGACGTGTTCAGAGTGGAGCAGCCTGATGAGACGCTGTTTCTATTCTGGGCACAGTTATTAAATACAGTATTAGCTTTACTGGACATCAGCTGTGGCTGCATTTCCTGTATGCACCAGTATAGCAGGTTTTTTCAAAAGGTAGAGGCTGATGAAGAAGGCTGGGAGTGGTGGGAAATATGGAAAGGAAAAGACCTTCCTGACTCCCCCTTCACCACAACAAGTGTTGGGTTATTACCTACAAAAGCTCAATCTAGTTATCAAACACATAAACATCTTTCTGCTTCAGAGATGGGGGAAACATGATTTGGGCAATTTCACTCACTCACTGTAATCCAGAACTCCCCCGCAGAACCAAACCTCTTGCGGTTTCAGTTGAGTTCACCCAGGCGCAGAACGGCCACAAGAACCTTGGACCATTCCCAACCCCACAGAAACGCTGTGGGGGGCATGTGGGTCAACCCCCCCCCCCCCCAGGTGATGCAGACCGCTGACAGCCTGCTGATGGAGGAGGATGCAAACAGCAATAGGCAGGGGACGCAGCTTTGGAGGGGTGGGAAATACGTAGGGGAAAAAAAAAGACAACACTGGCAGATGAAGCAGGGGAGAACACGGTTCTTTGGAAGCTTTGAAACAGAAAAACTAATTACCCTACTGTAGTCCTTACTATTTTTAGAGCTTTGGGTCAAGATATTCTTGGGTGAAGCGTCAAAAATCCACCCATCCAAAGACTCCTCCAAGACTGCTGCAGAAATCAGTTCAGATACTAAAGATGATGCAGCTTGGTGTGTTTTACAGTAGCTTTTTATTGTCCCATTAATTAAGGGGGTAGTTTTCATGCCAGAAGAGTAAGAAGCTGTAAATTGATTTGTGGACAATTAAAGGCTGAACTGCAGAAATAATCTGAGAGTACAATTCAGTATTGGAGAACACAATCCATGTAATAGAGGAAAAAAAACCCCAAAAGACAGAAATCCTGATTTAATATTAGGCTTGGGGAGGTCGGCATTTGGGTCAGGCACCAGATCCAGCCGCTCCCAATTTAGAGGCACAAGCCCTGACCCTGCGAGTGACAAGGCTGTGCTCTGGGGACAACAGACGGACTGCCAGTCAGGAAAGCAGTCACTGCACGATGATTGCACCGCGGAGAAATCAGGGCCGCAAAAAAAAACAAAAGAAGTCAGCTTTAATGATCAGTCAGCTATGTGTGTCGCCTCCCCAGCTCCAGCAGAACTCCCTCCTTACCTCTGGCAATAATTGCAGTGGAAAGGTGGCACCATCTCAAAAGAGACCATGAATGGGAAGCAGCGATGCTCATTGCCCCGCTCCGGAGCACCGCAGAGGCCGGCAGAGCCAGAGCCGGGCCCTGGGTGAGCCTGGGGGTCCAGGGCTCAGAGGCACGCTGGCAGCTTTCTGGAAGAATTTCACGGTTTCTGAAAGAAGGGCACCAAAACTGAGCCTTTTAAGAAAATGCTTTTATTTTTCGGTTGAGTTGTCATGCTCCAGCAGAAATATTTTTCCAATCAGCTAATTATTTTTAAGGCTGAACTTCTGCCAGCTGCTCTAGAGAGGAACAGCCAGGATAGGCTGCGGTCCTTCTGAGGTACAATTACCGTGGCTTTTCTAACACTACAGGCAACAGACCCCGCTTAGGAAGGAACGGGAGAACTCATGTGCCATCGTGTGTATCTCCAGCCCGGGGAGGCAAACCAAGGCTCTCTTCCCTCAGAGCGACAATTCTGGGTAACACTTTCTAGGTGCTGACGGGCCTGCTGTGAAAAAAGGGCTTTTTTCCTGGTTGTAACCCCAAAGAAATCTCACTGGTTAAGGCAGTCCTTTCTCAAGCTTTCCAGTCCGCAAGCAAGAAGACACCGTGTGCGGCCCGCCACTACAATCCTCCACTGCTCCCAGGTGATGCCGGGCGACGCTGGAATCCTTTGCTACATCAGGTGCAACGCACTGAAATGGCTTTCCAGGATGTGCAGAGATAAAGACAAAAATCCAGCTCTTCAGATGGAGTATTAGTCCACCAGGAAAGACAGAAGACCTTTCACACGCCAGGAACACGTATCATTTAACACACAGTTTACATACTTCTCACAGTCCTACCTTTGCCTTCAATGGAGACATGCCAGCTCACAGCAGGGTGTGTTTGCTCGTAGGTAAATAACGCTGGAAATGAACGGAGTATGGGCAGGAACGTGACCAGCCAGCAGACCTTCCACCACCCATGAGCTTCTCGCTCCACAAATTACAGGTGCCGGCAGTAACTCTGACTTTCTCCCCCCCACGCCCCAACACCCCCACGGCCACTTGAGAAGTGGGAGTATTGGCAAGCTGACATTTGCCAGGGTCATGAAGACAAACTATTCAGGAAATGAAGCTGGAGACACACAACTGTACCATCAATCCCACTAAAAGTTCAACTTGCTACCTAAGTACACATTTCACATGTGAATAAAATATCTGGGGCTTTTCTATTATTAGTCTCCTCGTGAGTGGATGAATATATTACAGCTTCTAAGGCTCCGAGAGATTCTGCAGCGGATGCTGCTCGAGGAGTGCAGCACGCACAGACAGATCCTCTGCACACACGTAAGTGATACTCATTTATGGAAGTTTTTTGTAAGAACTGTAAAGACCCCCCTTGGTTAATGACATTGTTCAATCTTACATTTCTTCATAGATTCAGGGTAGGAAAGTACTCCCTTCCCCCTTCGGTGCTTGTTGCTAGAGGCATCCTGATAATCAGACTAATCTTGGGACCAATTTTCAACTCCTAACAGCTCAGTAAACTAAAATGCTTAGGCAATTTATTCTGTGTATATTGTCAGGTAGGTAACACTTGATTTCTCATTCCATGACTGCATTTTATTGTTTTAAACTGAAATCCAGCATGTGTGTTTCCAACAGATTATCTCCATAATCACTTTCTTTTTGCTATGGAAATGATGTGAAAATTGTTCTTTGATACGAGAGAAGAGTTCACAAGGCCACACTGTACAAAAGCTGGAATCGTGCAATTATCATTTGTAAAGAGAAACTGTTATCAAAGTAACTGCAGGGGACACCTCCAGGACTCCTCTTAGAGTCAGGAAATTCGAAACATATATTTCTCTAACATGAATTTCACTCCAAACCCTTCTGAATAATTCATGAGAGCTGATTTAATGTCATAGTTAAGTCTGGCACTCAGGACGGAGATCGGGGGGGCTTCTGCTGCAGATGGAGGATGGTGCCAGTTCCTTTGGGGTAGGGGGGACTGAGCTGGGGTGTCATCACTAGGAGGGTTTTGCTACCCAGGTACCTCTGCTCTGGGAAAGTCCCTTTGCCGTGAGGGGCAGGCTTGCATGGAAAGGCTGGGGTGCAGGTGAGCGCCAGCCTTACTTCTGTCTCAGGCAGGAAGGTAAAGGTGAGCTCGTCCCCCCACCCCACTTCGCCCACCCCCAGTGCTAATGGCAGTCAGAACCAGAGCCTCTACTTTCCTTAAGCAGCACCACATTTCCCACACTGGGTAACAGATATTACCTGTTCTTCAAAGAAAGAAGGCACCTTGAGAGGAGAAAACACCATTTTGTTCTTCATCCACTAAAGGAGAGGAGCTATAAATTGCTGGGAAATGGTAGTTTACAATGCATTATGTGAAAGACCTGCAGTTTGGCATGTGACCAACACCAGAAGAGTGAGTCTGGTTTTAATTGACATCTTGTGTGTCTACAGGCAGGCAAATCAGCTGAGGGGATGCTCGTTGCTTGGACTTTTTACTTGTAAAAGGGTCAGAGGCAGCTCTGCCCGAGGGCTCGCTTCACCAGCACGACTGCTGCTGCCACATTCCCACTCCCTCCCAACCCGGGATGAGCTGGAGAACTAAGTCTATGAGGGAGCCCCCTCCCTAGGCTCTGGGGATATTTTGAGCGAAGCTGACTTCCATGAGCTCAGGATTTCACCTCACAGGGCTCTGGTATGTCACTGTGCTAAAACTAGGCAGGACTCGCGTTCCCATTACGCAGTGCAGCCTGCAGACTAAATGCTGTTTGATGTTGCCAGATATGTGGAAGAGCACATGGGGAAACGGAAACCCACCATTTTATAGGACTTACCAGCATTTAATCCCAAAGCACTTCTCTAATGCCAGGTGCTCCTTCTTTTCAGAGACAGCAAAACTAACGCGTGTGTATTTTGACCAAGGTCAGAGAGTGGCAAAATACCCAGCTTTTGTTAATTCCCAGAGGCCACATTCCTCCCCTCTCAGAACAGGGCGCTGATGCACAGAACCACGCTGCCAAGTCGCTGAGCAGTGCGGAGCGTAATTGTGTTTGTTTTTTGTAATAGAACAAGGCTAGAGTGCGGTCACTGATAACTCAGGTGTAAAACTGAGGAGTTGCAATACCAAACTATGACAGTTTTATCCTTGGGAATCTCATTTTGCTGGAATGCAACATCCAAGAATACTTGTTAATTGTTCTCTTTGTATTATGCAAGTTTTTTTATTTAAACAGGAGTCATAGGTGGTTATTATTTACATATTCAAAAGCCAAAAAGTTGTCTTTAGACAGGTGAGGACCTGGAGAAAACACACATCTGTGAGGTGAGAAGTTGGTCCTGACACATCTTGTTCTAAGGCCTCTGTATTTTTCAAATTTTAATCATTGTCTAATGCTATAGATGACACCTACTGGGCAAATGAAAGACTGGCACATCCAGCATACCACGGCCTTCTGCATACTCAGTTATTTCCTGAAACTGCTGACAAGAACGAACCCTCTTTACCCTCCCTCTGCAAGATTTTGTTGCACCCTTTACACAGGCGTACAAACCCTCAACTCACTAGAACCGACAGGGTAAAAAGTGGCTCTGTGTTTGCAGAGGAGGGGTGCCTAAGTTGTCCTCCTGAGACGATTACTTTAAGTGAAACCTAAATAGTCCCTCTGCTTTGCACAGAAGCAGAGAGACCAGAGCATTGGGGGAAATACCACTCACCTTTTTTTACCACTGGTTAATTTTCTTTTGCTTTGCAGGCAACTACAATGATAACTTTGTTACACCACTCCATTACCAATCAGTGTTAAACAATGAAACAGCAGTCTGTTACAGTTCAGCAAATACAAGCGGTATTGATAGCATAGTTAGAAAGAAAACACTGAAAATTTTCCCTTTGTGTTGGCTAATTACTCACATTGGGACTAATAATAGATTTTCAATGTATAAAAATGACAGTGGGTATATTATCCAAGTTGTTGCTCTTACTGCTTTCTAGAGAAACCAAACTGAAGAGCAAATTTCCATCAGCTCAAACCACAAAAGCACGCGGCCCAAACATTAGGCGTACTCTGCTCAAAGTTAGTCTATATTCTGTATTGTGCACTCACTGATATAACTCCACTGATGAAAATTCCAAATATTTAGAGAAAAAAAAACCCGTAAGATAATTGGTCCCCATTTGAACTTACAAGAAGAAAAAAAACTTCCACGCACTTTGCTGTGCAGCTACAGTGATTAACCGCATATATTAGATATTTGCAAGCATAATTAGTTAGCTGTCTGCACAACTCAAATTACCCAGGAAACACTTTATGCTCCACAGTAATTCCAAACCTGATGTGCCACAACTGCCCACACCTTTTTATGTAAAAAAGACACTTAAACACATGGAAAAATAGTTTAGAAATGTTAGTATCTTAAAAATGGATTCCATTTTTATTAACTTAATAGGGAAATTTCTAACAAACTTGCATTCAAATAAAAAGGAAAAAAAAAAAGAAAGCTGTACATTCAGGAGTGGTTCAGAACTTAGCTCTGCCCATGCAGAAAATAATGCTGCATAGTAAGGTCTCCAGATCCCCAAAGAAATGTCAGACTGACTTTTTTAAAATACCACTTTTTGTCAGCTGCTCGTTAATAAGGGGATTCACTTTGACCTGTTGGTTTTTGAATGTTCATGTACGTATTTTCCCCCATGTGATGAGAATATCTGGGGCGGTGTGCTTCTCCCAACATCTTTGGTATTTGGAAAGCTATAGAAACTTAACTCCGCACTGAAATTTTCTTTGCAGGAGAGAGCCCTGAATATAAAGCTCCTACCAGTCGAGGCACAGAGACCTTTCCCTCAGGCAGCCATACTCCATTTCACTTTCTGGGAGCATTAAGGTAAGATCTCACCAGGCACTGTTCGGGAGTTGAAGATATTCGCGTAGAAATCTATGAGTAGTTCAGTGAAGAGATTGAGAGGTACCAGAGCGCTCAGGGAGGCTGTTCCTTTCAATGGCCAGATCAAATTCAAACCAAAGACACAGGCCAGGCTGGATGCTGTCATTCTGTTATATATGCTCTCCTGTGAAACCTGGGAAAACATAAACATGTATAGGTATACGGAGACTTGTCCCCCAGAGAGCGAGAGACCAGACACCGTCCTGTATTGAGGATGAACATCTGGTGGGAGGAGACCCCAGCCACAGGCATCACTGGCTTCTTAACAGCCTCAAGGCTGACTATGCAGCCACTGGAGTCTGTGTCCCTCAAGTGCAAGGTCAGATGTCCGTAAGCCAAGCAAAAAGGTTGAATTGTTTCCTTACACTAGGAAAATTAATTGTTTTCAATCCTTCTATATGGAATCTATGGTTATCTCTGCTGGGGGGGAGGGAAGGACAGCACAAGCAAACAGCTATCCCATCTGCTTCAGTACTAAATCCTCCATAGAATAAACCTTCAGGACTTTCTGAAGTTGTTTGCAAGGGTGTAGAAGGATTTTTTTTTTCTCCCACTGATGCACGACTTCACTTCCAAGTACCTCCACATCCACCCAATTCCTCTGAATTAATGGAGGTTAAAATGGGCTGGAGGTAAAATTCACAGCACTGAAATCTGTTCTGCACCTGGATGATGTGTCCTACTTCTACCTGTGGCTGTGAGCCCAGAACTGGGTAGCAGGAGTATTTCTTTTTCTCTGTGTGAGCTTGGCAGGGACTTTGTTTATGTTTTGCTCTCCTGCACTGCATGGCGGGTATCTAAAGCCCAGTATGGTCCGGGTGTCCTGTCTGTTAGCGCAGAGAGCCAGCAACCTGAAGGTGCTCTTGATTCCTCCTGATTTAGGTAATTCAACCAGTTCTTTTCAGGTTGATGGTTGCAGTTGTTGATCAGTAACCTGTCTTGGGAAGACTACGCAGTTACAAATTGCGATATACAGGTTACTCTGAAGCTGTTACCTCAGAACAGAACAAGGAATTATTGGGCAATATTTCCCATGTATTCTTCCTGCTACAATTTCAAGTGGAATAGGAAAGCAAAGATTCTACTTCTCAGTGCCTCTCCACTTCTGCCTTGCCATAAAGCCTCCTGAAAAGGCAGCTCTGTAGTACTGTGAAAAGCCTGAGGGCACTAGAGTAAAACGTAACATGATCATGTGAACACTTCTTAGCATATGCATAAACTCCAGTTGCCCTCTGCCCGGTGACACAGGTTTCAATCCCCTCTATAGCACAGTCCCACCCGCCTCAGTGTTTTTCTAGCAAAAAGTGTATTTGCTCAGCCATGAGGGGATAAAATGCCCTTTAGACATGTGCGCAGGATGGAATTCTTTTCCTTGGTGGACATGAAGAAGCACTTATGTGCTCAAAACCATAACATTTTCTTCTTAACCATATTAATTTTTCCTATAATGGGGCTACTTTTCCCTTCAATCTTTTCCTCATTTTTACCCTTCTGGCATATCAGAGCTACTGCGATGCTACTTCTGCTACAAATATTGAAGGCCTCAATTTTTTTTAAGGTCATGAAGCAGGGCTGGATAAAGGAAGGAGATACTGGTTCCGTAACCACCTTTTCAAAGGACTGACTTCACAACTTGAGAATAAAAAGTTGTCAGATTAAATGGCAATGCCTGCTTCATGACCTTATGCAAAACCCACATCATTCTCTCTAGATCACGAACCACATATAACTTGCTGACCTTCATATACCGCTCTCAATGCGCTATTTAACTACAAAGAAAAACCAACAAGCCCATCTTGTTTGTTTAATCTGCTTCAGGTGAGATCAGCTCAAACAAGAGTTCATTATACTACAGAAACTTAGCAAAAACTAAACTACTACCAAAATAACTGATGAGGGAAAACGATTAGGGGAACGATGAGTAAGTACCCTGTAAACAAGGAGACACAGATCTAGATATTACCCTGGACAATGAAGCTGGCGTTTGGATACTAATAAATAACACAAGGTTAGGGACTGCGTTCTGGCCCTTGGGTGATGTCGCTCATACTGGCTGCATCCACGCTGTGTAATCTTGTACATGTAAAAGCCCTGTGGGTCCAGGACAAATTTTTTTTGTGTGTTTCTTTCAGTGGAAAGTCTCTAAAATAATGTGAGCGCTACAGCCCATCACATTGTGTTTTCTATAGCGCAAAACCAAAGATCAGTGCTGTATATCCTAAGGCAATGTATATATATACCTTACCCTGTGACAGCCCAGAAGCATGTGGTATAGTACTGGAGGACAGTGGAGGGTGGAAGGAGCCAAACCTGTCACAGTTGTCTTCCCCTGGTTTTCGGGAGGACTCCCTGACATGCTCCAACCCACAAGTTGTGCACAGGTGCTGTCTTCAAGTGCTAGTTGAAACACACCCAGCTTAACTTAGCCGTGGCCTTCAAAGGCCAAGGTTTTGGCTCAAAGCGACACCACTGTGACTTGCTGGTACAGCTAGATTTATTTTTTCTCTTTAGGTCAACTATTTCAAATAATATTTCTAACTCCAAGATGAAGCCATCTCTTCCCATCCACCACCACTATGTGAACATTTCAAGGAGACAGTCAATGTTGAAACGATCAACAAAAATACCTATGACACAGCTTCTCCCCGAGAGAGAAAATCCTTAAGATGATATAAAATGTGGAACTGAATTCAACTCCCTCCACAACGATCTTTGCTGGCTCACCAAGAGCTGCAAATTATCACCGGTGGTAATGGCTATATCCCTCCCTGAGGGGATCAGGCTTCACACCATCTCAACTCCGTCACTACCAGACGGCATCTACCAATGCCAGATTTCTTTCTCAAATGACATGAACCCATACACTTCATCTACACCACCATCATGAGCAGCTGATGTTTTCTTCCAACGCCACGTCATGTAAAGGCAGCATGCAGACTGCCAACCTCTTCATGGGCTACCCCTGTAAATAACTGCACCCCAAAGCTATGTTCTAAGAAATACATATTTCGACTAACCCCTGTGACTCCTTCTTTGATTCCCTCACAAAGTTAGTAACCATCATCTCTGTTTCAAAGGAGAATATGCTTGCTCTGTCAATTTGACAAGCTAATAAAAGACAGTTCTCCAAGGACCTAGAGACTGTATCTTTGAAGGAATCATCTGAACATCACAGAAAAGTGTTACAACAAAGAACTACACAGCTCCAGTTTGTTGGTTTTTTTTCTCCTTTCATTGGAACATGTATAGAAAAATCATTAAGTAATGACAGCCCGTATTGAAAGCAAGTCCTCTAGAAAGATAAAACTTGTACATTGCAAAACTCATCATTGGGAATAAATATTGAAGATTTAGTGCTACATCAACAAATGCAAAACACATATCTTCACTACTCCAGAATAAACACCCAGCTCCCTCCCAGCAAAACTGTGATGGTTTTTGGATTCCACATACTTTCATCTCAGCACCCTCATGGCTACTGCAGGAGTGAAACCAGACAGCCACTACACTACCTAATGAACTTAAACAGTAAAATACGGGGAGTAGAAACAGCTAATTACCATCATGTTTTTAAAATATAAGGACATCACTATCTCTTTGGTTTCTTTGGAGGGGACACAGCCAGGACAGCTGACCCAAACTAGCCAAAAGGGTATTCAATACCATGACGTCATGCCCAGTATATAAGGGGGGAACCATCCGGAGAGGAGGGATCGCTGCTCGGGGATGGGATGGGCATTGGGTTCTAGTAAGTGAACAGATTGCATTGTGTATCACCAGCTTTGTGTATTCTTTTGTAAGTACTGTTTTTATTTTCCTCTCCCTTTGCTGTCCCAGTAACCTGTCCTTATCCCAACCCACCAGTTTTATCTTTTTCTTCCAATTCTCCTCCGCGTCCCAGCGAGGGGGGAAAGACTGAGTGAGCGGGTGGGTGGTGCTTAGCTGCTGACTGGGGCTAAACTACGACACTCAGCCACAATGCTGAAAGGAACTTCACAAAACATTTTGAAAAGAAAATTACTAGATATTAGAATGCCCTCACAAGCTGTCTGGAAATATCTCTATCCCCCACTCTCAGCTACCTTGCAGATGTGCCAACTGCTTGTGTCGGCTTCATGAGGCTTAATCATCTAATCCTTCCCAAAACGCCTCGTCATCTCCAGCCACGCCCAAGCTTTGCTGGTGCTAATTACACTTTTCAATTGGACAAGTGACTGAGACAAAACATTAATTCAGAGCATTTTTTTTTCCAGCTTGTACGTGGCTTTAACTTTGCTGCTTCAGTAACAGATCTGAAGCACAGCTCATGACCCCTAAAACCTTGTCCATTTTTCCTAGATGGTTCAAGTTTGATATTTTGAATTTGTTTTCCCTCTTGCTCCTGGTTGCTCAATTCTGACTAGGGATCTCAGCCCACTGCAGCTCCAAGAATACCCTGCAAATCCTTCTCTACCAGCCAGATGCACTGCAAAGTGGAGAAGGGCAGCTTATACCTTTTGCAGCATGCTGGGCCATTACTGGTAAAATCACTGCTAATCTAAGGTTAAACGATTTGGCCCAATTTTTTGAAATTCAAGTCTGTTACTTCTGTAGGAGTTGCACTGTCTTGCTGTAGCACCCTTGGACTAGAAGCAGACGTTTCATTAGGTAAGGGGGTTGAGACGACACAGAAAATAGGGATTTTTTTCCTCCTTCCACAAGCCTGTATCAAACTTGAGTGTTCAAAACCTGTATCTAGTGATTACAATTCATTCCACTTCATGAAATTACCACAAGTACCTCTTGCACTACTCAAGGCTGAGAATTAAATTGCCTCTTATATGTAAGAAGGTTGATGCTTGCAGGTAAAAACTAGGATTATTGGTAGAGTGCTCTGTTAAAGTTTGAATTGTGGCAGCTTGTGCAGCACACCGATATGCAGTGAACAGAAATCTCTAGCTCCTAGATTGTTTCACGTTCCCTTGACCTTTCCAAATGCAAATATTCCCTGAGACATTAACGATGAAAAGCCATGGATCAGCAAAAATTGCAGATCTGAGCACTGGCATCACCTCGAAGCTGTGCTTTACATAACAAGGCATAGTCAAAAATAATGCTATGTGCTGTTGCCCAATTACCGAAAACACTATGTAGTACTTTTGCACACCTCATTAACACCTCAAGTGCTCAGCTCTTAAGAAGTGCGTGGAGATGGTGCATCTATTATTGGAACAAAGTCACTTACACGTTTCATAACACTGAGAAGAGATATCAGTTGCTAAAATAATAGCAAATGACATGAGGATTTCCTTAATAGCATTAGAGTTCAGCTAAGCAACATTAAATGAACATGTAGGTATTAGAGGAACCCTGCAAACGCTGTCTGAGTGGGTGTCATATCAATGCGTTTCCTTTAATGCTGCTTTTCTGTAGTGTTTTGATAAAAAAAAGGGATTAAATGCACTTGTTTCTGAAATATGCTACTGGCTGGAATATGGCAAACATGACTGTAACCCAAAAACAGTTACTGAGGGCTAATTCCTCCGCTGGTGAATCATTCCACATATCTGCATCAGTGAATCAGCATCATTCCACATATATGACTGCTTTGGTGGGCTCTTTGGTCTTGTGAAGGCTAGATCACTTTAATGAGGTGTCAGCTACACCACGATCCTCAGTTTTAGGCACCTGGGTTTCAAAAATGCAATCTGGAAAAGGCAATGCATTGGATAAGGCAGAATGAAGGGGAATTTACACTCCTATTACTGTCTTTTCCTGCACACAAACTGGTAACCGAAATATGTCACTAGGCTAACTAACTGTAGAACTATTTGTAATAGATGTTCCCCAAACCCTCACATTTGTGGAGTTTCCAAAAATGGGTTAAAAAAATAACAATCAAATAAAAAAGTAGGACAAAAGATTTCACTTATCCTGAAGCATACCAAAAATCCTTGCAAAATGGCACAAAGTTTTTAACACTGTAGTAAATTACAGGATGAAAGGCTATTTTAAATAGGAAAATGTTAGTTGTAATATTTAATATAAAATAGTTTGTTGACTGTTGTTCTAAAGCTCATTAATATTTCTATAATTTTTTAAAATTACACTAATTTATGTGGTTGCTCAAGATTTATACGTTAGAGAAAAAAGGCAATTTCACCTAGCTTTTCTCTGGTACTGAAAATTATACAAACACTATTTTCAGGCTTTTTTTTAACTCCAAAATAGATAAAACCCAAAAACTAAATCAATAAAAAAATACAATTGTGAATGTGAAGTTGAGGGGGGAAGAGAGCAGGACCTTTAAATATTCCAGTACAGGCACAATTCCATTTAAATTTACACAATAGTTTTCATTACATCTAAAGGATTTCGTGGTGAAGGGAGGGATAGACCATTGTCCATTGTTTAGCACTGACTTTTATTAGAACTGGAGGGTTCTGCATCCTGAATTCACTCAAACTTTTTCACCGTGAGGGTGACAGAGCACTGGAACAGGCTGCCCAGAGAGGTTGTGGAGTCTCCTTCTCTGGAGACATTCAAAACCCGACTGGACGTGTTCCTGAGTGATGTGCTCTAGGTGGCCCTGCCTTGGCAGGGGGGGTTGGACTAGATGATCTTTCGAGGTCCCTTCCAACCCTTGTGATTCTGTGATTCTGTGAATTGGCAAGTATTGCAGCACCACCTCACCATACTTTTAAAATTCTTCAGTTTTATTTTCTGCGGAGATTTTCAATGTTGAATTAACAATAACAGATTTAGAAAGAAAAGACTGTTGCTGCTTTGGAAATTTTGCCTATACTCACCATATGGAGAAAGCATATCAGATATTTCAGAACAACGTAATTGTGTTCAGGAAGTCCTTGAATGATTTGCTTACATCTGGTGACTCGTAAACTGCTCTCCACACCTGCAATATCAAAGTCAGTCTTAGCTCCAAAACATCAAAATATTACCAAGAAATAATACCTTATTTATATCTGCTGGAATTACTTTAGATATCCATCTGTAAAACTGACCAAAAAAATTCAGCTCTACCAACCTCTACGACCACAGTAACAGTTAGAGTTATCCCTTTGAATGACCCTATCATATTTTGTATTATCATGTACCTGGCTAAGACTGACTTTCAGAGTATTTTCTCAATTCAGTGAAACAGCCAAAATAATTTCTTTGCTAGAAAGGACTTTCAAAGGTCTTGATTTGAATCCCATTATCTCTCCACACACTGAATCCAGACATCTACTTTTTATGCTCTGATTTTATTCTTGCTGAGATCGAGTCCTGCCCAAAATGCTCTTTTGGCACTCTACTAACTTTAAAAACACTTCTGTGATTCTACAGGAAACTCTTCTGTCTTGGCAAAAATTTATGAGATGGCCACTTAGGTGGGACACAATTTTCTAGAGATGCACTTAAGCAGGTTTCTGAACTTAATTTTACAGATGGGCAAAACCAGAATCGGACCCCAAACTCCTTGCATCTTCTAGACAGTCTGGGTGAGAATTACACTAACACTGGATAATACTTCAGGTGCTGTTCCAAGTGATTTTTTTTTTTTCCTCCCCTGGAAATTGTAGTTACTTAGTACTGGAAGCTTAGCACCAAGTTGGAGAAAGGTCTGATGATTACAATCAGGCCTGATCTAACCAGCCTGTTTATGCTGATTTTTTTCTGCATTTGTCTCTCCCTGGCACAGCTAGAGGCGTGCATAAGTATGTATGCACAAAATTCCAGCATGTTAAATGTTCCCTTAAGCTCTGGATTAAATACATGAAGCTATACTGTGGTGAGCTGTGTTGACTTTTTTTTTCCTACTGCAAAGCTACTTGTTCCTGTAAGACACAATAATCTGAATCTCAAGAATTTTTGTGTTAAGAGATGTAATAGGTACATCAGACATTGCTCTGGTGTCTTCCAGAAGACAGAACGAGAATTTTCAAATCATCCCAAGACAGCTGTCTGTGATCACACCTCTTCAAAGCTCCCTTCTGCACTGTATTCACAGAAAATATGCCTTCGCTGCAGTCCAGCGTGGCGCTCAAGCTTAAGATCTTTCAAAATCAGGGTATCACCACAGCATCAAGAAAAGATAGTGGACATCACACTGTACAAGAAAGCCCAAGGAGAATTTCTCTTAAACTCCAATTTTTGACATATTTTGACAACATTTAGAACAACGGTGAACAAAAATAACATGGACAGAACATTTCACAGGTGTTTTGCCAAGCAAAACCTCCTGGAGTTCCTAGGACAACGCATTGCTCTCAGACTCCTCGGACTTGTTCTCATTTCTTTCTTAGCTCTATCACAAAATAATATCATGTTCAGAAAGTCAACACAAGATTCATTCAGTAAAAATTAGCGTTTATGCATCCTTTTTCCAAATCTCCCCAGTTCAACTTGCTGTATAAATTTTTCTGAAATTGATTTATACTCACTGGTGATTCCGAGGATATGATCATAACACTCAAACGTTAGTAATGGCTGAGGAAGTTCCCTAAGGAAAGTCTTTAGGATAACAGCAGGAACATGGATGTCATGATAATCATCGAAATTCACAGACTTGCCTAAAAGGAGAAAAAGAAGAAAAAAGGTGGTCAATCACATGTTTTACTTTTTCTTTAAACTACTGCTTAAAAACTGTTTCACGCTACATTTTGAACAGAAAACCTCTTGGCTTTCTGCTACTGGTAACTCCTGGCATCTTCTTTTTGTAGAATTTTATTAATCTTGCTATAAGAGATTCTCCCCATAAAGGCATTTCATAAAACGACCTCACAGGGACGTCAGTGACTTTCAAAACTATTTCACCACATTTCATGAATTACTGGGTAAAATTATGTTTCTTTGCTGTAACCATGGAAAAACACCAGAGGCAAAATGCCACAAAGACATTGTACTTTGTAACTACAGTAACTCAAATTGCATAGAGACAATACAAATGTTTATGAAAAAACCAGGCCATTTTTGATTCGAACCTTATCATTCCTTAGCTGCTATGGATTTTGTAAGCTCTTGTCTGACAGCAGCTGATGACTTGTTATTCAGTAAACATTAAGTGCCCGTTGCCATCTTTCAGGTTTCTGTGCTAGCGTTGTTATTATTTCATGTTACAAATAGTTTTATGATTAACTAATTATAAGAATGCTAGCATTTCTGCTTCACCAACGAAACCAAGACTAACAAAGCCCTCACACTATTACTGGCAATGGTATTGTGATGGCTTACCCTGATTGTAGAGTTTCTGAACATCTTTGATAGTCTGGACGCTGGCTGACCTTCTGAAGAGGCCCTCTACTTGCAGTCCTGAAAAAAACAATTTATGCAGGTCTTATCTGTAAAAGCTCTCTCTCTTGTTTTTCCCTATAGGTTCAGTCGAAAACAGAACAGAAGCAGAAGGCTTGGGAACAAACTCACTTGATATATTCATTTTTTTTTTGGAAATAAAGTCCTTGAGAATAGAACATCCAATCAAATAATGCCGCCACATTGCCTACAGCACTTTCTTTCATGTGTCTCATAGAAATGCTACCACCTTTCCTTAAGTGTTTTAGAGTGTCTTGCCAACTATCATTTTTCTTTAAAAGTAGCTTTTGATTGCACCTAATGACATAGAAGCAGAAGATTTAGATTCACCAGGCTGCTTACACACCCACTCTCACTGAGTGTATCTGCAAACTGAGCCCCAAACCACACCTGTAAATCTGCTATTCTTCTTTTATATGCCTTAAACATTTAGCAAACTAAAGAGGGTGTTTGCAGAGATTCCCTAAGCTCCCTCTTCTGTCAGTGGGTGAGACAAGATCCATTAGGCTGGGAAACGTTACACAGGATCTTTGAATCAAGGAGCCCACTTCTTGCCATGGAGGGATATCAGCCTCCCCAGTTTAAAGGTAGTTTGGGGCAGACCACTGCTCCTTCCACCTCGCTCTGGAAGTCAGTGGCACTTAATGCTCTGTCTGCCCACGGTATTTTGAGATACTTGATTCGAGTCTTGAGGCGCTTTTGAAATATTTATCATAAGCCTCCTGAAGGGTATCTATCTAATTTGCTTTCATGTCTTGGACTAACTGAAATCTGACTTCAGCTACAGAGGAAAAGCTTGAATAAAATGCATCCAATCAAGGATCTAATTTGGACCACAGTTTTCAATGCAAGTTATTTATCTGAATTATTATGCAAAACAGGATGGGGACAAGAAGCGTTACTTTCTTGAGACTTGTACTTCTTGCTTTTGAGTTTGGTAAAATCATCACATCCTTCTCTCTTTCCTTTTCTCCAGTTTGTGCTGTTCCTTCCGCCCAACAGGTAATGCAATTTGGCTCACACGTAGTCTCAATTAGATTCCTTCTGGAAGCAGAGCAATCTAAAATATTAGCCTATGCTGGTCTGACAAAACCTAAAATTTCCGCTATTTTGAGAAGGGTGGCAGACAACCCACTGGCTTGAAAGGACTGCACTTCGTTTCTTTATGTAAGTAAGTGTGGAAGAACAGACTGACGGTTTTATTTTTTTCATGCTTATCTCTCAGCAGGCAAGTAGCCAGACTGAAATCAATGCTCGCGTATTTCAGTTAAAGTACACGTGCATCTATTTGCACAATCAAGAATCTTTATGGTGTTCTAGAAAAATTTTGAGTCATACATTAATGAAAGATACTCAGTCACTCCTGTAAATTCACCCAGGTTGCACACATATTTTATACGTGAAAAATTAGTAAATTTATACAAAATTCTTTAATGAACCCATTCCTTATGGCGTAGCATTCAGTATTGTTCAGGTTAATTTAGATCAGTACACTAAAAGAATTGATGATGTACTATTGAAGTAAATTTTCAGAGGCATGATTCAGAGACTTCTGCAAGGAACCCCAAGCTCTACTTGAAAGTGCTCCACCGACTCGATTTAGAGGCTTAACCGGAGTTTAGCTGAACACAGCTCCTAGTTACTTTCTAAGAATTTATGCCCTTACCTCTTAAATACCAGGTTGAATATTAAAACTTTAGTCCGTGCACTCAGTTCTGCAAGGAGTACGACATCTCAAACTAAGAAGGACACGTGTGGTTACTAAAGGAACCAAATGGACAATAATTATGATCTATTTGATCGCTTGCTTTACTCCTGACCAGGTCATGTTTCAGTTGAATAAAGTTACGGCAAATGGCTTCGCTGTAGTAAAACTGTTCCATCAGATTTATAGCGCAACCTGTCTAAAGACATGGTTTTGGAAGTGGCAGCTGTGAACAGCTAGCTCGTCAAGGCATTGCCCTCAGCAAACAAGAAATGCAATAATTTCCTGAGAATTCATAGAAAATTATGCTGGCTGTCAGTGGACTAGAGGTTTTCTGTAGAAACAAGTCTTTCAGAAAATGGACATCATAAACACTTGCAATTCAGTTTTCAGGAATTGGTTTAATAGTTAATGCTTTAATCTGATGTGAATCTCACTGTATAAACTACAGTGTAATAAATATCAATTTTTAACATGTTTATGCCTTTATTGGCTAAGCTTTCAAGAATCTAATTAAAGACATTAATCTGTAGTGTAGACAGCAGCTGTACTTGTCTGGCCCTGCATCCCATCAATGTTACTGTAATGGCACATAACGTTAAGCTCTTGCTGGATATGATTTCTGGAGGTTTGAGGGGGGAAAAAAGCAACTTTTATCCTCATCTGCAGAAATCTGGGATACAGGCAATATCTGTGCTTCTTCCAGAATTAATTTTCCAGGTCAGCTGAAACTGAATCAATATACAGCAATTTGTTTGATCACAGGTGGCAGCAAGCCAACTACCTAAGCAGATATTGCCTATCCTTCTTACATTTGTGGGCAGCGTATCCGAATGATGTGATGCTAATTAAATGTAGGTTAGTGCAACTGTTAAGAAAATAGAAAAAGCTATATTCTCATTCTAAAGTAAAGGAATCACAACAGCAAAAGAGCCACATCTGTTTTGCATAAAAGATGCTCAGACCAGAAAATAATATATTGTAGCAATTTTTAAATAAAGCATGGGTCATAACTTCAGCCTACCAGTAAACAGAAATACGAGTCAATAGCAATTATGCTATTGGAGGGGGAAAACAATGAGCCTGGGTACAGAGACATGCCTTTTGCAATATTTTTTTCTGACTTCTGTGATGCATATGAACTGATCAGGATCCTTTTCTTTAGAAGTCTGTAGGTCTATTAATTGCTCTCAGTGCTTTCTGTGTTTAGGCAGGGCAAAGCTACCTGAAGACATAATTTGAACGCTGGTGTTACCCATGTCACGTACCCTGAACAGCATTAGCGCATGGCCCAGCTGTGGTCTCATAATAAGGGATGGGAAGGAGGAAAGGGACCTGAAGCTTCTCTGTTAGTTATTCTCCTGTGACGGATAAATACACATCCTTACACACAGACAGGAAATACTTTCTCCAAACCTGTCTCTTCCTTTTCAGACACTAGGGGAAAAAAAAACCCCAACCAGTTCTTGAAACTACCATAATTAAGCTAACATAAGGTACCCACACTAAAATAAAATTAATCACTGTGTCTTCTTTTTGCAGACAAAATACATGCCAGAGCCACCAGAGTTACGGGATGAGGAAACAATATTGGCTGAAGACAATCCTGGTCATTGCACCTCAAAGCATTCATTTTTGTCCTTTAAAAAATAATTTTGAAGTGGCCTATTTAATTTTTGTTAGCAGTGTTCTCCAATCAAATCCTGTTTACAGCATGACTCATGTCAGCTGTCCTTCTCTTTAAAAGAGAATTATTTTTTTTTTGTGCACAAGTTGAACTATTTTGCCATGAATAGCATGGATAACACAGTCCATTGAGAATTCCAACCCTGGAGCAGCAATGCTGGCCAGAACACTGCTAAGGGATGACTGACATGAGCCTGGGCATTCCGGTTCTGATAAACACGCAGCTGCGTGTCACCCACATATTCTAGCCACGCTGCAGAACCTCTGTTGAGATAACTCAGTGCAAACTGCTCCCTGCCCCTCACCAGAAAAAAAATAAATTAAAAAATATGTGTAGACAGACAGATATAGAGATCGGTGGAATTTTGCTACCCAGCACTAAGCTCTCCAAACCAAAAAGAGTGAAATTTTATTTTAAATATTAAGTGCTATACAGAAAAAGTGTAGTGATGTGACTAGTTAAGGACCCATCTGTATTCAATGAAAAGTGATTCTGCAATTGAGAACTTAACCGAGTAATTATTTAAATGTCAGTAATCATAAATGAAAACAGGCAAGCACTTCATTCCACATTGAAATAAGATGGCTTTTACCACAGCAGACAAAATTTCACAGTGCAATGACACAACTGTGTCACACTCCGAATTAATAAACTGTAGCTAAAAATACTTAAGCCCCTTCTACCCCCCTCGATCAGTTGTCCCACAGGAAAGACACAGAAAATCAAAACTGATAAAGATAAATTAAAGCAACACATGCTGTCACAGTGCTGCAAACTTGTCAAAGAAAGAGAGATGAGAAAATTACATTCTTTTTGTTTCAATCATCCTTGATTTGAGGGTTGCTGGCATCAAAAACCTTTGTTAATTTGTCTGCTTTCAGAAGTGAAACAGCAAAGAGTGAGCATCTGAATTCCTTCTGTCCCAAATTGAGTTTGGAAACGTTTCTCTTGGCTGGGGTCCTGCCAAGTCTCAGGAAGTGTCCATCCTGATTTGGAAGCAGTTTTTATTCTCATTAATACAACTGATTTAGACACCTTCTTGCAGATTACCTACTTCTAGTAAGATTCCTTTTTAAAAATCAGAACTAATTTATTTCTAATATGAGGACTGATGAGTTTACAGCATATTTTAATTGTCCATCTTCGGTGTAACATCTTAAATACAGAAAGTAGCAGCAATTGTGAATTTTTGTGCTTAAGACAGATTCGAGGGTTGTTTGGTTTTTTTTAAAGCTAGAAAACAGTGCAGGTTTGAGGAGGAGATTGCACAGCCTTCCTTTCCCTTCTGCTCTGTGCAATGAATACAGAACAAGTGAGCGTGATGTCTGCAGTTTGTAAAGATGACTCACACTGCAAGAAGGTGCACAGCAGCTCAAGGGCAGAGGGGAAGAGAAGGGACAGTTCCAGCCCTATGGAAAAGCTGCGCAGCAGCAAGGACACAGAGCTGTGCATTCTCCGTAGAACTCAAAGCCTATTTGTGTCCTTGCAGTTCTGAATGGTACAGTCTCTAGCCTTTGGATTTATGAATGAATATTCTCAGTTTACACTTGGCACCCCTGAACATAATTTATTTACAATGCCTGAGCACCAAACCCACAAACTGTGCTTATTACAAGGTTCATTTTTATTTGATGGCACACGAACCAGTCTCGAGATTTCTCTCATCTCCGTGAACCCTAGGTAAAAACATTCACATGAAAACAAAAGAGCCAAGAACTCCGAAATGTTTATATGGCCAATGTCAAGCTTTCCCAGTGTTGCATTTTTAAAAGATATTTGATTGATCACAAGAACTGGAAGCCAGGAGGCAAACTCGCTAAGCTGCAGCAATCCAAACATACTCAGAATGCATAACCATCCATCTCTACCCATTCTGACTATCACCACCAGGATGCATTCATTCACATTAAAAAATGGAACCCAAACTTTCTCCATCAGCAAGATTTGTTGTGCTTCATGGAGGGGATGAGGAGAAAAGATTAATCACTGTTTACCACTGCTTCTGCTATTGAACAGATAAAGGACAGCTTTAGTTGTCACTATAATCATACCGCAGGACATTTATTACTTTATCATTAAACTTCTACAGCATGGTTATTACCATTTCATTTAGAAGTCTTACTCATCACCCAGGACTCTCCTGTGGTACCACGAGACAACATCGAACAAAAACTTTGTGCTGCAAAGCACTTCCAGACAACAAAAGAGATGAGGTAAGAGCGAAAAACTCTGCAACGGGGGCTACTGCAAGATAATTTTCCTATGGGAGATAGTTATCTTTTCTGTTTCATAATTTGGTAGTGTGATTCCTTCACCATGAGTTCATTGTTCCATCACCTCTGAGCTGCTGCTGATCTCATATGGTCTCTTTAGTTATCAGTTCTCTATGCAATTTTTTTATAGCTGTTTCCTTATTTGGCCATTCCTCAGAATGCAAATGTTACCAATTTTTGGAAATTTTAGTAATAATATCAGCAGGTTACCTTTGGCTTTAAATTGTTTAAAACAAGGGCAAACATGCAGTTTATACCTTTGAGGATACTCTCTGAAACATAAAATACACTAAAACCAATACTCCTACCTACATATTTCAAATTAGTACTTTGCATAAGACCAGTACAAATGACAGTATATTAATATTTGAAATAGGCTTGAGCAACATTCCTACCCTTTGTAACCTGACGTCTTCGTGCAGGTCTGAACAGTGTAGTTTATACCCACTTTTATAACTGATCAAAAAAAAAGTTCCCTTAAAAGCTGTCTTCTGAATCTCCAGATATTGAGGGGTTTGCAAACCAAATACGGATTTTGCCATGCAGTTTTATTTTTAGTGTGTATCAGTACACTCAAACTGCAGCTCAGACATTAAAAACTATGAGAGCGTGGTGAATTGTACTAATACTGACCGAAACAAACACTAAAACCAGCAGCCATGCACCATCTAGCTTTTAATTTATCACTGTATCCAGTCTGTAACCTGCTTTTCTAGACGAAAAAAAAAAAAAGAAGACGTGTAAGCAAAGGACATGAAAGGGAACTTGTGCTGTGACACCTTTTTAGAGTGTAAAAGCAGAAATGCATTTCTGAATCCTCCAGCCTAGGATGGATAAAACTGCGCCAGAGGCTGGGCAGTTCTCAAGGGAGCGGGCCCTCCTCTGCACCGGCAGCTGCAGCCACTCGCGCATCCCGGCTCCTGAGCGTTATGGAAGCCACACGCTCAGGAAGATGCATCCTCCATAGCGTTACTGATATCCCTGGTTACCAGAAAGAGTCGGTTAGAAGTGGCAGCTCCCATTTACAGTCTCGCTTCAGCACAAAACAGGTTGCTGAGGACACGTGGGGACATATTAATCAGAGAAAGAAAATTACTACCCTGTGGCATAAGCTGGACTTTTTGGAGAAAAGGCCCTGTGAGCAAAGCATCAAATCATTACCACCAAAGGAATGACACCAGGTTAGAAACTCTTATGAATTGTTCTGACAAGAGAGTGAATATTTAATTAAGCAAGGTAATTTCTCATGGCATGGTAGAGATAAGGTACTACACACAAAAAAAACCCCACCCCAAACCTTATTTAGTGCAAGTGCAAGTCAAGTCTTGCATTTATAAACTAGACATATGAACAGGTTGTGGTTCTGAGGCCTCGCATAGAAAAAAATGTCCTCTGGTTTGCTGATTGCTATGAAGATCTAGTTCACAAAAGTGCTATGTTAAACATCTTTGGTCTGACTAAATCATCACTGGGGTTCAGGATGATACGAACACTTTAATTCTGAAATTAAAAGCACTTCTCTGTTTTGTCCAGAAGATGAACTCTGAGGCTTAGTCTTAATGAGCTAATGATTTTCTCAGATACTCAGAACTCATTTTAGGAAACAGATTCCTCCCTGTGAAGGTTAGCAGGAGCTGAAATTAAACATTTTTAAAATTCAATATTAAAAATCTCAAAAACATTTTTCACTCTAAAGTGGAGCTAGACTAAAAGTGGTGAAATGGCTACTTTTTCTTTTTTTGTTGAAAAAATAACCTGAAAATTATTATAGAAATTAAGAAACTTAGTTTATCGCATTTATTGTAATAGTGTCTGAGGCATCAGCCATAAAAGATCTCGTTTATATAATACAAACAGATGTAGAGAAATCTCTGCCTACAGTACATTCTTTAGTCTCTGTTACGGTACTGGGTGACTTACTAACGGGATCCAGTGACAATCATCTTGCTCAGAACCAGCCATCTAAATACGCGGTCGTATAAATACATGAGGAAGAAACCCGCGCTCACTGTGGCAACGCTGGTTTGGCTGTTGGGGGTAAGAACACGCTTGCTGCTGTCAGAGCCCCCTCAGTAACTCGGTACAAGAAGGGGAGCTTGGGCTCATTTGTATAGATGAGGGTGCCTCACACTGGGAAAAACACTTCTGCCAGCAGTGTTGTCTGAAACCAAGGCAGAAAATTTAAACATCAAGGAGGAAAAATGTGACATGAAGCAATCTGTCACAGGGATCAGAGTCATCAAGATGAAAAACGCTGGGTGAACTTTAGGGACTGAAAGTTTCCTTAGCCTGGCAGCACAGTATTGCAGGCTGGTGCCTAGTTTGAATGCCACCACAACTCCTGCATCCGATCTGTTTGCGAAGTAAGAGCCTGAGCAGTACAGAATGGACTTAATGGATGTCAGAGGGTCTCTGATGTTTCAAAAAAATCTTAACCCTGTTGAAGACGCATGCTTTTGCAGAAGCTTTTGTGATCTCAGTCAGAGTTTCAGAAACTGATTTCAGGTACATAGATGTGAAAACGTAGCGGTGGGAAGCAAGAGTGGAAATACTGCACCTAGGGTGAAAACCAAAACCTACTCCCTGCTAATTCTGCAAGGCTGGAAACTATGCCAAAATCAAATGGAATAGGGTAATGACAGTGAATTTTTGTCACTTCCGGAAGATGAACTGAAGCTTTCACTGTGCTCACGGCCACGTCTGGAGTGCAAAGAACGCTGCCAGTCAGCCTCCCGGGGCTGTCAGCACAGGAACCGACACTCGCTGAAGCTGATGGCAGCATTGAGATATTCCAGATTTAGAGAAAGAGTTAAAATCATAGCAGACAGCAGGTACAGCAGATACCTGCACACTTTAATCAAGTGCAAAAAAATGCATGTCTATCACCTACTGCTTAACAGCCTTGGCATGGCAGGTACTTGGCTTTCAAGCATCAGCTGGCTGAGAATGTCAGAAAACACTCTACCTGACAAGCCATCTCTCCTTAGAAATCTGGTTTGTGGAGTTCTCCTTATGATCAGGAATATGACAGCTCTGAGAAAACCTGGGCCTGGATGGAAAATACCAACAGCGACAAAAGCCCACGCTCTTCCACACAGGACAGAGCGCCGGAGAAGAAAAAATGAGATAGTCTGGCTAGCAAGTGCGTGGGCTGGGCTATGTATTGGTGGCCAGCATTACCATGCCACTGACTTGTGCAGATGCACAAAGTAGGACAAGGGCTTTGTTCAGAAGTATCATCACATTTCTGCAGAGACTATCCTTTACAAACTGTGCTGATACTGCACTGAGCAGATGAATTTTTAGCCAAAAAAAGATGAAGTTTGGAGAAAAACCAAGGATGATTACTGCTTTCAGAATAACAAACATTTCATCTTGGAGAAATTCTGCAACAACAAGCTTGAGCCAACCCTCTCTTTCATCACAACCATGAGAGCTAAAACTTGCTCTTTTTTCCCCCTTTACACCATACTGCACAGTTAACGTTGTTGCTGCTTCAGAAAACTGTGGGTATCTGAGCTGGACTCAGAAATTGTTGACAGGGAAGAGTATCAGACTGAGACAAAACACCCAAAAAGAACAAAAGCAAGATATGGAGAAGGTTTTCTGTCAGATCAGTGCACAATTACTAGTTACTGGTCACCAGCACAATATAATGACGGCCATAAACCTCCTATTTCTTTAAAATCTTTAAATAGGTCCAAGTAAGTGCCAGATATGAAAAGCTCTCCTCCCAAGCACAGCCAAAAGTTTAAATCAATTAACATTTTAGTGACTAAATTTTCACTCAATTTTTAAATAGTAACAGCTGTGAGAAGTAATGATGTTAGTGCAGATTCACCCTCATTTTAGCTCTCTTGACTCCTGCGATTAGCGAGGAAGAGATATTTGCCTTTTAAGATAAGCTAAATATATCTAAGGATGATTGTTTCATAACAACTTAAAACACAAAAACGTCTGGCTTTCATCTGCAGATGGGGCATGCACTGATACACTACACGAGCTCTAATTATCCACTTACAATTATAATTACAGGGATTGTCTCAAGCTGCCAGTCACTTGCCTTCAACATTCTTGGTAGTGAACTATTTACATTCCCTGCATCCAACCATAATATTTGACACAAGCTACACCTGCAAAGTTTTCCTTGTTAGCACCCGTCTGGAAACAGCACATCCAAACAGCTTCATGGGCTTCAGTGGAAATCCTGAATTTGGACCAGGAGGTCTTCAATAAAGTCTGTTAAGAACTCTTGATCTCCTGCAGATCAGTAGATACCTTTAACAGCAGAACTGGCTCCACTCCAGTACCTGGCCTTGGCTGCTGCAGGTATTTTGAAGATAAATCAGCAATTTCAAAAGGCAAGAAGCTGGCTCTTCAGTACACAAGCATCCTGCAGATGCTAAGCCCCACTGCTTGCAAACTGGAAGCCGGTATCCACTGCAGTGGATCTCTCTCTCATTCTCCTACGCATATCATTAATTAGGATATGAAACCCAAACAAAAATAAAACGGGCAGTTACTGAATGTTCTTATTTACCATGGAGTAAGCTAAAATATGAAGGAACATAGTCTAGCAACAAGGGCAAGAGTCTAGCCTGCCCTCATTTAAACCGGTATCATCTTGCGCTGATTTAAATGAAGCCAAGATTTCTCTTGAGAATCAGCAATAAAGCTGCGAAGCAACATTGTTCTTGCCCCCTCCACCTTTGCCTTCACAAATGTGAAGCCTATTCAGTACAAGTTTTTAAAAAGTTTGAAATTTCTCACTTAGGGTTCAAATAAACTCAAACTCAGACCAAACCCTAGTGGCAACAGTTAAAATGAACAGAGATCAGTGACGGATACTATTTGAATACTGCAAAGCAAAATTTACCTTGTTCAGAATGACAGCTCAAGGATACAAATTACGAATTGGGAATATTGTGGAATATAGGTTTTTGGGTGAGCCTGTCTACAGAAGAATATAATTTACTCAAGATTTATATTTGCTATTATTTGTGTGCTGTCAATACAGATAGCTCTTTAAATGAGGATAATCTCAGATAAAACTAATTTAATAACAACACAGAGATCTGAGTCTGTTTTTTGTCTTAACAAAAATCATGCTGATGCTCAAAATTTGTTCAAACATTAACCAAACTTAATGGTATGTGAAACATCAGTGATATTTCTTTTTTTTTTTTTTAAATAACTAAACCAAACACATTTTGATTTTCTTCACTTGCCGTTATTGACACACCTATTAAAAATTCACACCCTTCTTTCAGGGATCTGAGGAATCATTCCCAGTTCTACCACTGTGTAATGTTGTGCCAGTCACATGCTCTGTTTCTGTCACCTGAAGATAAATATACCTAGACTATAGATTTAGTACTGTAAAATTTAGCAAACATTTGTGAAACTCTGAGGCCTAGGAGCACAAAAGGCCATGGAAATGATGCTGTGATTGCCTTAAAAATCAGGGATTGGAAAAGTAAAGTCACATTACACTGGGAAAAGGAATTTCAAGACTGCAGCGCTCTCTTGATTTTCTCCCTGCACGCACCTTTGTCCCTATGTAGGGAACACAGGGCGCTTACCCTACAGATAGCACCTGATATTTGGTCCTTAATGTTGGTCAGGTACGCACCAGGGAGCTCAGTGGTACAGCCAGCAGTTCAAAGTCTGTCCTTTCTTTGCCCTGTACGTGAAGGTGATATAGGGAACTCAGATTTGGACGTTCCCATTTTTAATATGGGTGTCCGTAATCTGTCAACTACAGATAAGAACTGCAGTCATAGGGTCTGTATATACCAGGAAAAATATTTTGTGAAGGGAGGACTTCAGGCTTACTCCTGCAAAACAAGCTTTTTCAATGAGTTTTTATGGCCACTGGTTCTATAAAAACAGAACTTCTCATTGATTTTTACTGGGAGTTCTACTTAAAACCAGCAATATGATATGTTGATGATGTGTATTTCAAGGCATGATGTGTATTTCAAGGCATATTTCTCATTTGCTATACTCTAATCCTAAGAGCAAAAAGGTTTTGGTTTTTTTTCATAGTGAGACAATAGTCTGATAGTAAGCATTCCCTACCCATCAAAGCTCTCAAGGCAGTGCCCAATTGCCACTCAAGTTTTCAGGACGTAAAAATACCCTGTGCAGTTGTAAACTTTGCTGAATCAGGCACTGAGCATTACACAGTTTCATACTATTGTCCTTGTTCTGAAAGACACATCTTTCGACACAAAACTCACCTTCTCTTTTTAGGTAGGATACAGTTTCCTTCATTACTGGGGGGATCAGTTCGCCTTTATTTTTGTCCTTGATACTGTTAGGAAAAAAAGAAAAAGAAACAGCCTTTAAATGGCATTTATAGACAAAGAACCAAGACACAACTATCTCAGCAAAAAACTGAGTGAGAACTGAGAGCATAGGTTCACTACCACAAATTAAAGATCCCGCACCAAACAGAAGAGTCCTCCACACCTCTAACAGGCGCTGAGCGAGCCACTGAAACAGGTGACTTGGGCTTCTACTCCAAGAGCCATTCTTAAACGCTTCCTTCTTGCCAGAAAAGCGATATAGCTGCAACAGTGCCGAGAAATAAACAAGTGCTATTTACTGTACTGAAGGGGAGTCAAGGACAGAGGAGCCGAACGGTGTTCCAGGCTGACTTTGCCTCCACTTGAGATTGGTTTTGCTCCCCTCGCGTGGCATTCCCCAGCAGGGCTGCATTTAACCATGGCGCAGTGATGGTGGCAGTGGTGGCTGTGACCGGATTTGCTTGGACACCATTGGTGGAACAGGGTTTCAAGGCAGCTTAGAGGCAGGAGAGGAAGGCATTTGCAGCAAATGCTTCGTAGTGAGTCTTGATCAAGGGATGCTGCAAGTTTAGCGGCCTTTTTCTATGCAGATTTTTCTTTGTCATTTGTCTTTTTTTAAGCCACAGTGTATGTATAATTAAAAGGATATTGTACTATTTATTTTGAAGGTAAAGAGATACAGTGAGATTATTAACACTTTGAATGATTCCCATGAAATGGGATTTCTCTCTCTTTCATGAGTGAACAGTGGAGGTAAAAAAATCTAACACAGCATTTTCTTGATCCAGACAGCACAAAAAACTCTGTGACTATCTTTCTTATTTTTAAAAAAATGTCTTTGGCAGTTTAAAAAGTACAACAAAAGAGATGGTCAGTATCTGCTGAGTATTCTGCTACATTTTTATAGTAATTAATAACAAAATAAAGGACAAATCTCAGATTTTAAAGTAGACTTAATATATATTTATGTATACAATTTCATATTTGGTATTTAAAAGGTGACCAGCTTTACTGACAAACTCTAGAGAACCAGCACAAAACAACAGAGAGATCTGTGACTGTATCAGGAGAGGCTGCAAATGCTGCAGCTCATCCACAGAAAGTGTGAGATGTTTATACAACATCTAACATAGCCTTAACCTAGTGCTGCTAGCTGAGGTTGCACCTGCAAGGGAGAATGATTCTTAGTCTTTTTCACTTCCAAAGACTGTGATTTCTTCTCTATCTGTCTAGGCTTGCTTATTACTTTATTAATATAAAGCAACTTATAATAACTGGAGTGTATTTGACACAAATTTCTGTAATATTGTTGCATGGAATGAGCAATCCAGGATTATATTTTGTTTAAACTACACATAAAAACTACTTTAAAATAAATGTTACAGCAACATAAGTCAGCAGGGAGGGGTAGGGAAATTGTCAAATTCTTCCCTCCCCCCCTCCTCTTTGATGAATGGAGTTAGAAGAGGGTATGTGGACTGGTTAGTCTTGGACCCTCAAACTTAGGAGGTTGGTGACCCCCAGCTCCAGATATGGGAGTGCTGGAGTTCTTCCAACACAAAGACTCTGCGCAGGATCCTGACTTAGGTACTGAATCACCCTGTGGTTTTGCATCTCTTACTCATAATCTGACAGGGGAATATACTTCATGCTATTCAGTTATTCAACCATCGAACATTTTGACCTCATTCATCACTTCAGGGACACAATGCTGAGCCACCAGTGCCATTTCTTCCAGTTACAGTTTCATTGCCCACTCAGTCCTACTATTCTTCTTTCCTATTTTCACCACCCAATTTACCCCAGGCACTAATGTCAGTGTGTCTTTATGTTATCTAGATTCTCCTAGACTGTGGTGTTTTTTTTTTCTACTGCACATTTTATGTGTCAGTTCCCCCAGTACTACAGAAAATAACTTAACTTGTTAGGTGATTGTAATCAACTTGTTAATCCAGCTCCCAGAGCTTGTTCTACTGTTTCAGACTTAAACCAACCTGCTGTTTGAAAAGAAGTCAGTTGTTCCCTCAGCTGCAGAACTAATGAAGTTGATCTGCTATGGATTTGTATCTTATGTCCTACCTCTTTCCTCATCATAGTAATCCCAGATCATTTTCTTACGTTATCTATAACCTTACTTCCCTTACAGACTATTTTCATTTCGTTCTCTCACCTCTTTCTCATATTTCCTCATAAGGTAAGGAGCAGCTCATAATTAATCACCATCTGAACACTAACTGGTGCACCAGCAGACCAAACGCATCAGAAAATTGAATTCCTGCTACAGTTTCTCTCCTTCCAGCCAAAGATTTTTAAAAGCTTGTAGCATTTGTGAGAGCTCCAGTCCTCTGTCAAATTTGGTTGACATAGGTTCACAGAAGAGCTATGGGCTTAACTAAAAATCAATCCAGCGAACAAATTTTTCCTGCTCTTTTTCAACAAAGTATCCATACCAGAATCCAAAGCATATAAAATTCAATACTGCTCTACGTGTGGGTTAGTACTACTTTGCGGATGTTGCTGTATCTATATCTAACAGGAACTCTTTAGGAAAGGGGCATTTTCCTTGATGTAAACAGACATAGGTATTTTAAATAAAAATATAACCAAATTTCACAAAAACATGTTCATAACATGATCATTTTAGACATTTGCCCAAATAAATTCTAGAATGTATGCAATGCACTTGCAGGAAGAAAAAGACTAACAGCTAGGAATGAGTTCAATTCAGATAATCCTAAACTATGATCTTTTATATGCTAGTAATTCTCAGCATTTGCTGCTGCTGGCAAATATGATCTTTAGAGGAAATAATACAACTTCTTGTCCTCACACACTGGCAAGGCACTATTAATTTCAATATGAAACAGTATTGGACTTGCTGGAGTAACCACAGAATCATAGAATGGTTTGGGTTGGGAGAGACCTCAAAGATCATCTAGTTCCAACCCCCCTGCCATGGGCAGGGACACCCTCACTAGAACCATTCTCTGCAGTATCATAACAACATGATAATGGTCAGAAGAAATATTTATGACCTGACTTGTAAGACCAAGTCCAACTTCAATCCTCCCCATTATCGCAAACATCTTAGGAGAGCTAAACTAGAGGCCATAAGTGCTTCATGCTACCTGAAAGGAAGTTGTGGTGAGCTGGGGGTCGGCCTCTTCTCACAGATAGCTAGTGACAGGACTAGGGGGAACGGCTGCAAGTTGTGCCAGGGGAGGTTTAGGTTGAAGATTAGGAGAAATTTCTTCTTGGAAAGGGTGGTCGGGCATTGGAACGGGTTGCCCAGGGAGGTGGTGGAGTCACCGTTCCTGGGGGTGTTTAAAGAAAGGTTGGATGTGGTACTTAGGGACACGGTTTAATGGGTAATAGGTGGTGGGGGGATGGTTGGACTAGATGATCCTTGAGGTCTCTTCCAACCTTAATGCTTCTATGATTCTATGAAAAAAACCTCACTGACGAGAGAAGGCCATTGCTTGAGATGCTACCAGGACCAAGGTTTATGACCTAGTCCTCAGAGCAGCATTCTCTTCTTATCCACATTGACAATCAGGTACCTCAGTACCTCTCTTAGCAGCCAAATCCTCTCAGCCCCTTTCCCATTATTCCGAGGCTCTCCTGCTCCTTCCAGCTTCAACAATCTTACAGCAGCGTCACACTTGCTGGTGACACTGTAGAGCGGAAGGTCAGTGCTAGTGTTACAACCATGCAGGAGCTGTGCAGTGCTCTCAGACCAGCTCCAAGAGCTCCTTCGTTCTCCCCTTCCCCTGCCTTCCACCTAGACCCTAGAGAGGAAAAATTAATAAGTAACTTTGCTTCAGTACCATGAACTCTCATACCAGCCCCTGCAAAAGCAAACAGCAAAGGGAAGAGAGGCACACCACCCCCCTGCTCTGAAAGGCAGCTTCTGTATCTGAATTACTTTCCCTTGCAGCACATCAGTGCTGTACTAACAACCCTGCTGCAAGAACACAGAGCAAAACAGGCAGTGACTCTGCAGCCCTGTTAATAAATTAGCCTCGCTAATAGACCACACGAGGAAGGAAGTTCTAGAGGTTCTTTGCACAGCATGCAAAGTTGAAATCCCCAGTGAAAGATTATCCCCTGGTAAGGGACTAAACAAGAAAAGGGGGTGGGAGATGAGGTCAGTACTGAGGTCAGTGTTCGGCATACCTGCGAGGAAAAGCCTGCAGCAAATCAAGGTAAAGAAAAAAAAACTAAACCAACATTTATTTCAGCTTTTCTAATAGGGGAATTATAACACAATCCTTGTGTGTCAAATAATTTTGTTTCATGTATTCAGATCAGTACCCTAAACATTTAGGGCAACTTTTATTAAAATTAGTCGAAAGCCTAATTCACTTAAATGGGAACATCATCAAGACTTTAATTTGCTTGGAAGCTGTTACATCTTTATTATTGACAATTTAAGCTCATGGAACCCATTCTAAGTCTCTCTGAAGTTGCACTGATTGTTTTTGCTTTCTTACAGCTGCTCACTCCAGAGGCACCAAACAGCAACCCAGCAGCTTTTTATAAATGTTTTCTAATTATTATTGTTACCCATAAATGTGTTTCCCATTTCGGTGTATAAATAGCAAACTGATTATTTACAGCACTTGCTCCTGCTGAGCACTAGTTTATCTGTCAGAGAGGTGAGACAAATAACTGGGCTATAATTCGTAATAATAAAACCTACACATCATTTTTCTTTTCCTAGGAAAAAAGATACAGTTTCTGCACATCTACCATTTTCTACCAGATTCCTGTTTCCCTTGAAGGAAAGGTTTCACGCTCAGTACGATATAAGAGGTTGTCAAGATAAGTGGTATTTTAAAATAGAGTAAGATATTCACTGGAAGTCACATGCAAATGTTTGTTCTGTTTTTCCAGCACTGGGGAAAGCTGGGATGGATGTTTTCATCACATTTCACAATGCGGGACACAGCATTCAGTTTACTGGACCTAAGGTGACAGAAAATAATAGGGACATTACCTCAGCTAATGTAAATCAGACCAGCTCAGAGGTCAATGAAATTACCCTCTATCCTCTTTTTGTGGATTGTGTCAAATAATCTGCATTTTTCTTGCCTTGCTCGGGATGGTGTGATGAGCAGCTGTGCTTTACGATGGCCGATGCAAACTGACATTGGAGATCAGGCACTACGAAAGCCAATTTGAAATGAGAGATCTCGTACGCTTTCTGTTTAAAAGCCGAGCATAACGGAGCATTTCAATGCACAATATCGTTTTCTAACTGATTCACAGATCTGTATCGTATTGCAGCAACGTGTCAGATTCAAGAAGGATCTATTCTAGCAAACACACTAGCCAGGGAGAATGAGTACTCCTCACTACAGGATATATGATTAGTTACTGCAACACATTATATGCCCAATGACTCATTTCTAGGCAGTGGACAGTTATCATGAAAGGCCTTTACACATTGTTCTGAAGTGTCATTAAGTATTCTTGGCTGATAATCTTTCTCTCTCTCTGCTTTTCCTCTCCTTTTCATTTTTTCCCTGCTGAGACATGCTGAGATTTGCTTTAGAAGGCATTCTTCCTCCCCGGTCACGCATGCACAGCATGCGCAAGTGGAAAGATTATGACCAAAAGGAAAGTAACCTGAAATGTTTATGATAACAATTCAACAAGCAAAAGCTATACAGTTGTGGCAATTTTGTGCATTGTTCTCTGCCCTCTCTCCCCATCCATGGGGATGGATAGAAAAACAAAACATGTCCTGTCTTCCCACAAAAGATATTTAATTTTAGATTTTCAAACCCATCAGTGAAAGCAGAACAATGCCAGTAGCTAGTCAAGGTCAACTCTGTGCTGGGGCTCCACTGTAGCCTTCCTTGATTACAGAGGCACACAGGGGTTTATAGGAGCTTGCTACACACATACAATAGATGACAATGATGCCACTTGGCCCATACAGTCAATTATTAATTTATTTAAAGTGTGCAAATTTAGGAAGCTTCATTCCTACCTTTTAACTGTATTTACTCGTGCCTTGTAATGTGTATTTATCTGATCACCATAAGCAGAGGGCCTTCCAAATTTTTCCCTGCCTTTTTAAACATAAAATCTTTGCTTTGAGAATAAAAATCCTATTTTTTACATTGACATGCAGTGCAAACTAGAGAGGATCTATTCTGAACAGCTAATTCCTGCTGGTCTACATTTTGTGTGTGAAGGTGGCATTGCTGAATGAACAGAAAAGTAGCCTTGCCGTATCAACACACAAACATTCTTTGAAACATCTGGATTCCTAAAAGCAATAGCTGCTGGTGAGTAACAGTGCCATTTCCACAGTACTGCAGTACTCTCCTCTGTCAGTCTCTGATCACTACAAGCTGGGACATTATACCCGAGGAAGTATTCGCTGTGCCCTTGCCCCGTTCTAGCCCCGCTTCCTGCTAACATCAGCTATTGCCCTCTATTGGAGGCATGATGTGAGGTTGGATAAACGTTTGAAAAGCTCATTACAATGGTGGGTTCTCCTCACTCTATCTGCACATAAGAAGCTTGAATTAGCAAGCTGGAGAAGGACATAATAAATGCTAAACATGCAAACTATCCCACCCACTCTGTCCTACATGTTCTTAAGGATCTGTCAAATCTGAGCATGTATTCCCATTAAATTATAACTGAAAAATTAAGTGTGGACAAAACCTCCTCAGGGGGACTGTTCTGTCTGATATCCCCCCATCAAGATGAACATTAGTTTCAGTTGTGTTATTTTATATTTTCAAGAAAATCACATAGTTTTTAACCTGAGTTCAAACCTTTAAAGGTGCAATTTGGCAGCCAGGCAATCCAGGCTGTGGGTCAGAAATGGAAAGACTGTAATTCAATAAACTGGGCAAGTCTGCTCTGTGCATGTAGGCATGAAGAATTAAATAGGGAGATAGCCAATCTTTTTTGGCCCCCCATACTTTATTCTAAAGACATCCTATAAACCAGCTTTGGATGATTTAACTGACTTTACTAAGCTCGTTTATTATTGCTTGAATTACGGTAGTTTCAGTGAAAAGTTCAGGACAATTTGGTACTAGATTCAAGTTCTAGCTGCAAAGAGCAAATTAGTGAGTCCTTACAGGAGCTCACAGTGAGGAACGCTTTCCACTTCACACCTGTGCCTAACAAAGTACAAGTAAATGTAAATAAAGCTGGATGGATGCTTAATATGAACTGAGCTTGGTGTGTGTTTCTTCCTCCTCACAAAGAGCTTAGGGTGACACTAAGGGGTTAAAGAGATCAAATACAGCCATTTTAAAGTCAGATTTTGGATCTTGAGTGGGTGAGGGCAACATAAGAAAGAAAAGTTTTGAACTGACCTGGTAAGACCTTCAGCTCGCTCAAATTAAACCAAATTCATTATAGATTATATTTCAAAGAATTATACTCCCAGATCTCACAGACTTTCCCTGATTTTTAAATGCCCAGTTGCCTTATGCCATTTTGAAAATCTGACTCTACAAGGTTAAAAATGTCTTTGTGAATTAACAGAATCCTCCAAGATGAGGCACTGGTCCCAGACAGGCATTTATCAGTGTCTACATGGAAACTTCATTTTGCTGCCCTAACAAAACAGGGTTTTTTTCCCCCCCTCTGCCTGTTGGACAAAAGTGAGATATTTTGAACCAACACTTAGTCACTTTTTGCTCTTCTAATTTTTAATTACAGCTCTGGAAAGCAAATGCATTAACCAATATAAACTCAGAACAAAAGATAAATGAGGAAGTGTTACCAGAGACAGCATTGCCTGCTGCTGTTAGGGACGCACAGTCAACACAGTACAGCTTCACCACCTCTCACAGCCAGAAGTAACTGGGATATCATTATCAAACATCTCATCAAAATCAGGCCACCTATGAGGGCTCTGGATAAATCCCATTCACCAACCTTTTACTGAGTGAATAAAAAATCATCATCCCAGAAATACTGAACCTGATGAAACGTCAGGCCTATGGGCCTTATCGTTTCGTTTCTTAAACTAAAGACTCCACACAGAAACAGTCCTTTAATGATAGTAGCTTTCTCTCAGCAGCATCCCTGACCCCCCTTAGACACTGAAGGCAGCTATAAGGTCTTTTCTCGGTATTCCTCCAAGGCTACCTGCCTGTGCCTCCACCCTCTGCAGGCTTCCTTCCTGTGTCTGAGTTTGCCCAGGAGCTCCTTGTTCATCCATGCAGGCCTCCTGGCATTTTTGCCTGACTTCCACTTCGTTGGAATGCTTCTCTCCTGAGCTTGGAGGAGGTGATCCTTTAATACCAACCAGTTGTCTTGGGCCTCGCTTCCCTCCAGGGTTTTGGCCCATGGCACTCTACCAAGCAGGTCCCCGAAAAGGCCAAAGTCTGCTCTCCTGAAGTCCAGGGCAGCGAGCTTGCTGTGCGCCCTCCTTGCTGCCCTGAGCATCTTGAACTCCACCATTTCATGGTCACTGCAGCCAAGGCTACCCTTGAGCTTCACATTCCCCACCAGCCCCTCCTTGTTGGTGAGAACAAGGTCCAGCATGGCACCTCTCCTCATAGGCTCTTCTATCATATTCCTCTACCCAGGAAGTTATCATGGATGCATTCCAGGAACCTCCTGGATTGCTTATGCCCCGCTGTGCTGTCCCTACAACAGATACTGGGGTGGTTGAAGTCCGCCATGAGGACCAGGGCTTGCAAACATGAGGCTGCTCCTGTCTGTCTATGAAGGGCGTTATCCACTTAGTCTTCCTGGTTGGGCAGCCTGTAGCAGATCCCCACACTATAGCGTCACCTGTCCCTGCTCTCCCTTTAACCTTGACCCATAAGGTCTCAGTCAGCTCCCATTCAATCTCCAGGTGGAGCTCCATGCACTCCAGCTGGTCATTGACATAGAGGATGACACACGCTTCTTGTGTCCCCTCTGCCTGCCCTTCCTAAGGAGCCTGTATCCTTCCATCCCAACACTCCAGTCATAGCTATCCCATCAAGTCTTCATGATGCCAGTAAGATCATAGCTGTGCAGGTATGCACATACTTCCAACTCCTCTTGTTCACTCCCCGTGCTATGTGCGTTTGCTTAGAGGCATTTCAGCTGGGCCCCGAAGCTGACTTACTAGCTGGAATGGCTGGAATTCCTTTGTGTTTGCTGACAGTAATGCAGCTGGGAAGTGGTAGAACCAGGAAGGGTGGCCACCACACCCTCACCACGTGTAGCCCTGCAAGAGACACTGTTTACTGTTCAGGCACAGTCAGAGAAATGAAATACGACTAGCAGATGGTAAGAGTGGCACACAACATGCTGTCTGAACATGTAAGCCTGCAAGAAGTTCGATAGAGCTGCTTGAGTAGCCAGGCTGAGCTGGAGGCAAGGGACAGAGCATGCCCTGATGCCTGCATACAGTCTGGGCTCTACTACTGAAGTGGCAGTATAAAACACTGTCCTTCTTAACGGCCCAGTGGAGCCCACCTAAAAGATATTCTCTGAATTAGGGAAGTGAGTTAGCCATGTTTCAAGTGTTAGGGTGAACTCTAAAGAGGTATCATAAAAGTTAATGTCATAGTAGCTCTTGCACAATAGATATTGATTGTACTAATTCCAGGCTTTCCAGAGAGGACTAATGCTTAACATTTAAACAGGGGAAAATTATACTTTATATCTCATTTACAGCTGAATCATTAGAACCAGAAAAGTAGACTGAAGGTGGGAGGCAATTCAACAAATGCCCATGTATCAGACAGCCTAAATTGCCTTTGCTGAATGTGAACAATATTCTTTAGCTGTTTTTGAGAAGGATGCCACAGAAAGATGACAGAAATGGCTGTGGGTAGGAAGCTAGAGTTTTTGTGGTTTGGGTTTTTTTTGTTGTGTTTTTTTTTTTTTTTTTTTAAACTAAAATTTAATCTTGCAAGTACTACTGCCATCTCATTCCTTGTGTAAAGTAAGTCATTTTTTTATATCACATACAGTTGTAATCTATGTAAACAGCTGTCAGGGTATTTCTGGAAGAGAGTGATTTTATTCATTTCATAAAATTTGGATCAGAACAATATGTGAGCAGCAAAACAACAATACATAAGGCTCAAATATCCATTTTAGCTTTATGCAGCCATTTTGGAGCATGAAGCTTTGTTTTGGCTCTGCTATTCACCATCTAAATACCTCCAAAAAACTTTCAAACTGCCAGCATCCACCAGCAACAGATTAGCTCGGGGCTCTGTCGTATATGGTCAAATTTCTATCCACTGGGAGAAAAGCTGTGCAGCCATGCTAGCACTAACTACCACAAAGATACTGTAAACATGAAGACCAGGCAGATCACAGGGACTGACACTTGTCTCAAATTCATAAAACTATTGTCTAGCCTCATAGTTCCGTGGCTTTCAAAGAGAATGAGAAACGAAACATATAATAAACAGAATATTTGCAGATGTTTTGTCCATGTGAATCTGCACATTAGAAGGCTGGAGGGTATAGAAATCTCATATTTTGTAAATCTCACAGCTTACTATTGCAGGCTGACTCCAAATTGCTGGGTAGGCAGAGGTGGTCGTGGTGGAGGAACCTTAACCACAGGTGGCAGTTTTCCCTTCTGTTTCCTCCGAAGATTTTCATCATGTCTGCAAAAGTCAAGAAATGACTGATTTTCTATGCACCACGGCTGACAAGCTATATACAGGTACCGGTATCGCTCATGATGCTGATTTCCTGATGATAGTACATATGCTGCATGTCTTACAGAACCTACTTTTAATTTAAGCATGAGGGAAATCTTTAAGTAGCATTTGTGGTGGAATACTGAAGCGAGACATAGAAGAGCTCTTTGGCTTGAGCCAATGGAGTTAGTAATAAATGTGTCCAAAAACCAGGGACACACTATAATTTAACAGCAAAATTCAAACCTATTTGCTACTCAAAATACAACTCCCCTTTCTTTAGCAACCATGCAATCCAATTTATAACCTTAGAGCTGTAAGGTATTTTCTGTTTTTCCATATTTACACAAAAGGTGTGTAAAAAACCACCAGGCATCAGTAACAGTCATAATCAAAGCTTCCAGTTACTTTCATTCAGCAGTGACATAAAATCACTTCCTGTCAGTACATCAAAGCATTTCCATGTAAAGTGCTGTGTCGAAAAGACTGTTATTGATACTAATACTGGCACTTGACAATTCCAGCCCTCTGCATTTCTTTTTCTTTTCCTCTCCCGCCCCCTCTCCAGTACTCCTCCCTAACACACATACGTGCACGATATAAAAGTAATGGATCCCCTAACAATAGATGTACCCATAAAGCTTCAAATCAATCAACACTTTGCTGACTGGGAATGCTCTCAGCAAAAGGAAGTCACTTATCTGCTACAATATGCAAGAAAAGAGGTCAGGATTACATTTTTGCCCATGAACATTACCTGATACTCATAAGCAGTAATGACATATGGATTGGTTTTGTTAACGCTCACACAGACGTTGCAATTATACTAAGGAAATGCTCCACAACTGAGATGGAGATGTTCCAAACCTTTAGAAAACTATATAGCGTTCTCTTCTCTAAACACCCAACGCACTTCAGCACGTCTTTGATGGCAATGCAGCTCTCAGAATTAAATCCAACCAAGCACAAATAGGTAAATTAGACTTTTAATAATTGAAGAAATGGGATTAGATTCTGCTTGGAATACAGTGAACAGGATGCAACACTACTCAAAGAAAAGGTGAGACCAACATATTTTAAACTTGCCACATACCGGATGACTTCTTGAGGGATATTTAGTTGATCATATTTGAGGTGCTCTCTCAGGTCACTTAAATAGTTCAAGTAGGTGATTTTTTTCCCAAACTTATGGCTTTAAAAAAAAAAAAAATCACAAAGAAGTATAAAAATCAGCATGGGAGGAACATTTACGAAGGGTTTAGTTTCTATTACAAAAATGTAAGTGCTGATGCAACTCAGAATTAGACTGTAATTGAAGCAGCAGGAGACATAAGATGTATTTCATTTCATATGATCAAACATATACAGTGCATGCCCGAGAGTCTGATTTGAATAAAAATAACTGACTTCCATCTGAATGTTTTGTGATTTGCATAGATATGAAAAACACTGCTTTAAAAGCCTCTGGAAAACAGCTTTCACACAGCATTAGAAAGCGCACTAAAAGGACTGTTAACTTTGGAGAAAATGTTACACGGCCAACAGAACAACATGTTTGTGATATTTAGGTATTCCTCCCTGCCAAAAGACAAAATAATGGGCCTGTAGACACAAACTATGAAGTAGTATGTGACAGACAAGATTTTCAAAGCATGGAGGGCGCGTACCCTTGAAGTGTTGGGCCATCAGCTTTATCTGTTTTGAAAAGGGCTGGATAGGAAAAAACCCTTATTATTCAGGATGTTTCCTAGAAGCTATGAGTTGCACAAAACAGATTTCCAAATTTGCATCACCAAGTATCACTAGTTAGGTCCTGAGTTTCAGCCAGAATACACTTCTTATAGGCTGAAGTGTTCAAACGAGGTTCAGTGACACATTTATACACACGGTCTGAAATAATTTCAGATTTTTTAACAGCACAAAACATCTGTCCTGTAATGAAGTGTCAAGCAAAACAATAGTTGTTTATGATAAAAAGTGTACTTTGCTGCAACTTACCTTGATAGTAAAACTGGAGAGAAATTCTCTCACATTAATGAATTTATCCCTGGATTGTCAAATACACATACACACACTCCCTCTAGTGGGGGATGGTACAAATGTAAGTCCCTTCAGCATTTTAGAAGCTTTTAATTGAAATGAGCTACATTTTGCTAACAGGCAAGCAATTCCGGGACGCTGATGGATATCAGTCTCTGCATGTACAACTTCAGAGTTCTTCAGTGTGTCTTTTATCCAAAACAGCCTGTGATTTCAACGTCTTACCTAAGCCCCGGGCTAGCACAGAATTCTCCAACTCATCACCCCTGGTAATAGATTACATGTGACAGAACACGTAATTTGTAACTAAATCGTGGGCAATTAGGAATTATTGCTGTTCCTTAAAAGTGTCATATCACCACCATCACCTAACTGTGTATTAATTTGATAACAGGGGGTGGCTCTAGTAGCTCACAAATAGAAATGTGCTCTTACAGGTTTTTTGCAAAAAAAAACAAAAACATTTGACTTAAGACTACCTTCTTGCTCATCACTTTTGGGACTGGAAAGGAGATCAGTCGACTTCTGGAGGTTGAAAAATTTCAAGTATTTACATTTTCTTAAATACTTTCAAATACAAGTATGCTAAAATATGCATTACTTTTGTTCTTCACTCTAATAATTCTGTCACTTGTCCAGTTCTTAACAAATACATTATTTGTGTAAAAGTACTTAAGCCATGTACTAACTGGTACCAAACGTACTAACAGACCTCTGAAAAATAAATGTATGTTCCTTGGTAATGCAATTTATTTTACATCTGCGATTTTTATTGGAAACACTATCTACAAATGAGTCTGGGCTATCATTCAGCAAAGCTAGGAAACAGCAAGTCCAGAGGAGTTTTCTCCTTTCTTTTTGGGAACTTTTATTTGTCAACATTAAACCAAAGTATGATCTACTAAGATAAGATTATTCTAGACTGGAAGGAAAAGGTACTGTGAACAAATTTAACATTGTACTATTTTAGTAAATTAACAATGTATGTAAGTTTCAGTCTTCAAGGAGAGTACAATTTAGGCAAAGTGTACTTTCACACTTCAGTTTTAAAATTATATCCTTACTTTTTCCCTTACTTGAAAAACCCAAACTTGAGTCAACCCAAAGCACAAATGCATGTGAGCATTTGGCAATCAAACCATCCAGGGAGAAAAGATGGTATTTTTCCTAGCTTCAGCTAACTCCTGCTTATGAACCTTTTCAGAGTTCACTCATACTTTGAATTGATTTTATCTGTCCTAGTGTACAAATATCTTTGTTTCTGTTGGTCGCACTTTAACAACAGAGTGGAGCATTACTAAATTAGACTCAAAACAAGTATACAGGTACACAATGGTAAAAGTCAAGCACAAACAGGAACAGCCAATCCGGATGAAAGCAGGGTGTGCAGAAGGTCAGGATGATGATGCCTCTAAGATGAGAAGCCCTGGTTTGAATTTTCCATGCTAGATATGAATGCTTAAGTTTATCAGGATCACGCATTTTCACATCCAAAGTAAGCAAGGTTTTAATTGCCAGTATATCGTACTGTTTTAAGAAAAAAAAGCATTCATCTTATTTACACAGACATTGTAAGATCCACGGAAAATGAGTATTTGAAACAGGTACCTGTAAACTGTCCTTTGCTAAGAATCAGCAGGCAATTATTGCGCTGAAGTCAAACAGCTCAGCTGTGGTCCAGCTGCGGCTCCACTGAGCGCATTAACACACAGACCGAAAACCAACAGTGTCCCAAAACCGCTTGCATGGAGCTATTCCCAAGGAGCTCTCAGCTGCCTTTGAGAAAGTTGACTTCACCTAAGTGTTGTACTGTGTATCAAGAATTTTTCTGGTTTTATTACGTTTTTTTTTTCCTCAAAAGTTTTCTATACCCATCTTACAGCAAACTAGCAACAATAACAACAACAAAAAAATAATCCATCCCCATTCCTGAGGCACCATCAGCTACTGAACCCCCTGCTTTTATCACACTTTTCTCATCTTTGGCCTACAACCTGGACCTCTGGCATTTATTTTACTGACAGTTAAAATAAAGAACTATAGTCAGTCTTCTTGTTTCAAGAACAGCACATTCTGGAATGGTTTTTAGCTGTAATTACTTTTTTATTTTCACATGCTTCTTACATGTTCTGATTTGGCTAGGAGTTAAACTTCCCCTTTCTAATTAATTAGCTTTCTACCAGTTAGAAATTGAATGAACTGCAAGTTACTGTAATGGACATTTCCAGCTGGTTCATTATGGCTTCTCAAGATAAGCTGTTTTCATCCTTCAGCCCTCAGGACATTCATAATATAATCTGCAAAATGTCAGAATTACTTCAATTTGACAGAAATTCAGAAGTAGAAACTAAGGAAGCCCAACCACCCTAGCACTTCACAATATCTGCCTGTTGTTGCTGGTTCCTTCTAGATTGCATAATTTTTTACCATGCAGAGGAAAAGAATGCACTAGTAAAATACATCTACCTTCACCGTTATACACTCCATCTCAAATTCTTATGGGCACTTCAGGGCTTATCCATTAACTTTGAACACACAAGTAGTATCATTCCTATTCATCTCTGCACTTGGATCAGAGTGAAGGTTAACCATTTATTATCTGCTTTACCGTACCACTTAGTAATTCTAGTCATGGACTCAGTTCCATTGTGCTAAGTGCTGTCAAACAGGACAAAAAAGTCATTCATGGTCCACAGAATAACTATGTTTTAAAGTGATATTTACTTTAACATAGCAGTAAAACTACTATGAATTGAGACTCTCTTTTCTTAGAAAGAAAAGAACTCTACCCTACTATTCATACCGAAGCTTAAGTTCACCTTACTTATTAGTTCAAGACAGTTTAAACGGCTATTGTGCTGTTACCGGACATATTTTACCTCAAGCCTTTTTAAAAGCAACTTATTAGAGAACAAACCATCCTTAAACTAAATGGGAAAATGTGTTGAATAAACTGCCAAGTACCTTATAAGAGGCTTAAAGATATTCCACAGAATTTTTATGAAGTTGGTTGGATGTACAACATACAGTGCTTTAAGGTTTTTCTTATACCTAGGAAAAGAAAATGAAATTGTTAGAAGACTTTTGAATATCATAGACTGTAGAACTGAATAGCTACAACTGAATGGGAGGTATTATTACTGGAACATTATACAGCATTCTTTTCAAATGTATCAAAAGGACCTAATTCAGAAGAAATTGAATATAAAATGAAAAAAAAACCCCAATTTTTAAAAACGCTCAGTTTTGATGACACAATAGTAGTCTAAGATAACACTATTACATTCCTAACCAATGTCTGCTGTCTCATAGATTTAATATCAGGAGGGACAGAAAGGAAATTAGGCAACTTGAAGAGAAAAAAAGAGAACAAAGACTGTATTAAAAAAATTACATGATATAAAAAAATTACTTTCCTTCAGCTCCCTTTATTTTCTGCTTACCGGAGTTTCATGTTGGAGAAAAAAATTCTCAATTTCCAGATGTAAAATTTACACCTAACCTTTTGTTTTTACCACTAGTTTTGTCTTGTTTTGCTAGTAATTACTGAAGGTGAAGCCAACTGCACGCTGGGGTATATTGGATGGTCCCTTTTGTATGAAACAAAAACCTTTCTCCATTATAGCATTGCTTGATTTTACAGTGTCATATCATGATACATAAACAATAGATTCTAGTAGGCTGAAACTGAAATGGAAACCAGGCTGCACAAAAAGACTCTGCTCTTATTCAATGTTACTGCAAAATGAAACTGAGAAATGCATAATGAAATACCCTGCTTTTATATAGAAATTATTGCTTATTACTTTGCCAAGTTTGCTTCCCAGTAGGGAGCACCCCTCCCAAGTGTTCACCATTTGTTGTTAGAAAAACAATGATCATGGGAAAAATATTATCATAAACTCCTAAGAAAAGCCTTCTTGTATTAGGTTACGGCAAGAGGGGAAAAAGGGACCAACTCAGCAATCATAATAGTTTTTCCTTCTGGTTTTTAATGGGGCCCATGCATCTTTGAACAAAAAAAGGCATTGTTTTCACAAAGTCACTGTCATACGTGAGCAAACCACCATTCCTGCGCAATTGGCACCACTGTGGATAAGCACTCAAAACCAACAATAAAAACTAACATGCAAAACACCTGAATTGCTTTGCTGAAGTTTCCATTTTAAGTTCATTTTGTACCTTGAAGCAATGGGCATAAGCCGTCACTTCTGTGGAAGTTTACGTACTTCATAGTTTCCTACATTACAATTAAATGCCCACAAGACTTTACTGAGCCTCTGCTATAAGTTTTCAAAGCAAGATCTACTCTTTTGAAGCTAGTCCTGTTGAACATTTGCTTTCATGATGCTAGCTAATTTCTACGGTTCCTTGTACTCTCTGGTCTCCCTTTCCTTTGGCCCCCAAAACACACCCAGAAATCTGAAAGGTGCTTTTTCATGTTTTCCTCTGGCAAGTACTGTGGAAGGTACATGTTGAGCTGTGAGTATCGCTTTGGGCTTCTTAATGACAGTACGTTAAGTAGTCCCAACTGTGAATAAAATGATGGGCTTATGATTGCCTGGTTTTGCCCAGCTACCTGGACTTGTCTGTTCCTCTTTGGTTCTCCTGCTTTCTGGGTCATGGTGCGGGAACAGAGAAGACAGATTTCTGGCACAAATGGGAGTGACTTTGTGTGCTTGAGACATACGCATGTCAGAAGGCAACAAAACTGAAGAAGATATTGCCCTCATACTGCCTCTCCCCTTAAAGCAACTGTAAATTTGGCTTGGGATTCTCCTAGAAGGAAAATAGTACAGTAGGGTAAGGCTTCCAAATCCACAGAGTGCTTTATTTTCAGGAATTCTCAGTGTGCACCAAAAGTAGTATTGTAGTCCAAATCTCTCGTCTAAGACAAAATTTAAGGGATCCTTTACCTTTTTTCTCCCTTAACCAACCCCAGAAAAAATGGACACATCGCACTAATCGTATTCAGAAACCTATTAGCATAACCAAAAAGCTTTCTCAGTCTGTTGCTGAGCGGAGAGCAATATTCTCATGAAAGCAGTTAGAGGCTTCAGATGACAGCTTCCCACTGCAGCTCTGAGGGCTGCTGGGCACAACCTCATCTTCTTGCTTAGTGGGTTTCAGAGTTTCAGGAGGCTATTGGGTGAAACTCAAAAGTCTGAGCTCTGGCACTAAACCACCAAAAGGTGTTGTGTACATCTCATTTGCAATTTTCGAAGCAGGGTGTGAAAAGCTCAAGCATTTAGTCTAGAAACACCCAATAATCTTTTTCATGGCTTCTTTTATGAGATTTGCTTCTTGTTCCAGCTCCAAAATTGAAAAAATAAAATAAAAAAATCAGACTTGTACGATCCATGCCCACAAAACGCACATATGCTCTTGCTATCGGGAGAGAGCTATTTGTGTATATTTTTGCTTTCAGTTATGTTGCCCTCTTGAGGACAACTTACTAACAAGTAGATCGAGTAACAACTTGTAAACAAAACTATCTTACTTCAAGAACTTTCAGTTCCACTGGTAAGCATGCATGTTCAGAGAATAAACACTAGAACTTTAGTTTACACTGTCAAAATGCTATTTATCTAAGAACTTTGGCCTTGACTGTGTCCTAGCTAACTAAAGCCTGAAACCATGAGCCATAGCCATTCGGATGATCAAAGGTTCAAACACAACTGTGAGATAATGGAGAATAATGACTAATAAGGTGTCACGGGTATCTTGTTAAACAGTGCACAGAAAAGGGAATGGCTCTTGGTTTTGTCCCCAAGGCTTTTTATAACTTTGGATAACCACTACAGAACTCAGGCCACTCCTTAGTACTGCGCAGAAGATACTTCCAAGAAAACCAACAGCACAAGAATTTGCAGAGGCAAAATGAACTCAGTTAGGTGCAGGTGGATCAGGAAAGACACGTTTCCTTCCTGGAAATTAGTTACAGACATTACACAACCAGAAGAGTAAACCAAATATTTTGGCGACATACTTCCTGTCGAATTCTTTGTAGGCTGTTTGCAACCATTTCAGAGATGGTTTATTCAGACTCTTCAGGCCATAGTGAAAGTAGACAACTGTGTAATCATTCTCTACATACTGGTCCAGAGTATACTTTAAGTACCTGAGGAGAAAGAAAACATTTTAGTTTTAAGACAGTTTACAGGATGAGATTTTTAAAACAGTAACTAAGAAAGAAAATGTGCTATTTTTGCACGGAACGCTAGCAACTACAAATTCACATTTGTATTTATCTAACAATTTAATCTTGCTCTAGTGACAGTGTTGCCAGTAATTCCACATCACTGTGAGGCCTGAAATTTGAAAGAATGTATTTAGTTACAAAAACTATGGTGCTCATGAATCACTAAAATATGATGACAATATGGGACTGTGTTTTCCAATAAATTTTTTAAAAGATGCATTTTAACTGACAGCAACTTCTATTTTGCTTTCTTCTGGTCTTTGTAAATTCCTTTCTTTTAGCCAAGCAAACAATGTCGTTTTGACTTTTCAAAACAATAAAGAATAAATCTTCGGTTTTCCTAATTTAAAACTTTTTCAGTTCCTGAAAAATCCATTAGCCCTAATTACTCCCAATTACAGCTTGTTACTGTAAACTGTTTTCTTGAATATATTTCCCTTTCCCTGGGTTGTATTGCGGGGACTGTGTTCATAGATCATTTCCCTTAAAACTAATTTAAAGAACTATACTACTTATCACATCTTGAAATAATTCTGCACTTCTTATAAACAGATTTCTGTATATTCATTCTGTTATAGTATAGTTTAAGATGCTTTTCCCCTTCTCCTACGATTGAGAACACTGTAGGGCCTATTACACAGCTCAATGATTCAAACAGAGCAATGATGGAGGAGTACAATCTGCCCTCATCTCGTGCTGTGTCAGATTTCAACTTTCTCAAGTCATTCTCCATGCTATCTTATTATTCTGCGACAGAGCTCCAGCTATTGCTCTTAATTGCAGGTATGCGATTTTCATTCAATAAAATAGATAGTTCCATGTGCCATTTATTAGGCTGTGGCTATCCGTAAGTAACGAGGCCATTTTGACTATCCACCTTTGCATGGAAAATCACATAACTTCCCTGCTACGCGGTACGCCCACAGCTTCATTTATCTGCTTATTCTCTCAGAATACTGTAAATCTCAGACTCTGAATAGTCTGGGACGAGGACTGCCACCGCAATTATTATAATGCTGTTTTGATCCATGACTTCAGTATTAAAGGTATTTTAATGGAAGAAGTAGTACTAACAGTCGTTCAAGACTTTTTAAAAAAAGAGTTTGAAATTTAAATATATCTAAACAGATATTCTTACATGCAGAGTGCCTCATGTTTTATTTTACAGCAAGTAAATTCCTTGGCACACGGCATACAGGAAAGCCTGTACTTCTAAAAAAAATTGAGAGAATATTGTGGGCATAAAATAACCAGCATTTCTGTAGAGTTGTTTACCTGTTCCAAGGCTGTAAAAGAATTGCAGGGACATTACAAAAGAGTTACCAAATCAATTCTTTAAGTGATTTTAGCACAAAACACCTACCAATCTGGGCCTACTCTGTAGATTTTCCCTCATAACTCAACATGTGGGTCTAACTACTCAAAAGCAGACCATGTGATAGTTATATTGCTAGCTTCACACTCAGACACCTGCCTTCAGTTCTCTATTACTGGGCTTGTTTAGTCTGGAGAAGAGGAGGCTCAGGGCAGACCTTATTGCCCTCTACAACTACCTGAAAGGGAGTTGTGGCGAGCTGGGGGTTGGCCTCTTCTCGCAGATAACTAGTGACAGGACAAGGGGAAATGGCTGCAAGTTGCGCCAGGGAAGGTTCAGGTTGGAGATGAGGAGAAAATTCTTCTCTGAAAGGGTGGTCGGGCATTGGAACGGGTTGCCCAGGGAGGTGGTGGAGTCACCATCCCTGCGGGTGTTTAAGGAAAGGTTAGATGTGGTACTTAGGGACGTGGTTTAGTGGGTAATAGGTGGTGGGGGGATGGTTGGACTAGATGATCCTTGAGGTCACTTCCAACCTTAATGATTCTATTCTATTCTATTCTATACTTTCCAAGTGAATTTGATGTGGGCTCGGATAGAGGAAAGCATGTAAGTGTTCAAGTCTCGAAGAGTCTGAGGGCTGGAAATCCTAGTTTCATCAAGGTGTCCTCCTCACAGAGCGGAGGAAGGGTTCTTGGATCTGGTAGCACCATGGTTTGTCACACTCCTTTCTTTGGCAACTCCTATTAATTGGTGCATGTAACTCCTCTAGGTGAGGACCTGACTGGTGAGGCTTTTCCTCTGAGGTGCTAACACTGTCTCTATGACACGCAGGAAGCTTTGGCTTAAGGCTGTTGAAATACCCCAGCTGTGAAGAAATAGGTCTTGAAGCAACATGGTGTCAAACATATCTCTTAAACAGCCTGCCTTCTAATCCCCCTCTCTTTCTGAAAATTTGAGATAACAGCACTTTGGTCCTTTCCAAAGGTGGTAGTTACTGATGGTTGAAAGGTGCTCAAACGTTTTGGCAGTGGCGGCTGTACAAGAACTCCAAACAGGCTTTAAATGCTTAATAAAGACAGGACTCTCTTGTCAGAATAGATCTTGCGGTGACAAACTACAAGGTAGAAATGTGGCCTGGTACCTTGCTGCAGCAAGGAAGAACATTGTGATTTTACATATTCAAAGTCAGATACATATAAAAATGTTAAGCATACCACACTGTTCGTAATGCAGATCTTTTTATAGAAAGAGGAAAACCACTAAGAGGTAAATAACTAAGCAATGCTCCTGCTGAGCAATTTAACAGATAAAGCATAGCAAATTAAGGCAAATGCTTCTATTCATGAGAACATATGTACGGAGCACTAAAATACTAGAATTTCTCTTTCATTGGTCCTCATCTTAAATTCAATTTTTTAAATACTATCAGAATTCGTTAATAAAATCAAGACAAGTTAATTTCAGTACACAGTGAATTGCTTCTTCTAGTCAAGATTCCAGGTGAAGTAACTCCAGTGGTTTCTTCCACCTCTCATTCACTTAAAATTAATACCAGTAGGTCTTACATCCTTTTTTCATTTCACTCCCTGCTTCTCCTCTCTGAAAGCTCATTCACCTCGAAACCAGCCAATAGAAGTTCACATATAAAAAGTAAAGTGGTCCATACAGGAGACAGAGAAACTTACTCCAGCAATCTGGTGTGATTGAGCTGATGGGAGGGGGGCATACGGCAGCAACTGAAGGTAATCACCTTCCTTCCAGAATTGTCATCACCTAGTGAACAAAACAGTAAAGACAACGCTCATTTACTTATGCAGTGGGACCTCACTGATCTGAAGGAATGGCTTGTACCTTCTGATATGCAGAGCTACCTCTATCTCCCATTGTTTCTCCAAACACACCATGCAACTTCACTTACAAATCACACCTTGCCTACAGAAAGCAATCTGGCCAATGCTGCAGCAAAATGAAGCACTGCTGGGCAAATGGGGAAGCTCAGCTGATAAAGTCATATCCAAAGGTGGTCAGTGGTGCTCAGCTCCTGGTCGGGAACATTTAAATCCTGCAGCACTCAGTCACAGAGGAAAACAGGCCCGCTCTCCCTAGTAGTCATGGAAGTGGCATGTTTTCAAACTCTTCATGCCTTATTTCCAGAATTTATAAGAATACTGCTATGCCTGCAAGCACTTTTGGGCATCTGCTTTGTCCAACATTGGGGTGGTTTTAGATGTTCTTTCTAATGCTATTGTTCCCCTTTCAACCCTAATTAAGTAGCTGTAATGAATAAACAAATAAAAAAAAGACGTAAAATGGGGAAGTTAAATCTGTAACAGTCACTTAATGAATACGTAAAATCATATGAGCATTTCTATGAAAACTGGGTGGAACAACTTCAGACCACCTCTGAAGCTGTTCTAATTTGTATTACTGATGTTGGTTCGAATTAAGTGACAGTTCCCAGCTTTGCAAACACACGTTTTCCACAAAAACCCACCACTGATGGCAATATGCTTTTCTTCATTTAACTCAGGAAGAGGTGGCTGTCTTCATCTGATGGACTCCACACTAAGAAAAAATATCCTGCATTTGCTTTGTCCAGTTCCTCAACAGCATGTTGAGTGTAAGTGCTCAACAGTACTTTCAGAGGACATGAGGGAACAGCATCTATTTAAACCCCTTTCACTTTAGGTGCAGAAGGAGAAAAGGAAGGGAAGAGTTGAGATTAACACTTAATGACTTTTCACATATGAACATGGACTGGGACAGATTCTCCTGCACTATCCAAGCCTGTGTTATCACCAGGAACTGTACTGCATAGTCCTTCCATCGATTTGTTGTGCTCTATCTTAAAAACAAGTCAGGTTTTCTCTTTCTTGCTCCTTCTGCTCCTCCTTTGACAACTAGCAACCTGCTTTCTCAATTGAAGTCTGAAAGTCATAGCAAATTCATAAAAATTTGTTTGTGTGACAATGATATCACTCAGCTGAAGCAGCACTTCTCCTTCAGCACTATTTACCATCCTGAAGGACTCTCTAGACAATAATCATATCCCCTCTCAGCCTGTATTTTACTGCTTGTAAACAAGTTAGATCTTTCTGTCTCTTCCCTGACCTTGCTATCCTCTACCCTGCTCCAGTCTGAATGCATCTTTCCTAAACACAAGTGACAAGAGTTAGATAATAAATTGCAGATGAACATCCCACAGAAGACTTAAAGATTTCCTAATAATACCAACATCATTGTCTTTACTGAAAACCAAGATGAAGTATTAATTTAGTTTGACACCTATATCCGAATTATCTCTGATGGCCACCCCACTCTAATTTCACAGAAGATCACTTCTCTTTTTTTTATTTATACAACCAAAGAACCTTTTGCTATTTGCTTTAACATCCTTTAAATATTTAACTCACCTTGAATTTTGGTAATTATCACTTTAGTCCTGTAGTTTTGACTTCCAAAACAAAGCTCGTTTTGGAAGATTTCTCTCCTGGCTGTTTCTTTCTTCCTGTTCTTTTTGGCTGGCTACTTGATTTTTTTTTAATCTTTCGCACAGGCGTGTTTTCATCCCACAAGGCCTGGTGCTCCTTCCCATATACAAATAAATTCTGACTCCCAGGTTAAATAAGGTGCTTGAAGACCACTAAAGGAAGAATATGGGCAATGCCAAAATTATATGTGCTCGGGTATGTCTGCATACTGGTCTTTAACAGACTACAATTTATTTCCTGAAGTTATTTTTAAGTGTCTTGTTTGATATTCTCAGAGTACTTATAAAGGCATTCTAATGTGACATGTATTAATATGAATAATGAACAAAAATTAAAACATTAATAAAAGATTGTTCTCTAAATCATGACTTGTTTGTGAAAAAAATCCTGTGTTAAAATGCACTGTAGAATATTTTATTTGTTAGAGACAATCATTTTTATGAGCAAAATAAATCTAAGAAAGGTTTCCAGTTCAATTACTAAATGAGTCACTAATTGTTACTGTCGGTCACATTTGATTGCTTGAACTAAAAGCCAGAAAAAAATAACCAGCTTTATAAAAGACTGCAGACAGACACACTTAGAACATAAATAAACACAATTGCCCAGTTTCAATAACGGGAAAACTGAGCCAGAGACACTTTCTCAAAATTCCATCAGAGCACCTCCTTCTCTCACCCCACACTGCCACACAGGCAACAGGAGCAAATCAGAAAAAGCGACAGAGAACCTCAACTCTTAAAAACTAAACAAAGCAAAGCCAGCTTCTCATTAAAGATACCAGTTAATGAAAGGAAAGAGGCTGTTCTTTCTTCATCGGCATTAGTAACATTTTGAACAACATCAAATTTACAAGGGGATGTAGTGACAGAACAAGGGGTAATGGCTTTAAACTGAAAGAGTGGGCATCTAGATTAGACATTAGGAGTAAATTCTTCCCTGTGAGGGTGGTGAGGCACTGGAACAGGTTGCCCAGAGGAGCTGTGGCTGCCCCCTTCCTGGAAGTGCTGAAGGACAGGTTGGATGGGGCTTTGGGCAACCTGGTCTAGTGGAGGGTGTCCCTGCCCATGGCAGGGGGGTTGGAACTAGGTGATCTTCGAGGTCCCTTCCAACCCAAACCATTCTGTGATTTTATGATTCTATGAAATTTTAATATGATACATGAAGTGCTAATCAACACAGAAGCAGTTTTCCCTTGCTCTCCACTAGAAGGGCTGCGACTGAGCACCCTGGGAAATTCTCTTTGCATTTGCTAAAGCATTCGCTTCCCAGTCCAACATAGTTTGAATCCCATAACCTTGAGGATAGAACTTTTACCCAAACATGTGAAAGTGCAGTTTGAATGGTAGTGGGGAGCAGCAGTTACCTGCACATTCAAAGGACAGTGTAACTGGAAGTACCCTGATTTTAAATCAACACAGAGTACATTTTTATCCCACAAACCCCGTATTTCCCTACTACTTGGTCTTAAAGAAGTTAGAACCAAAAGATGCCTCATTCTCTACAAGGGACAATGCAAAAAAAGAATTGCATTTTCAGCTTTGCTCCTTAATGTTTCACTTTCAGGTCAAAAATGTATTTTCATATTAACCTACTCTATTCCACAGTCTAAGGTCACCAAACACTTTCAGATGAAAGCTAGTAACTTCTCCTATGCTCCCTGGAAAATGTGCCCCTCCCCTTACCTTTCTGCACTGGTTTTAAGCTCCTAATGTTCAGGAGGCATTCCCAAAGACGGAGTGCCTCAACTGCTTGAGCACTCACACTCCTCTGGCCACCTACCTACATTTTTTAAAAAGTCCCTGGCTCAGATTCTGCCATCATGCACATTAAGATCTGATAGACTTCTCTTGCCCATGGGTAGGAGGCTCCTGCCTTTGGACCAGGCGTTCCCAGGCAGCCTCAGGATTATCAGCTGTGCTGGCCACAGAGCCACTCCTGGGAGCATGGCACAGCGACGCCAGCCTCCTCCTCTGCTCTCGGTGAGTAAAGAGGGGTGTGTGGAGCGAGCTGTCCAGAATGACATTTATGCACATTAAAATACAAGCTACCTGCTGGCGTTCTATTTGTCTGGGTTTCACTGAAACAGATATGAATCATACATCCCTTCTGATGTTAAACTTTGCAGTAGAAAAAAAAGTTACAGTAAGACACAGGGAAGGGCAAGTGGGAAAGGGGATTGTTCTACTTTTTTAATTAAGAATTCGGATAGCACAGCACTTCCTAACTGCTTCTTGCAAATGAAAAGTTTTTTTCTAATGATACAGCTCATTCTAATTTACAAATGAGATCTTTTGAATAGTCTAATTTTAGCATGACTTTTTAAGAGCTTTTGTTCTGATGATAAACATTACTATTTTATAAGTGAAAAGTGAAATATCCTTTTACTTCACTGAAGCTTGTCATTATCACATTACAGCAAAGTGAGATCCTAAAGTCAACAGAAGTTTTGCCATTGGTTTCAATGGGTGTAGAAGCAGGTTCAAAATCCAGGGGACTTGCCACAAAAGTGAAAACCCTTGCTCACATATTTATTTCTTTCAGCAAATTTAAGCTAGAGAAAATGAGCCTAAACTTCAATTACACTATGTTAAGTGGCAAGACAAACCGTGCTTCCAAGCCTCCTTCTACTCTCTAGAATTCAGGGAAATACCAGACACAAAAAAGCCATTATGAAACCTGTGCTTTGCTCAGGTTGAGTAACAAGACAGTAAATACACCCACAACTGATCCCCTGTGGATGTCTGCCCGTCCATAATGGCAGACTTCTTAGTTCGAAATACTCAGCCAAGATAACAAAGCTGAGTCTCAACACTAGCAGAAGCAGCTTATACCTTTGGCTGTACAGATTTGAGTCCTGTTTCTCCTGGCATCGATCACCTTGGCTGATCATATGAAAATACATTACAATGGATATTAGCCAGTTTGAAGATGAAGTTTTAAAATATATATTCTAACGTGAATCCGGTCTCTGTCCCAAAGGATAAACCAAGGAAATAAGGAAAATGACACCAACTCTAAATTCCAAGAGTCAACCTGTTTTGATTTCTCCAAGTTCCCTTTTTGCATTCCTCCCTCTGGGTTCCACTCGTGTCCACCTGTTTATTTAGAAACCAACTCTGTGTGACAGGACTGCAGCTGTACAGCACCTGGCTAATTCTGGAAAATGTTAAAATCGCAATTAAAATCAAGTACATGCTCAGGTGTTTTTCTAAATAGGAACGACTATAAGTGAATGTTCAGGAGATTTCCTACATCAGGAACTTGTTCATTCCCTTCAGAAAGCCAAGATCCCCCATCAAAGATTCCTCCATGAGCAATTTTTCTTTTAAATTTTGTCTAAGAAAAATCCTTTTCTGTAGCATATTTTCTTCAGATCAGCTGAAGGCAAAAGAATAGCTTGCTTTTGCTGTAATTAATTATTTACATTTGACATGAAATATGTCAAATAAGTTGAAATAAGGGTGAGTTAAAGCCCTTCCTAAAGCTAACTTCTCTAACGTCAGGACAGTTCTATCTGGCTGACTCTCTGAACTGGAACATTGCTCTAGTCTTAACAGGGACACTGAAAATCAAAACAGCTTTCAGTGATGCAAAACTAAGTATTTCGATAATGCACAGGAAGCGTAAAAGAATATTTAAGGAAAGCAACAAAACAGCAGAATGGTCAAGTAGAAAGCGAATATAGTTTAAATTTACTTGGTAAAGGGGAAATAGTGCTAGGCTTTTCTTTTTAATAGGGTATATTTGGGTGTAGAATGACTTGTGGTATGTTGTCAGGATACCTAAACCTAAAATTGAGTTCACATTCACATTTGAATTTGGCACTTTGAGCCATCATTTGATTTAGCAAGCCCGTCGTTCTATTAAATTACGTTTAAAGCAGACCCGTTACATTTTCTCGGATTTAACAAGAAAGCAACTCCAAATATTTTGATATAATTAACTCAGGATTGTCTTTTAAAAAGACCCTATTACTTACAGTCTGATGCTTGAAGCACGGAATGCAGTAAATACGGAATTATTTCCTTTCATATTTGGAGAAGAAAATAGTTGGAGAAAGAAGCAAGAGAAAAACTGGTGCAGAATGTGGAAGATCCAAGTTCAATTCCTGCCCAAAGTATTTGAACCCATATTTCTATCAGGGAGGGAAGTCAGGCAAGTTTCCTCTTCACGAGAGCAGGGAATACTTTTCATTGATAGCAACTTTTCGTTTGGAGCTCCTCTCAAAAGAGCTGAGAGAAAAAACTTGACAATACCCAAATGGTTAGGACATGCTTTGTGAAGTGCAAAGCCCACACTAAAATCTATTCTCATGCTGCAAATAGGCTACGAACCAGAGCCCTTGGCTTCCTTCTTGATAAGTGCCCAAGTCTTAGGTCTTTCCAGGTGATTTTTTGTTTTCCCCAAAAGGGTACCCTTTGCAAACAAAAAAAATGAACAAAGTAAATTTTTTTTAAAAAAATATGTATAATCTTTAAACCCAGTTCTTTCCTGTGGCACTGCAATTTACAGACCACAGATCCGCTCCTAAAGGTATTGCAAGAAGTAGCAAGACTGTCACTGAGATGGACTGAAAAATATTAGGACTCATGTCTTAGGCGTGTTAGGTAATTCACTACAATTTCTCCTTATATGTTACAAAAACTAAATTACAACTCTACCTTTCACATTGGTATTAGTGACATAAATGAGTCTGTAATTAATAAACAATTATTAAAGCTTACATGTTTTTAAAATGTCCCCTATTCTTATTTATTAATTGTATTTTCACACTATATGAATACAACTCAAAAAAACCCCAAACCTCCTTTGCATACAGTCAAAGCTATTGTTATGGAAAGCAGGTATGAGTCATCTTAATTTATGAGAAGCAAGAAGGAATTTTAGATTTTTTTTTTAATTAATTGTTGGAAACTAGATCACTGTAAGAAATGGATAAAAATTACTGCAAATATTTTCACCTAAATTATTTCTTTTTCTTCAATCATTTCAAACAATGCATCTCATTATCTTTCAATCACAGAATTAAAACTCAAGGTACAGCTTTCAGAATTGTTTTAAAACAGCTGTTCCAAACACTGAAATTATACTTTGTCTTATTCAAAGAGATTATTAAAACCATTATAAAACAGGTGCAAATAATTTAAAAATTATTTGTTTCAAAAGGAAATTACCTTTTCCAAGATGGGAAAGAGAGCTGAAGAGCTCACTTGAATCTAAATCCAGAAAATGTTCAAACCTGACTCCACAGCAGTTAACACTGGGGATAGGGAGGTCTCGTTTTGTGGAGGTGAAGCATGTCTTCAGATCATACACCTTCCCCGTGTTCTGCATTCATATGAACACCCCTGCATTCTCCTCTTACATCCCACCATCAAGGCTGTTGAGGAAGGTGCAGACTGCCTTCTGAGGCACGGCTCCTGGCTTGTGCTTTGCATTCAAATTGTCCAGGAGACTTGCAAAACCCCATCCTCTATTTCTGACTGAAATGGCAGCTGAAGTAATTCTTTTCTGAGCTTAAACAATGGCTAGGGGATTTTTTTTCCCCACAGAAAAAAACACAGCATTAAGAACAAAACCATCAGAGATAATCCAACATTACAGCCAAGATTCATCTAGTAAATGCCTCCATTTGCTTTGGTGAATTTAAACCAGGAGTATAGCTAACGTTTGGACTTCATTCCAAGCAAATACTGATACAGAGCAAGTTCAAGATTTAACTATGGAAGCTACAGGTAGGTCTCTTTAAAAAACACTGTGGCTTTCACTCCACTATATTGAAGCACATTCCCACTCTAACACAGGATTAAGGCATATGCATAAGATGAAGCTAGGTGGGACTGCTCAGGAAAGAACCGGCAGGTTATCATTCTGTTCTCGTCATGTTCTCTGTTTCACCGGTATATTTCTCTGTTCCAGTATATTTCATCTTCTCATTCCAAAACTTTCCACTTTGAGTTTCTCCACCATTTCAACTCTTCCAAGTCAAACGACAGAGTCCTTCTAATATTCCCTCTAATATTCTGTGATTCTGTTACAGGTTTTGTTTGTTTTGGTAGTAAGTAAACCTTTATATATTTATTTTTTTTAAATTGGCAGGGAATGTCTTCTTGGTCTGCTGAGGAGAATTTACTACGATTGCCAACTTGTCCCCTTTTCCCCCAGCCTGGAGGGACAGAGAAGAGGAGCTTTGCCTAAGCACAGACTCAGAGGTTTCACCTCATCACCCAGCAGCTCTGCCCACCACTGCAAAAATGATGATGGTACCTCCAAGGAAAATAAACACACAAGGATAAACAAATAGCAAGTGCTTATGACTTTCAGGGCAGCTTTGAGTGAATGAAGAACAAGGAGCAACAACAAACATTTACTAAATAGCTGTGCACGACTAAAGCTGAAGCAGTAAATACATAGCCCATCACAATTTGATGTTGAGTATAATAGCAGGAGAAAAAAAAAGGCTTGATCTCTTTTAAAGCATTACCATGAAGCACTGCTTAAGACAGGAGATGAAAGAGGTTCTTGGGTGGACAGTTACAGTGACTCTGGCGTACCCAGTGTGTCTGTTAACACATCTATTTCACAGTTTGTTGGTTTGATTTCAATGGCTTCATTAGTAACTTTTGTATCTTGGTATTTCCCTCATCTCAAAAACGGTGCTTGAGTGAGAAACATCCTAGCGGGTTAGCAGGTAAAAGCTTTTGAATCACAAGAATGTAAATCTGTTATTACCCTGTTTATGTATTTGAGTCTTATGTTGGGGGGGGGGGGGTGTTAGTTTTGAAAAAGGTAAAAGTTAATTATCCAGTGTATAACTAGCTTCAAGAAGAAAAGTTACTATGGGTAAAATCCTCCTCCCACTACAGTCAGAAGTGAAACTACCATAGATTTCACTGCCCCAGTCACTCATACCTCACTAGAGAACTGGGTTTGCTAAAGTTCATATATTGACCTGGATGACATCCTGTTTATGGCTTGAATTCAGGAACGTAAATATGTATAACATGAGTTCATCATTTTCCTGAAAAATCATAACCTAGGCTCAGTAAAGTATGGGGTACAAAAACTGTGCACAATACAACATAATCTTAGACTTCATTAGGATGAGCAGTGTTAAATACTGCTATTTGTTTCTTATTCTATACATATATCTAGTTCAGGAATGTGATTATTAATGTTACTTTAACAAACACATTGATGCCAAAAATAAGCCAAAAAGCAAAAAATATGCAATGCATACTTTGAAGAGCTGCTTTTATATCATAAATATGCCTGCATGTCTTATATGTTGCCATAATGTTTTAAAAATAAGTAACTGCAAACATTAAATATTCAAATACACTATGTACCCATAGCTTCTCTCCATGTCACAACAGAAAGTCAGGTGATAAATGCAGTTAACATTTACGTCAACAGTTTCCTTTCTGCCTTTTATTAGTTTTCCCTTTCCAGGGCAAACTCGAAAAATGATTATGTGTGGCTACACAACACTTCAGATTATTCAGAAAACAAAACAACTTATCACTGAAATAAAGTAGAGATCTGTTACAGCCACAGTTAGGCTTTAGATTATAATATATTGCTATAGTTTTACTTTGAAGCAATACTATGCTCAAGTATTTGACTCATAATTCATCTGCAGAAAAGCACTGAGTTCACATATCACTATTCAGCTGCTTTTCAGGATGAAAGCATCAACGTGATGCCTATGCATCACCTTGAGGAGCACAGTAAGAAAAACGTGGTAAGGGGTCTAGTAAGTTTGAAGCTGCAGTATTTTTCTATTTTTCCAAACATACCTGCTAACTGGATGATGCCATGTCTTGCAACGTCATAGTAAGGGTGATTGATATTTAACTCAGGATCCTCAAGTGGTGGAGACGTGTATGTTTCTTCATGTTCTGACTGTGTATCTTCTGCTTCATCTTTCTGCAATTCTAAAGGAGCAAGCAAGAATGCTTAAGTGTTAATGAACAAAGAAAAACTGTTGCCTGTGATACATGGTCGAAGGGTTGAATTTTAGCTCAGTTTGACAAAAACACGGGCCTTTATCACCATTTGTTGCAGTTTCAGATCAGTTTCTTGCTCTTTACCCTTTGTCACATGTGGGAAAAGCAACCCTTTAATACCTCAAAGCTACCTTCACATCCTCCTTAAGATTCCTAACTGCTGTGATGCTCGCAAAAATCTCATCCATGACTGGACAGCTGGCAAGCTGTGACCTTGCTATTCACGGCTGCTGGTGTTGTGTCATAATTTCTCGTACCTGACAATCTGCTTGTTTTATGCATCTATGCCTTCTTGTCTTTTACTTCAAGGTTGTCCAAATGGAGAAGTCAGAGTTTCAGTATGCTAACGTGCACTGACAGCTACTGCACATTAACACCCTGTGTGAATGCTCTCTGAAGGCAGACTTAGTACTTTGCATAAACAAATCTCCATCTCCCCTCTGTCAAAATCCACTGTTTCCTTGAAATCCTTTAATCTTCTGAAGCTGCAATAGGCAAGGCAGTCAAATGTCCACCTAGCACATATTCCAGCTAGAGGCCAAGCAAAGTTGTAGAAGTCCACTCAAAAGTCCACTGAAATCAATGGGCATACTTCCTCAAACTTCAGTACATCCTGGACTAGACCTTCAAGTTAAAACCTACTCTGCGCTGAAATCAGCAATACCAGGTCAACTGATCTTGTTTCTGAGTTTTTTGGTTTTGGTTTTTTTTTTTCCCCCTAAGTTTTTTCCAAACTTTTGTAAGGTTCAAAAAGAGCTGATCGTAGGTACATACCCAAATTAAGACAGATTCTTGGATAATCACTGTCACAAATGTTTCTACGCCATTCACATGTATAGCTTTCTACAAACTGACTGGAGTAACATTATACCGACACATTAACAGACAAGTGTCTTGGTAGCTTAAGACAAGAAAAGGTACATGTTAGAGAAAAATGAATGTTCTGATAAGGTGCACCACCCCACCTCATCTCTCTCATCACGCAAGTTTTAATAAGGTAGAATTAACAAATTTATCTGTAGCATTCAAGAATATTTTGCCTTCTGATCATCTGTATATTTCATATGCCTTGACCACTATGCAAGAAACATGAGGGTAGAGAGAATATATTAAATATTGATTTCAGCCAGATTTATGTGTCAGTAGCTAATAAGTGCTAGAAAAAAACTCCTATTAAATATTTTGGAATGCTTTCCGCTCACGGTTTCCCAGTATCTTTCTATCCTATAAACAATCACATGAAAGCTTTATTGTCTCATTTTTATTTTTAACATGATTTGTACCAAAAATGCATTTCATAAGAATGAAAAATGCCACTGGCGGTTGGACTTCTCAAAGACAAAGAGTAGTCAGGAACATATGTACTACTTTTACATTCCTTTATGTCTGTATTCGCATTAAAGTCTCTTCAGAAAAAAAATCAGCAGCCTTGTAGGGAAAAAAAAAATCTGTTTTTAGAAATACCACTGTTAAAGTCCTCATACACAGAAAAAAGTTAGAATTCTTACTATCATCTCCAAAATGTGTATTTTTCAACCCCTTAAAAGTGTAACATACATGAAAAGTTATACTAACCTTAACTGGAAAAGTATTCTTTCACTTCAAAGAACGTTTTAGTCATGGGAGCCAGGAATAATAATACAAGCATAATGAAGTATACAAATTTCACATTTTTTTCCTCTTTTTATATATTTAAGTCATGTTAAAACTCAGAACAAGGAAAGCACTATTTTGTTTAGTAGGGTTTTTTTCATGTCTGAGCACTCTAACCGCTTAAAGGAACAAAAAGTTGCACAGGGGAGAGAGAAAAAGAAATAGAAAATGCTAGTCTGTGGGGATGTGAAGCAGCAGTTGTGAACCATCTTCCAGAATCTACTGAAACTTAAATTTAATAACAGGCTTTATTAAAAGCAAAATGTATAAGTTAAGCACAACAGAAACAATCAATATGTTAACTACAGCCTTTGAAACAGAGGGGCAGAGGCTAGCTCCTTCTGTAAAAAGTTATTTTGTACTATGCATAAAAATAGACACGTTTTCAAAAAGCAGGGGTAAGGGTCTGTAAACAAAGTATAGACATAAAGGTATCTGGCTTTGAGATGTAGCAAAGAACCAGAAAAGCAAAGTAAATACACACAGTGAGTTGTACTACAGTTATTCACAGGGACTAAAGAAGTCCCAACATCTACTGAAAAGCTAGTTAACCATAACCTAGTAATAGAATTCTTTGCATATTATTTTCTTTCTTTAGGGAAAAAAAAATAATACCAAAATCAAACCCAAAAGACAAAACCCCACATGCATGAGCAAGAGGACTGGAGCTCAAGAGATGACTCGGAATAAACACAAATAAAACAGATGATTCATTGTCCCAAACTGCGGGAGACCACAGGTCCATTTTTCTTCTGCAAATGGTAGAGGAGTTCATTGCCCTGCTCCATGACCCATAGCAGAGGATCATCTGTTACTGCTCACACTGTTATTGCTGTTCAACCCAGGCTGGGAGACAACATGAGGGGCCTGATCCAGGGCTTGCCAAGGTCAAGGGGAAAATTGCTTTCAGTGGATTTTGAATCAGTGCCTAGGAGTAAAGAGCCAACCAGCTGTTGCTGCTCAAAGTTATGACATGGAGAAATCAGAGCTAAGGTGAAGGACAAGAAAAGGGAGATGGAGGGAAGGAAAAAAAAAAAACCCAAAACCACATCACCACAAAAATTCCCACAAAATCCCACCCTTTGGAAGGCTTTTGCTCTGCGGTTCAACCTGGCATCCTCAAAAACTCAAGGAAAAAAAAATTAACGTTGATATTTCAAAATGATGAGGCCCCTAATGCCATGGTCATATTGCTCAGCTCGACTAACATCTTTGGAGATAACATGCAATACAGCAATCTCTATGCTCATTCAATACTTGTCTCTTTGGAGTAATGACTCCCATTTGTGCCACAATATGTGATGATGGTGATATTCCAATAGCCTAGAATTGCACTAGGAACATCTACCAATAATTCATAAAAGCTGCATGTATTAAACTAACCTTCAACCCTAATGGCTTTAATAGGGTACACATCAGTACAGCGGCTGTAACTCATATTGGATTGCTCCAAGAAGTATTACAAAACGCTGGAGAAGCCTTTCACTTACCAAAGATGGTCTATTAAATCACCTGTGAGGCTACACAGATGCCATTTGAAGTATAATAAAAAATATTTACCTATTTCAGCTAACTTCTCATAGTCAATCTCAGACATGTTTCCCTTTAGAAACAAGTCTATGCAGATCTTGCTCACTGGTTCTTGCAGGATGAAATGCTCCTTGGGTCAACCCTACAAAAATAAACAAAAGTAGCTGTCATCACAATGTGGTGGTTTTTACACATTATACAGATATAAAAAGAAAACACACTTCACTCCTTAAATCCCACTGCCCAATTATTGTTGAGGAACCAGCTCATCTGCATTTGGGCACCATTTTTTTACAATATAGAGTATTTTTAAAGTACTCTAAAACAGCAGTCAATAAAAAAAAGAAGAAAACCTACCTATAATAACAAGCCTTTCAACAAATTGACCTCTCTATTTCAGGTGGATTGTTCTGCAAAATGTGTACATATTACACATTTTAAATTATAAACATCAGAACTGCAGATTAATTCACATCTGGAAACAACTTAAGTTTGGGGTTTTTTTTTCTTAATTTTGTTTCTCTGATGAAGGAGATTATATATACTCCATACCCTCACACCAAAGCCACTTATTCTATAGCAGCTGTAAGTGTTATTACAGGAAAAGGTCTATACCTTACATTTCACATGAAAGAGCTTCATGAAAATTTCAAGTGAGCATTAACATATAAAAAAGTGAAAAAACAGCAGTTCCTGTGCATAATCACTGCTTTTTGTCAAACGCTCTGCAGAGTGCTTTGTAAACAGAATACTAAGTAACACACCCAAAGTGAGCATCAGGAGCAAAGAATATAATTTAGAAGATCTGCTTTCCCAAGCAGCTGCTCCAAAAGGCAAAAGGAGTACGTCCCTTAAATTAAAAATCCAGACTCAGATGTGGAGGTGAGAAATAAATTGAGCTTTTATAACTCTCCTTTTAATTGAATTTAACACCCCCCTCCCCACCCCGTTACATACAAATTTGGTTTCATCTAAACACATTAAATAAAAAAACCAAACAGGCAAATTCATGGCTTGGTTGTTGAAAAAAGGCATGCACAAGGATATTACTTTTCTTTATCAAGTGGTTAGATTCTGTGCTGCTACTTCAAAGCACCAAAACTGGGAAATTTTGGACCAAAAGACCACCAGTTTGCCTGCTTGCTGCTGCCCACCCAGCACATCCCAAAGCTCAAGAAGGTTTATTCCAGACCCAGAAGTCTGAAAGCTAGATATGACTCCTATTTAAAAAACAAAACAAACAAACAAAAAAACAAACAAAAAAAACAAACAGGAAAAAAAAAACAACAACCAAAACCCAAAAACAAAACAGAGAAGAAACATTTAAGTAATTTTCTAGAATAAAATGCACAAAGCAGCAAGTAAATATCTCATACTACATATGTGAACTGGAGATGGATTCTAACCAGCTAATGCAAAGGCTTCCTTTGGGTTTACCCTTTGCATCCTAGTATAGGACTACAGCTCCCAAGTACTACAGTAAAATAAGTACATTCACAGAATCACAAGGGTTGGAAGGGACCTCGAAAGATCATCTAGTCCAACCCCACCTGCCAAGGCAGGGCCACCTAGTGATGTGCTCTGGGCCAGATATATTTCATTTTATGTCAATTTTGCCACATAGGATTCCAAATAACTCCATTGTTGTTTCTAAACTATGATGCAAACAAAACAGTGATTGACATTCTAACTAGTAATTAATTTGTTTCTTGTAACTCTGAATGGTATTTAGATATTTCCAAAATTAACAATTAGCAACTAGTGTGATGATTCGTGTTTTATTTATCAACTAACCTGTGGCAAGTATTGTGCATGGTTCAGCTCATAAGTACTTGGTACATTATCTGGTCACGAGTAAACCACAGAATCACAGAATTACTAAGGTTGGAAAGGACCTCCGAGATCATCAAGTCCCACCGTCAACCTAACACCACCATGTCTACTAGATCATGTCCTGGAGTGCCACATCTACACGGTACATAAATGGTACATAAGAATCAACACTGAATAAAGAAAATTAAAAAAAAATATTTTGAAGCAAAACATATCTGCAAAGTAAGGAAAGTTGACTTCTACCTTACTGAACAATTTGGTCCCAACTTTTTTTCCTAAACAAAATGTCTACATTTGTATTCAGGCCTCTTAGCCTCCGATTCCATGGGGCCTTTCAGCTCTTTACTGAAGCTGAAACTTGACCACAACTCCTTCATAACGTACTTTTCTGTTAAACTTTGCAATTTAGTTTTCATAGGACGACCTCACGCTGCAGCAAGTTGGTGCTCCCAAAGCAGGCTGTGGCTGCATGGGAAGCCCCTGCTGGAGCAGGCTCCTGGCAAGACCTGTGGCCCTGTGGAGAGAGGAGCCCATGCCGGAGGAGGCTTGCTGGCAGGACTTGTGGCCCCATGGGGGACCCACACTGGAGCAGTCCCACAACCTCCATCCCCGTTCCCCTGTGCCACTGGAGAGGAGGAGGGAGAGAAGTCAGGAGTGAAGTTAAGCCCAGGAAGAAGGGAGGGTTGGAGGTAGGTGTTTTAAGATTTGGGTTTAGTTCTCACTCTGATTTGACTGGTAATAAATTAAACTAATATTCCCCAAGTCGAGTCTTTTTTGCCTGTGATGGTAACTGGTGAGTGATCTCTTCCTGTCCTTATCTTGATCCATGTTATATTTTTCTCTCCCCCTCAGCTGAGGAGAAGAGTGATAGAGCATCTTTGAGGGGCACTGGGCATCCAGCCAGGGTCAGCCCACCACAACTACCACCTGCATTGAGCCAAACTTTCCAAACAAAGAAAGCCGATCTTCAATACATCTGATCTTCACAGACTTCATCCCAACCAAGTAATTCCCAAAGTTCTTATAAGGATACAGGGCACTATCTTCCTTCTAATGTATCTTTTTACACCAGGCCTTTCCATCCTATTGAATTTTAACTGTAAATCATAAATAAAATCATAAGTCATAAGAACTAGGCTATATCTTTGACACTAGAATGCTTTTCAGATGACGTGAGTAATGAAAGTCTCAATAAACTGATGGAATAGGGGGAAAAAAAAAGCCATCTCCTTGAGCCCCCACTTGAAGAAAAAAAGAAAGAATCCTTCTGCTGCATAGCATGAAATAAAAACCAATTTCTCCTTCATACTAAATGCTAACACTATACTTGGAAGCAGTGAGCTCAATCTAAAGAGGACAGATTTAAATCTCTCCCAAAACCTGCCGAAAAACATCTGGCTTTTGAACAGCAAAGTTACTGTGCAAGTGAGAGCAACTATGATAGCATTAAAACATTTGCAAATGTTTAACACACAAAGTTACTAGGAAGCTAGAAATAATTTAGACAGAATCAAAGAAGGGAAATGGGTAAGAAACCATCTGCCTGGTTTTCAGCTTAGTGTTCCCTTGGGGCAGCAATTAGAAAGTTTCCAGTTACAAGGCAAATTTACTGTAGCACCCTCGGAAATTGATTTCCTGTTGACCACAGCATTCTCTGTTCCTAGGAGATAACATAATCTCCTTAATAGTGTTCCATGCTACGTATCACCATTTCTAGTAAACTGTCAGATTTAGTGCCTTCCCCCACCTCGCCCCGCCAAAAAGGCAGTAAAAAAAGCCCCTAAAAGAGCCAAACTACAAGCCTTTCGTTAATAATAGAAATTTGGAAGTATTTTACAAAATACCACATCCTATATCCCTCCACAGGCAAGGTTATCACTTACTGACACCCCTAAAAGAGCATTACTTTCTGGAAAATAAAGGCAGTCATGCACACAGAACTGCTTGATAATGAACTCGCATCTACGGATAGTCCAAACAAAGGCGAGGGATTCCTCCCAACATTTGTCAAGGCACAGGCGTCTTTGATGCCTATTCTTTTTGTTCACTCAGCTGTCAGATATGTTCTTCTTCAAATTTAAATAGTGTGGTTTCTCTTCTACCCTCCCCCCCAATGTTCTTGCCTTCCACTGATATTCTTTGTTACTTTTAAAAGGTGTGACACAGCTCACAGTGTAACAGCAGTCTGCAATTTACATTTTGATAGGATGAGAATTCTGCATACACCCAGTATTTGCTAAGGGGTATCATCTACAAAACCAGGTAAAGTGGTTTCAGAGATTATTTTATTATTTATAATACTGCAGGAACTTTGCTATGGAATTTATAAACACAGCAACGCATGAGCTGAGCGCATAATGCACTCGTGAGAAGCATACCAAAAGCATCCTGCTTTTCTTTCCATAGGTCATCTGTACTAAATATTGTTCCTTGGTGTTTCCTACACAACGGTCACCAAAAGCGCAGCCCATGTTCTTCATTAGCAGTTTGTTTCAAGTATTTGACATCATTTATTTTCATATTCTTTATTGACCTACCATTCTTTCTCGGTAATATGCTGGTGAAAATCAGCTAGACCACGCAGAAGTAGACACCCAGACCTGTAGTTCTTTGGGCCTCCTTTATTTCAGGGACTGATTTGGGTCCAGTTCAGCTAACGCCACAAGCCAGCCTTGCTGCTCAGAGGGTCTCTCACAACCTAGGCCGATTTTTGTGACAGACTAAATGCAATCACGAGGATTACTGCACTTCCACACATGCAATGCACAGACTGCGGTTCAGCAGCTGAGCAGTTGTACACCCAGGGAAGTTAATACAGCAGGGCAGCTGATGGTAGCGTTCCTTCACTGCTCACATCAGCCTTCTCCTCCAGCCAGCTCCCTGTCCCCAATCCCCCCGCTGCCTCTGCTGCAGCAGCACCAATGTCCAGCCAACTCTTCTTGTTCTCCCAGCTTCTGGTCCTGATCTTGTGCAAGATGCCGTGGGAGTGGGTAACCTGAGGGAATGGAGTACATACTGACTCATTTCAAAATGCCCGTACTTTTTTTAACATTGGAGTTGAGATCTGTGTCATAGATAAAGATATGGAAAATCCTTTCTTCAGAGCTTCCACAAATTATCAGACCCTGGAAATTCTTGTGTTTCACTTACCAGCAAGTAGGGGGTTTGGGTTTTTGTTTGTTTTTGTTTGGGTGTTTTGTTTTGGGTTTGTTTTTTTTTTTAATCTACAGCTGCCACACAAACATATCCCAGCTACCCTCTTTCCTCTCACCATCTACTCTCTCTAGCTTCTCTTATTTGTCTCAGGCAGCTGTTTATACGTAGATGTAACCAAACAATGACCAGAGGTTTACACATCAGACCCAGATTCCCCCAAACTATTGGAGCCATTTGGTATAGTATTTCCGGGGGGGGGGGAAGAGGGGAACCCAGAACAAAAAGAAACCCAGAAAATCACCACTTTCCCTGCAAGAGTTGGTGCCTCATTCACCTTCCTAGCATCACAACAGTGGGCAATGCACTGCTGCTGCTACACACTGAGAACCTGCAGGCAGGGAGGAGATGCAGTTGAGCTCTGCTGCTGTACCTTCACCCAACACCAAAGCACGAAGGAAGAGGAAGCTTATAACCTACAGCCATGCTCTCTGTTACACACAGCAGCTTCCATCTTTTGGAAAATATTGTGGTGCAGGGGGAGGACTCCTCACACTCTGCCCGTGCTTCAGTGTGGGTTCCCTCTTGCAAGAGACAGTCCTCCACCAACTTCTGCAGCGCGAGTCCTTCCCACGGGCTCCAGTTCTTCATGAACTGCTACAGTATGGGTGTCTGCCTGTGGGTCCCCCACAGGGTCACAAGCCCTGCCAGCAAACCTGCTCCAGCATGGGCTCCTCTCTCCACGGGGCCACAGGTCCTGCCAGGAGCTTGCTCCAG
>VWZZ01001012.1:186413-203199 GCA_013399095.1 Psophia crepitans | reverse complement strand
CCTTGCCACGGAATGCTTGCCAAAACAAATATATAGGGTCCTAAAGTCAGGCCTATACTCTGTGATAGACGTGCAGATGTGTGATTTAAACACCCTATGTGCCTACCATGCTGATCAGATCAGAAATGGGAAGTGGGCAAGGAAAAAAAAAAAAAAAAAGATGGATGGACAAAACTGTTCTTAAAATGAAGGGAGTCTCCTGTTTGCTGCAATGACCTCTTCCATGCTGAGAGCCAGTACAGATTCACCCTACAGCCTGGACTCCCATACTCCACAAGGATGAGGCTTTGCATGCAGGAAGCAAAGCTGCACGGCTGCATCTCCAGGATTGCATAGAATTGAAATACCCTTTTCAAAACAAATATATCATGAAGCCTGGAAAAGTAAATATTCCAGTGTTACTTCCACATGACAATGTTGATAAGAAGTGTTACTGAACCCAGAAATGCAGGAAAATTTAAACAGCATTAATTTTATTAAATTTTCAGTTTGGGCTCTAGTCCCAAATTAGTTTTACTACTGTAATAAGTTCCAATGATTCTGGTGCAGTAAATATACACAAATTCCAAGAACTAGCCACGTATCTCCGCAATGTCAAAATATTTTAAATCCAACTTTCCATGAAAAATTCATTTTCAAAGGAAAAAAATAAATCAAATTAGAAAAAAAAATAAGTTGAAGGATGATGATACATAGGTTGGTAAATTAATATTTACAATTAAAAAATTATTATTTTGAAAAGTTCAATACAAGTTTACAAAAGGTTATCCAACTAAGTATGGATATTTCAATCAACTTTAAAAGCATAATCACTATTCTTCATTGCACCTATATAAATTAATTTCCATATCACTTAATACACAAAAACATCATGATAAAATTTAAAGCAACATGTTAGAAATATTCCTACAACTGTTCAGCATTTACCTTGTGCATAAGTTTTAACATGGTTTGGGTGCTTACATGCTAAGTTGATACCTTTGCTCTTTCAGAATTAACAAAAAACAGTAAAGAATTGATGGTGGTTAAAACTACATATCTCCATACAAAACACTGTGTTGTAGCATCACAACTCTATCCCAGAAATAATTTACGAACTTATCCCGTTTTAAGGCTAAGATGAAAAATATTATGTTAAAATGGGAGAGTAAAAATAAAAATGAAATGTGCGTGGCTTTAAAAAGAAGCCAAAGACTTTATCCTGTCTCTTTCACATTCCTTTGGGGGATTTTGAGCTTCTTTTCATATCATAATTGAAGGGGCACACACAAAGGTTAATTCCTGCAATGGATTGAGACATGGCCTTGAAAAATCAGAAAGAAAGGAAGACAGTCTCCCTGTCATGAGCCTCTATGCTCTATCATACCAAGTTACATACCAATCAAGTAGCACTGATTCTCTGAAAGCAATTTTCTACTAGGCTCCTCCATTCAGTGCTTGGAAAATAGAACACTGTTTACTTGGTGATGGTCTATATTGTCCTAAACTTGGAAAGAAGGCCAAGTCCATGCAGCATTTTTTTTTTTTTTTTCCTTCTACTTTTTTTCCCCAGTATTTACCTCTGGATAAATACTAAAGCATTGTTCTTTAAATACCCAACCCCTCAAAACTTGAATTGCTTCATTTCTTTGGAGTTTTGAAGCCACATGGAAATGTGACTCTGCTCCTCCAATGCCTGGGACACTCAGAGCACATCTGCATTGTAAGCCATGAAAAAAACTCCTCACAGCAGAGCCGCCCAGTACAGCCCAGAGCCATGCAGACATCCTGGCTGGTGTCTCAACTTGGCAGAGCAATTATTGTGGACAGCATGCTATGGGTGTTTGGTACTTCTGGGGACCTCATCGCCACAGTGCATGACTTGCCTACAGAGCCTGTACCCCAAATCCTACTCCTTACTGCCAGACATTACTGCTCTTAGATCTAGGGACTTTGGTTTTGATGCCAATTTTGGCAGGCAACTCAACCCTGGCTTTTTAATATGGGATGGAATAATCCTGTCTTCTGTTCAGCCAAATGCCAGCTCTCTGGTAACCCTGATCCTGGCTGGCAATGGGAAGGAGGGGAAGTCAGTGACACACTACTTGCTGTTTCCTCCATGATTGTGTTTTTAGTCATAATTCTCCATGTCCATTCAAGTGGCTCTTTAGTCCTCCTTTAACTCCCCTCACTTTGTTTTCCTGTCTTCCCATCCAGCAAGTTCTTCCTTCCTCCTTCTTTCTATCTGTCTGGCCTTCCCCTTTGCTCACCTCTTTCTTCTACCATGACTCTTTTCCACCTTCTCCCTTGTTCCTTCACCATGGCTTAGTTCCTTTGTGCATAGTTTTTCACCTGCACCCACCACCAAATGTGCTGGTTAAAACAACCCTCTGCTTTGCTGATATTTGAGTTCTCCTGCCTCAAGTGGCCACTCTTCTCATCTCTTCCACTCCCAGCACAATCAGATTTCGAGCTCTCAGGCTGCACATAAATAAATGAACCTCCAAGGTTGAAGACCCTCCAGGAACAAAGGAGATGAAAAGTCCATAACCGCAGAAAACACATTTGTTTGGTCCACTACGTTTCTTACTGCTACTGTAGTATTTGTCAGAACTGAATTCTGCCTGAAACTTGCCGGCAGATCGTCTTTTATTTGTACAGCTTCCTAAATTATTAAGGCTTAAGAATTCATTCCACTATACTTCTTGCACTGAAACTGCTAATGATGAAACCTGACTGAATCAGTAAGTGTCTCTGCTTGTATTCCCTTAGCACTTATAATTACACTGGCAACCAGAACTGTAATATTCTAAGCAATGGTTTTCATTTGTGATATAGCATTTGGTGAAGCTTGATGGCTCAATAAGCTGGTACACAAACAATTTTCATTACTGAGTTATCAGCGTGAATACAAAGTCTATGCTCACCACGTGGATATATAGCAGCAAAGACAGGAGAGACCAGTAACCTTACAGAAAGAATAAGTGCTTTGATCAAAGATGATAAATGTAATTTTGAAGCATCCTCTTAAGCCACATTGGCACAAACCCTGTTTTGAACAAAAAAAAATTATGTTGAAAGGAGGGGAAGAGGTGCCTACATGCTACTTGTTCTGATGATAAATCAGACTTCAGTTTCTGATGCCATCAACCGGGTAATTTTTAACCAGCAGCGCATTCATTTAAAGAAAACATCCACTGTATGTAAAATAGACAAAGCAATATTTGCTACTCTATGCAAGAAAGTGAATTCCTGGCAGGGAGGACGGTATACACTGTGTAGGACACTCCTGAAACAAGAAGTTTTTTCTCATTTTCTCTCGGACCGAACAACATATTCATTAGGTTAGAGGTTTTTTGTGGGTCTGGGGGTTGAGTTTTATTTGGAACTTTTGGTTACACACACACACGTGTTTGTATATAAGAATTTAGAACATAATTACCTAAAACAGTACAGACACTGGAGTGGGGCAAAGATAGGAAAGTAGAGGATTACTGCCTAGCGCAGCACAAGCACGCCCCACCTGCAGCAGGGGCTGTGCTGCTGTTTGGGACGGCCTTTACAGACTGTCCTGGGCCACGAACAATGCCCCTGGGATGCATAAACCCAACTCTGCTTCTGCCTGTCCTCCAAGAGCTGACTCTGGACTACAGGTTGTCATGCAGACCTCACTCACCTAATAGAACATTTTCCCCACAGTTACATACTATGTGCAGTCTCAAAGTCTATTGCCACTTGCCTGCCTTTATAATGCTTGTGATCACCTCTATGCAGGACTGGAGAAGTTCGGTAAAGAGAGCAGGTTATACTTTGAACCTACAGACCGCCCATCACCCATTTTCCTCCTCTACCGGTAAAACAACAACGCATTGTCATTTCATCGACTATGAAATATATAAGCAAGGTCTTTTCCCCTTGCCCTGCCACACCTTCTCTGCTGGAAGGAGTAAAAAAATCTATTTATAGAAAGAATTGAGCATGTCAGAGTGAAATAAAAATTGTTTCCCTACCGCGTGTAAATATCTGCATGTATCAGTCATTCCCAGTTCTGAAAGCACTAAAGGGATTATTTCTACCCATTACTAGCAAAGAGGTTTTGGAAATACTCTTTTGTTGTCTGAAACAGTGCAGCTATTTTCTTATCACATCCATTCGTTCATCTGGCACATTGCAAGCACATGGGGGAAAAAAGGTGTGTAATGTATAACCAATTAACAGAAAGCCATGTAAGCCTGCTGTATCGTTAGGACAAAATTATCTGAACATGGATAAGTGGCTGCAATATGACACACTACACCACCATTTTTTGATTCAGCGTAAATGTTTATTGACTAAACAAAGATTACTATAATGTAATCATAATAAACATTAATGATCAGTCATCTATGTAACTTGCTCTCTAAATTAATATACTGTAATACACACTAATGTGGCAGAATTATACTGGGCTGAACTCGTGTTTAACTAGCGCTTCCATCTCAAGGGATTACACACTTTCAATTGCAGACAAGCATATTTTTAAGACTGTGTTTTTTAATTAAATTAATCTGACAAGTTACTGGACAAAAGGTTGGTGTATTATGACAAAAAGGGTTTTTTAATTGCATAATTATTCACTGGGGATTCCTCTGGCTGGAATAAATTAGGGCTTTTAAAATAAATTAATATTATTCTTGTATTTATGCAACATAGGCCAATGTTTCCAGTTCTTGTCAAGATGTAGCAATACTCAGGTTTATCATCACCCCTCCCACCTCCAAGCTCCACCAAAATGAAGCAGTACTGTAAAGCACAGGAGGCAAATTCCAAAAGCCATTTTATATGGTGAACATATTGCCCATATTTAGTTATAAATCTCAATTCAAAATCAAGTTAAATGATACCAGCACCTATTGTTCCACTGTTTCTCCATTTGCACTGGATTGTATCTTGATAAGGGCACTGAAGACCCAGTTAGTTGTTGATTTGTCCAAAGCAATTATTTCTCCGTTAATTCACAAGTATTAAGATTATTTTTTTTGCACCTGGCCAATTCATAAATTATCATAATTTCCTGTGCAAGGCAGGAAATGTAGCACTGTAGAGCCTGGCGGTGGTTTACCACAGGAGTTCAACACACGATGCCCATGAAGCTGCCAAAGCAGTCTAGCAAGTGTTACAGATGAGAGCGCAGTCATTGATCTGCTTGTGCCAAGGGGCTTAGGAGGGCCCAGGATAGTTCATATGTTTGATGCCATCAATATAATCAAGCAGCAGCAACAGTCAATTCAAATCTAACCTTGAACCCAACTTCCTTCCATATTCAGTCCACCTCAGAGTTCCCCTCTGTTCACAGCAGCACATCCCATCCTCAGAATCTTAATTTTTAAAATCACATCCCATGCTAGATTTCTATAGATGGAGTTACAACTGAACAAAAACTGAAAAACAATTTCACATTTCAAGAGCTTCAACTGTTTCCCTGATGTTAGAATTGTGAAGACAATGGTAAAATGTTTCTTAAACATCTTGTCACCAAACTAAAGCTCACTAGCAACTCATACACATTTTATTTTACTGGCTTTTGTGAGCAAATTTTTGTGATAGGTAATGTTGGTGGAAGAGCACAAAGAATTCTTGTACATGCAAAACAGCAGAATAAATAAGTTTGTCAACCAAAACTATGGAGTATTGGAAACTAGAGGACAAAAGAGAAGACAGAAAGGGAGGAAAAGGCAGATGTTACCATACTAAATTCTAAAGGCTGGGAAAAAAACAACACTGAACCCTGAAAGTTAAAGTTTGAAATATGGCTAAAAGGTTTCCTGACCATTTTCCTTCGTGTACACTATGCTCCTGTCTTTTAGGGGTGCAATCCTTTCACCAGGTATGACATACAGAAGACTAGATCCAAAAGGACTAACTAAAATCTGCATGAGAAGCATCTTGTGTCATGGTTCAGTGATATTTAAGCATGACTTTCAAGATCAGAAAAAATGAGGTCACATGAAAGAAAGAAATGACACAGCATAAACGAACTCTACAAATTCAGATTTGTTCAAACATTTTTTGCCAGGTTAACCTTTTTATCAGAAAGATTTATGTGACATCAAGTATCTCACATCCTCCTGAAGCTGACATAAACAAGGATTTATGCTCTTCTGCTGCCTTGATGTACTTTGACTAAATTGACCGAAGCGGGATTGTGCATCACTGCATGATCTGGATCAAATTTTTGTTGTCAGTTGATCTGTTTGCATGTATATTTGGTAATAATGATTGTGGAACCACTGCCCCATTATAAAAGCTTCAACTCTGAAGACATCATCAACTTATCCAAAGGAATTTGTCTATATTTATGCACATTACAGAGTAGTTCTCAGGTAAGAGATTGCAGAAAAAGAAATGAAGTGGTAGCAGTAGCATGGTGGCTGAAATTATGACTTATCATTAACAACTGGATTCTGCTCTCAGACCTTTTCCATAGTTTAATGAAAGTCAACTTCAAAAGAAATCTTGCCAATTCCCTACTGTCATGTAAAATTACTTGCTGTCATTGCACCTGGTTTATTACCTTTATCTCTTTAACTGCACCCCCAAACAGGCACAAATTACCATCTTAGGAAAGAATCCAAATTTCCAACATCTGGAAAACAATAAATCTTATTTCCCACATACGACATCTAACACTGGTAACATATTGCAGGAGTGACGCATATTAGCCCATTAATCTCCATGAAATGCTACTACAAGGCTCTTCAGAGGTACTTAACAACACTGGTATCCAGATCTTTTTGAACTTTCAAACATAAATATGCTAATTGCTACACAAATCTAAAGATACGAGTGCATCGGTTGTGTACACACTTAAACCTATGCTAACAGCTAACAAGACCACATTGTTTATTCATTATTCTTCTCTGTCAGCACATAAAGAAATGAAAAACATACAGAAATTTTATATTACTCACATGTTGAAGTAGTCTTTGGTGTTGCTACACTCTACAGTGTTGCTACAGGCTAACATACTACTACAACAGAAGCAACATGAAGGTCTGCATTTAAGTAAGACTGAGGGAAAGAGTTTTTTCTTAAGTCAAAGAATGCAGCAGAGTTAAGAAACAACTGGTAGGTTTTCAGGCACTCAAGCCTTTCAGGTGACCTGAAAGAGAAGCTTGTGCACCCAGCAACTTATCATATTATGCACCTTGCAACAATATTCCCTTTGATATGCTTAATAAATATTTAATAAGCAGTATATAAACATAAGGGTGCAGAATTTGAGAAAAAAAGCAAGGGGACAAGGCTACTTAAGTCAGCTGTGGAAAACAGCAAGGCCACACAGCAGAGACATACAAATTACTCATTTATACATTGATCAGAAGTAAATAAAGTTGTCAGGTGAGGTGGTTCTCCTCTAACTGCCATAATTTGAAAATTAACATTTTAAACAAATCCCTAGCTTTTCTTGAACAACATTTAGACCCTTTCCAAGGATGAGGACACACAGTTTACCTTGCCAGAAGTGCTACGTAACACACTTGCTTTACCAACATGGTTGGCAAGAAAAACATTATATTCTTTAGACTGATTAATATATGTGCCATCTTTATCATAGCTGTTGGCTGTAATCAAGAAATGCCATATCAAACAGCTGAAATGAGTATTACTAGTGCCAGCTTTATTTTTTTATTAATTTTTTTTTAGAAGCAACTTAGATGCCAAACCCTGGAAAGAATTCAGGGTCAGGATGAAGAAGCCTTCCATTATCTCAGAGGCTCAGTTAAAATTATACAGCACTCACATATCAAAAAAACCCAAACACATAAACAGCAAAAAACAAACCAAAACAAGAAAACAACCTTGCACACTGCTTATCACATTTGTTTTCAGAAACAGTAACACACTCAAGCATAAACTTGGAGAACCCCATCAATGCAACAAAGCACTTGACAGAATATTCTTCCTTCTTCCAAACATGGATTTTTTTATCCTTTTCTTCACTAACTTGCCATGCCTCAGTGTAAAATGGATATATGGCCCTATTAGGCCCAGACTGAGGAAAGCATTTGGGAGAGTCATAAAGCACCAGCTCACATACACGCTCAACAGAAGTCCAGCTAAAATGAATTATGTGTTCAAGGTTTTCATGAATCAATGCCTTGAAGAAGCGTTAGCTGCTTGATTAATCAGGAAGCAGTTCTGTCACTCTTCAACCTAATCAGATCTTGCCACTCTTAGCTCATGTTGAGATATATTTTGCTTCAAATTACTTCCACAGGTACCAGAATTACAATGAAATTTGGTTTCACTACAGCTGGTAGAACCAAAACATTCAACTTGTACCCGCCCTGCACCTACTTGGTAGGTACCTGGTAAAAATAAACCGAACTCCTTGAGGAGAGCTGTACTGTTTGGTGTCAGTAATGGTATCATAGCAGAGGTCTTTACGAACATCAGTTGAAAAAAAAGTGTCATTCGGGAGTAAAGTACTATTGCTTTTTCATCCAGTCTTTATTATATGACTCCCAGTGATTACTCTCTTTCTTTTTTTCACATATTTAGTCAAGCTTCTGTAGGCTTTCATGAGGCTTCTTAAATACTAGTGTAAATTTTTCTCACCATCTGACTTTAAAATCCTCAGTAAGTTATCCCAAGGGCAGATAAAGACCATTTGGCTCTAGAGCCATTTCATTCACACTTCCTGCCTACTGGAACAGAAAGAAGAGAGGGGAAATAAAAAGAAACTGAAAGGTGAATTTATAAGAATCCTATTTATAATAACTGGACCCTTCTAGGATTATAGCTGGAACAAGAAGCTATTTTAACCATTCAAAAGCATCTTATTCTTAAAATGACATTTCTATCCAAAAATGTTGAGTACCAGTGGTACAACTAAGAGCAAAGATAACTATATGAAATGAAGGATAAGATTTTTTTTCCCTGGTTTACAATTTCTTACTTTCAGTGGTTCTTAGTTGGTACCATTCTATACTTGGATATCTTCATGGACTTTTCAGTAAACAACCAGTTTCTTTGCATGGGTCCTTTGCAGAAAGGAGATAAGCCTTTTTTAAATTATAAGAAAATAAGGTATGAGAAAAGTTACCAGGTTGTCGGAGGAAATAAGAAATGCAGTATGTGAAGCTAGTTACAATTAATTACATAAAAATTACTAGCTTTCAGGTTCATGTCGGTGTCATTCTTCTTTCTTTTTGATTATAGCAAATCATTACACATTTACACATGGGATGTCACCAGGTTACAGCAAACAATCAGTGAGGCCACTACACCCAGAACAAAACTGAAGACTCACAAAAAAGACCTGTAATACGACGTGCATTTTTATGACACCAATATGCAGTACTACAAGTTCTACTTGCAAAGACAGCTGTTGAATCAAGCACAAAAATGTCTGGGTTTTTTTTCCTTTTCATTTTTTCCTGGGGTATTTTCCTTCGCAAGTCTTAATAACGTATCTTTTATCCTGGCTTGTAGGCTTCTGACTGCAAAGATAAGGTTACAACTGTGAGTTTGTCAAGTCTGCTTAATCCTTCTGTCAAGCAAAATAGTATCTGTAATAAGTCCAGACACAGAGACAAACCAAGCTGCAAACATAACTACAAATTACTCTGCTACCTGAACACTGTCACAAAAGAATTCTCCTTCCATTAGACAAAATGAAAAAAAAACACCACAAACCAACCCAAAACACTGCAAAATAAGCAAGACCCAGCGGACATACCAGAGCAGGGAATATGATACTAAGTCTTCAGGCACTGGTTATTTCTGGCTTCCAAGTTTAAATGAAAACGTGCCTACTGGTTTAATGCCATTCCTGTAGACACAGAGTGAGGTTCTGCATCCACAGAAATCACCACCATAACTCACACTAAGCTCGGCTAAGTTCAGATAGGATCTCACCCCTGGGTTGTCAGGTATTTTCCTCCCAAGCACAGGATCATTGCTTCTGCCAAAACTCTCTTCTGAGGAATAGAAGAATTATCCACCTTCTGTGGCAAGTTACCCCTACAGCACCCAGCTTCAGCATTCCTAGCATCCCACCATGAACACACTCTCAGCTAATATTCAACACAAAGGCTGAAGCTGCCAGTTCTCAGCTTCTAAAACACTGGATGCAAACCCCATAAACCTAACACAAAAGAATATTTTTCAGAAAAGTGACCTTTTTGTTCCTATTTCACCCAATAGGTGACAATAAGCACTATATCTACAAAAGAGCAGTTATATTGAACTGAGACTTCAAGTTAACACTACCATGGTTTCCATGCTACCACATATTGAAGACAGACATAAATGAGCTGCTGAGAATGTCAGTATTCTCTGAAGCTACAGAGATCGGCCCTCAGCACATACGCTTTTTTCAAAGCCAGCTTCATAGGGAACATGCCAAACTTCTGAATTTCAGCCTCAGACTCAAGCCTCATGCAAGTGGCTTCTCCAGCTTGGGACGGTCTCCAAAAGTGGAAGCTGCCATGACACTATACAATTCCGTTAGTAACATTTACAAGAATAGAAAGGACAGCGAGATTTAGAGGGGAAAAAACCAAAAGCCCTTAAAACTTTTAAATTTTTTCATTGCTTCAATTCATTTCCATATTTAGTATGTGTAAACATATGAAAAATTATGTATACAGCAAACAAAATTTTGGCACTTTTTTCTGCCTCGCATGGTACATTACTGTTATCATTCAGCATTTTAAAGATGGATGTAGAAAGTCTGAACAGGAACACCTTAGTCTTTCCAATTTATTATATGGCATGTTATGCCTTCTTCCCTAATAATTCAACGCCTTCTTAAAAATAAAAATGGACTCACCAGCTTTATGTTCTGACTCTTCTCTAGTTCTTCTTAGTTATGTGACAAAAGATACCACGACATATTTCAGGATGTAGCATCCAATACGCTGGTTTCTCAGCGTGCACATTATCATGCATTTATAGACCTTATATTCAGTGGTCTAACAAATTACATGGAATAAGTTTGCTTTAATGTTCACATAGAGGTGGCTCTCCAGCTTTTTCGCTGGTAGGCATCTCAGTGGAAAAATTTTAGTAGACATGCAAGTGTGCACATAAAGCAACAGAAGTTGCCAGAGCAACATCAGACAGAACAGGTTGTATGATATCATGAAAATATTAAGATGTGGATATTTACAGATATTCTTCAATGGAGACCAGGAGTTTTAAAAAAGAAAAAACCCAACCTATTTCTTTGTAAAGAACCTTGTAACTTTTTCCTGTGCATCCCTTTTTGCACCTAGCCCAAGCTCCTCATGTTCATCAGTGTGAGCCTGTGATGGCCAACAAAATCCCCACTGAGGGCTACCATGATGGCACACAAACGCCTGAGAACTCTGTAAGCAGTTTAATGTTTAGTTTAAACTTGTTTTATTTTAAAACATTTATCTGCAAAAACTTGGTAAGTGTTGTAACTTGTTACATGTTATCTTCATCGTGTTATGCTGTCACCGTATGTAACTATGTCAGAGAATGTCACTGTACGCCACAGACCAACTAATTCCTGGTGAATGTTCTTCTTGAAGCTCTAATGTTCAGCTTTATCACCACAATCCCACAGCATCACGCCAAAGATAGCATATTCCCTGATGGCTGTGGGAGTCATATAGAAGAGGAAGCCCAAAGTCTTCAGCAGGCTTAATTTCAAAGTTAGAAAAACCTACTGAAATAGAAGCACTTCACGGCACACAATGTCGGCTATAGTCTTGGCAACAATCTACAGTTAAAAGAAATATTCCCAGAATATATTAATGTAAAAAAGTATAAAAGATGTCTTCAGAATCAACAAGTCAAAGAAAAAGCTCTTAAGGTAGACATCACTGAAAGGCAATGAAGTTACACCGCTGGGGATTTTCTTTACTATGAACAGGATTAGTGTCACAGCCTAGCTGGTATCACCCAAAACTTCCAAGTCTGAGACCCTATTTTCAGTTCTTCACAAGTTTATTTGTGGGCTGAAGTTTTCCAACCTCAAAAGAACCACGTAAGATGGGAGTTCAGGAAGGGTTACTGAAAAGGCTAAGTGAAAGAAATAGAATTTGAACAAGATAAGAGAGAAGAGATGAGATAAGAGAGAAGTTGAATGAGTCCCAACTGGGAATAATAAGCAGAAAATGTGTGCCCACTAACGTAGCTTGAAACGAAACCCAAGATTGTTCTGTCTCACCATTTTTTTTTCCTATCAGCACATCAGCTGTTATATCCTCTTACATTGCTTCCCCTCAGAAATAGCAACTTACAATCACTATCAGTTATTCAATCACATCAAGACGCAGAAGTCCGTACAGATAATCTTGAGATTCAGCCTTGATGACAACCTCCACTGGTGTCAACATGATACCCTACAATAGAATTACTATGCTTTGTGGGGTTTTTTTAAATTAAAAGTTTATATATGGATACAAAGTCACAGTCTGTTACAAGAATAGCAACACGCTTCCTAAGCCTAGCGCGCGAGCCTTCAGGAATGCCAGAGACGAGTTTGCCTCAACAATGTGATTTTTAGTCTCTATGCATGTGTGCAAAGACATATTTGCAGTTGCAGACTCAGAACACTATTTTTCTTTCCGTGTATTCCCTTCTTCAGCTTCCACACAGGAGAATGCGACCGGAAGAACCACCGTTCATTTCTACTAGGATGATGATTGTCTTTCCCTCTTGTCAAGGGATGTAGTTGTAGAGGCAAGGCTTGCATGTGGGGAAGAGGAGAAGAGATGGTCTCAGACCCAACATGATCCAGAATCCATTTTTGCTTTTGCCAACAATTTTGAATGAGATACTTTAAGTCACCAAATGAAAATTTCTCTTTGGTGATTTGAGTTTGCCAAGAGACAACATGCAAGTAATATGAACAGAGCAGTTCTCTCAGAAAAGCCAGTCCTGGCTTGCTCCCCTTGACTGACAGGCCTGCTGTGCTCCCTGAACAGTGAAAACAGAAATATAACCCTTACTTTTGCAATAGTTTAAAATTAGGAAAAAAGTAGCTTAAAGAAATAGCTATATAGAGTTGGTTTTCCCCCTGAAAACCCTCGTATTTATTTATTTAGAGATGCTTTGCTATTCAAAGAACTAAGAATATAGAGACTAGTCGGACATAAAGAAGTGGCTTGAGAACAAGAATTGGCTGAGTACAGCCACCTCTCTACAGAACCCCCCACATAAGAAATGGAATGCAGTGCTGAGTGCCTGGCACTGGACACACGGTCCTTAGTTCTCAGGGGCACCTGCAGCCCCAGCTGTAGCAAACGGAGGCACCCACAGGATTCAAAATTTCTTACAAATGCATGGTTTGACCCATCTCATATTTGCATGATTAGAGGATTGTTATTTCTTACATGTTTGTCAGCTCACGCTACTTATTCCCCATCTGCAGTCACCGCACATGCCGTGAAAATGATTGTCATCATAGATCAAAGATTACGCCTCCAAAAGACAGAGTGAGCAGGAGGAGGAGAAAAAGTCTCAAAGAATATGGATTGCTTCAATTCCATATCAAGTGAATTCAATAACAAAGAATGAAAGATTCAGTCAGTATGAACAAATTAAGACTTCCAGTAGAAGCAGAGAAGTAGTAATTTCTTTATTTTTTCTTCCTTCAAATGTTCTTGTTGCTTAAACCAGAGAGCAGTCAATGATTGTATTTAGTTGTCTTTTTAAAATGCCTTATATTTTATAACAAGAGAGCTTATTTTAATTAGGGTCAGGGAAAATTTGATGGTTCAACTAAGCCACTCTGTAGTATACTGGTAATACCAACTGCCAGTCTCTCATGTGATAAAAAGAAAGCTTTCTCGATAATTGTCCTGGATATAAAACAGCTGCTTTTGTCTGCTGCTCAGCTGGGCCAATGAAGCAGAGAATGTGCAGGAAAGACGCCAGATCCAAATGTCATTTCCTTTTTCTTCAAAAGCAACGGGGGACAACCTGTGTGACTTCAGCCTCGCATAACTCACAAGCAGGTCACACACGGTTCCCACAGTCAGCCTGTATCATTGGCCCAGCAGTGGGTTACGGTGGTGCGGAGGCTGGTGAGCAACCTGCAACCCCAGCTGTGGGCATGGTGAGCAGCAGGAGCTACTCACACCAATGCTGGGTGAGGGGTCACTCCCAGGTGGCCTTGGCTGCGTGACCCATTCCTGAGCAGCAGCCTGCCTAGATCCCCTAGTTTCTACCTCTCAGAGCTACAGCCTACATCCCTAGTCACACCAACATCTTGGACTGTTTATATGGTGTGCAGGGTGACAGTACTTATCCTAGAGTTACAACATTCTGTTAAGTCTCATTAAAAAAAAAAATTGAAACATTTGTAATTTTAGTTTCAATAACACAATGCCTATTGACAATGACTCTTCTGTTGTATCTGAATTTCAAAATTAAAATAATCCAGTCAGCACAGCATAAACATTTAGAGCTGTACTATGCACAAACCCTTTACACCAAGAACTGTTTTGACTCTGAACAATTTATCTAAAAAACCACCTGTTAAATTTAAACCAAATAAAAAACAATACCCACATAAGCATGTAGAATACTCAGCCACACAATGACTTCATGGCTCCACCCATATTTTTACAAGAAGTTTAAGAGTTCATAGGGGAGTACGAAAAATACTGTTTATACATTTCCCCAGCAGTACCATTACTAAACATTTATTCAATCCAGAACAACTTTAAAAATAGTTTACATCTCCCCATGTTTGTTTACTTTTCAAATTCCTGCTCTAACAATTAAGAAAACCACATAGGCAACTCCGTTTCTTTTCACTTACTAAATTCAGTTCCACATAGCATTATTGCATATTTTTGTCTGAAGACACTGGAATAAGTGACTTGTGTAAAAGCAACTTTAAAGAAGAATTGCTTTCGTTGCAGAAACATCACTGCCTGCCTTAGACCTATTCAAAGGCCTCTCAGATAACTGCTAGATTTGAAGCTAAAATGGCATGCGTGGCAGCACACCTAAGGTCTGGAACACACCAGCAGCAAAAATCACACTTAGCTGCCAAAACGCCTCCCAAAAGCAGTGCTCACTCCTTGTAAAAGGCTTTGGTGTTAGAAGCAAGGCTCCAATGGTTCTGACTACTGCTCCATGAGGAGTTTTGCTCCTGCATTCAGCCACTTAGGTTGGACTTGTGGAAGTGAAAGACAGTTCAGTGACCATTAAGCTCAGGGCTCAAGAAACAGGCCAACAGCTCATCTGTGTTAAAGCAGGGAGGGGAAAAAAAGCCAAAACCCCAGCAAGGTCATCGATACAACATACAGCAACAAGGACAGGGAACTCCTGGCTGTGCACTCAGTAACCCTTGTGGGAAGGGAAAAGGCATCTAATCAGGAACGGGCCTTTCCCTCAGATTTCAGGCGAGCCGCTTACCTGACATGCAAGTGTGAGAAGAGAGGCTTAGCCTCTTTTGTTTGCCCTAAAGGGTTTTCAGCCTTTTGGTGGACGACTTTTACCAGAGTGGTGTGGAAGGGGGTTAGGCTGAAGGAATTGCAGGAATGCTATTAGCACCGAACAAGAGGAACCGGTTCCAGTCAGTACTCTCTGCCTACAACAGCCCCCCCCCCAGGAGTTAAATCTGCCTGAACTAAACCTTGTTTAGTTACTAAACGAAACTAAAACAACCTCCTGCCTGGAAAGCTTCCTACAAAATAACCAGGTCATCACTAAGACATCTGAAAAGGTTGGAACTAAAGTTTCATATAGATGAATTCAGGGCCTTGTGCACTGATACAGATTTTAACTGCGTTACAAAAATACGATGCAACACATATAGAAAGAGTGCTGAAAAGTGAAGTAATTATATATATAACAGGAGCGACGAGGAATTCATTTTCAAAGGACTGGTAACAAAGATGACAAAAGAAAACCCTAAAAGCACAACATATTAATATATAGCTAGAGATGTTCCTTAAGAGACATTTTATAGCTTTCAATTATAGTGTTAAATCTCAATCACATAACATTTACTGTGATCTTTGCCTCATTTTCTGTGTTTCTTGTGAGGTTTTAATATTGATGCAAGCTCCAAACCTGCAACAGGACTCACGCAGAAACTTTTTGTCCTCTGAAGTTCTCCCACGGAGTCAGTGTGGACGGCCACCAGAGCACAAATTCACCTGCCTGCTATCAAACCCAGCAAACTATTACACATATCCTTAGCGTACAGAATCCTATTGAGTCATATCCTTGTGCAAATAACCACACGGCTCAGCTCTCAGACTAAGGTGTAAGCACCGATGTAAAGTAACAGCCTCATATAACACCTATTACAGTATAAACCTGTCTCTCCTTACGACCTTTGAGTCACATTACTGTGGGAAACAGTAAGAAGGAAAGCTTCCCACAGAAAGGGCAAACCGAAAGCCCCGAGCCCGGCCTGGCTGGGCACCCTGGTACAGCTGCCACCCGACGGAGCAAAATGGGGGGGCAACCCCACCCCAAGCGGTTGGTTGCCTTGCCTTTCGACAGGGCACCTTCCATCCAAAGGGCAGCAAAACAGGTTGTTGTAACAAGCACAGAGCGCTTGGTTTGACAGACGCCGATGTGCCCGTACGCGTCTTCGAAGCGCTCCCTTGGAAGATCCCCCCGGGGGTCCCGCCTGGCTCCCCGGGCCCGGGCCGCGCTGCCCCCGAAACCCCTCCCAGCAGCGAGTTTCTCCCCCAGCTCTCCCGCCGGGGCGTCCAGGTACTTTTACTTTTCCTCGCCGGGAGGAAACCGCTGCCGCCCCAGGGGAAACCGCCACGGGCTCCGCGGAGAAGGAGCCGGGGCCGAGCGGGACCCCGGGACA
>VWZZ01001012.1:138438-186049 GCA_013399095.1 Psophia crepitans | reverse complement strand
TTTCGTTTCCCGCGGGTGGTTTGCGGCAGGAGAAGGAGAGAGCCGGCCGGGGGGGTGAGGCTGGCGCTGCCGCAGGCCTGCTGGGTGGCTGAAGTGGGGAAACAAAAGCAAGATGTGGAAATCAGTCTCTTTTCCCTGCCTCTGTATTGTTTAGGGGGAAAACCGTAAATTAGTTACCAAGTTTTCAAGCATCGCCATCTGACTGCAGCGGGGAGCAATGAACATATTGACAGAGAGCCCCGGGGGGGACCGGCGCTTTGCGGTTCATCCCAGGGACGCGGGGAGGAGGAGCCGGACGCGGCCCTGGCCGGCAGGCACACCGGGCTGCTGGCGGGCCCTGCCCCGCAAACCCCGGGTGGCATTGCCCCGTCTGCCCAGGCAGCGGACACACACCTGCCCGGTGTCATTTTCCAGCCTGTATGACCGACGTTTATCCTTTTCCCGTACCTTTTTTACAAACATGCGACACCAGTAGCTTCTCTAGGTCTACCCAGGCGTCCCCAAGCAGTTAGGAGAGGCCCAAAGTACCATCGGCATCCAGACTAAAGGCTCCAGGTTGATCTTTTGTCCCACAGGTTTGCTGGGATCACGCCATTTTCTTTACACTGCCTCAAACTCACACCAGGAAATTGTCATTGCCAGAAGGAGAGTGGGAAGTAAGCTGTGATAAATCAATTAAGTAAAAAACCTAAAAGGGCATAATTAGAGGCACAAGGACACCACCTCACTGAGTCACAGATTGCCGGATGCTTCCGCTGCTCCAGGAAAATCCTGCCAGACTCGCCTTGCCCAGCTTCTGCTGGTGCCTACTGTCAGAAAGGGAGGGCTACGGGATGTGGGGTCTCGCCCGATGCGACTGCCCTTACAGCTCTGGCTGCATGGTACACCCCTTGTGCTGCCTTTTCCAAACAGAAGTCGGCTCACTGTGACCTCACTCCTGCTGCTGATTAATTCATGCAATACCTTTTTTCTGTCCATCTGGAGAAGCCTCCTCTTCACCCCACTTTGCTAGAATTAATAGGAATTTCTGCTAAGTGCACAACTTTGTGTTCCTACTATTAAACTGCATGTCATTTCTCTTTCTCCTGTCCACAGACTCATCCAGTTCTTTCCATAGGGTATTCCAGTCCTTTTCTGTTATAACAGCAGGTCTTGGGTTTATGTCATCAGCAAATTTCATTAGCACACCATGGTTTTTGTGCCAAGGTCACTAATAAAATTTTAACTAAGATTAGTTCTGAGATGAGTCCCTGTGGAACTGCATTAGTAACCTCCTTCCATCTAGAGTTTCCCTTTCAGCACACACTATTGTCCTTACTTTTCATTTCTTACATTCATTTGCATCTCTCCATCTTAATTAATATTTTCTTGCATGGCATCCTCTCAAATGTTTTATTGAAGTCCAGATAGATTTGATCTACCGTATTGTCATTGTTTGAGAAAATGATTTATCAGACAAAGATACTGGCTTAGTCTGGTATGTTCTATCTGCGGTGAAGTCCTGATGCATTTTAACTAGTTTTTCATATACCTCCACATCTTTAATTAGTTTTTCCTTCAGCGTTTGTTCTAAAGCTTTGTGTACTAATGAGGTCAGATAAAAGAGCCTGTAGTTGCTTGGATCAGTCCATTTTCTCACCGAGTACATGTCCCCCACAAAAGTCTCTAGACTTTTCAGTGTCTTTCCTGGGATGCTGTGGCCACTAGGTCTGACCTGAAATTAAGGCACAGCATGCCTGTGATTGATTTTAGACTAACCCCTCAGGCTGAAAAAGCCAAATGTTATATTTTTTTACTTCAAAGTCTGCCTCACAGGTTTCTTCTGCAAAACCATGCGTTCAGATTGCCTAGTTCCCGGATTTACTTACATTCATGCCTTTGAGTTTTTACATACACAGTCTGAATGCTCTGGCATATGCTGCTTTTCCATTTCAAATGTATTTCTTTCTGTCTGTATTTTTGTTGTATTAACATTTTATCTGCAACCCAGAAAGAACTGTTGAAGAACACTGCTTCTACTTTCCTTTTTATGACCATGTCCAGTCAATGGATTTAGAGTAAAAATTATTATTTAAAATGAAATTATTTTGCTCTTCTGAAATTGCAGCCAACTGTCAACTCAAAATGGGATGTAGAAATGAAGGTCATGGGTAAATGAGGTGTTAAGTTTGTCCTACAGAACCCAGAGAGATCTTAGTGTTAGTTTGCTCTTAAAAGAGATCTCTTTCCGTGGACTTTGCCACTTTCTTAATTAGCTCACAATTGATAGGAGACTCCAGGCTGCTTTCTTCCAGATGGTGAAGACCACAGTGAGGTCCTCGCTGAGGGTGACATATAACTCCTCAGAACAGTGGCGCAAATGGGAGGGGAGGCAGGCAAGTCCAGATTTTTGGCTGGACCACTGTAATTCCATGTCCTTCACGGGGTGTGAAACTCTCCCCTCCGGTACCCTCTATGTCCTTTTGCATGTCCAAATAAACAGGCTATTTAGAGACAGCTTCGCATGGACCCCAGCCTACAGCACTGAGCTCAGTTTGTCGAAGGAGGTTATCTAAGAATTTTGAAGAGAGGAGCTTCTAGTCACCGAGATCTTCTGAGCAGCAAAATTGAAGTCAGAGCAGTGATGACTGTAAGAACTGTAGGATCATCGCTGAAAGGCTTCGGTGCTAACTCAGCTGTTCATCACCTCCTGTTGGCAGAAGGCCTGTGCAGGTGTACGCCACTTGCGTTATTTTAACTGGGCTGGTAGACGATTGATATTCTGTAGGCAGGATCTAAAGCTATGTATAAACTACACTCTGGTCACAGAAAGCAAGTTTTGCTGATAAAATAGCGGAGTACACTCAGGCTGCAGATTTTTACTTGGTAAAATATCACCTTTCAAGGTGCAGTAGGTTTGCATGGTGGGTCTCTAAGATTAAAGACTCGACACTGAGGCCAGCTGACCCCATGCGAACTGCAGGAAAGCTCAACAGAAACCGCCAGGTTATGTTTTTGGGTAAGGCTGTGACATCTCACCAGGCTAAGCTTAATAAGTCATGCAACCTTTTTTTTTTTTGTTCAAAAGAAGAGAGTACTATGTAGGAGAGCAAACTCAATTTGAATCTACTGGGTGTGTATATTCTAGCCCTTCATTTCATATGAACAAGAACCAAATGTACTCTATTTGTCATCTCTAAATCTGTAATTTATGCACAGGTTCACTTAAGGAACATATTTCACTATTATTAAAATTTGCTTTAGAGAAAGTTGCAAATGAGAGCCTTCCAACGCAAAATGACTTAATACGGGGAGCTGCGTCTTTTTATTTATGATGTATAATGTATCAGTTACCACGATGAATGCAACATAAATACATAGATTCAGTGGAACCTCCAGTATTCTTTCAATGCATCTGTAATTTCTAAAATGGCAGTGCAGTACTACTGTATGGATAATAAAGCAAAAACATTAATTTAGAAGGCGAGAAGAAATTCCTGTTACACCACTTAGGGTAAAAAATAATATACGCCAATAAAAAAGAATTGCTTGTCTTCTGGTTTTATTTCTTTAATACTTCCCCCATTCAGGCAACTTGTCAGAGCCTTTCATTGCTACAAAATAGAATTGAATGCCAAAGGAAAGCTGCGAATCGAAAGCAAGATTTAAGGGACTGAGGAGTTGTTTGAATTTTGTTTTTCCTCTCTGTTTGCTTTCATACATGTTCATGAATTCACAGTTGGATTTCCTCAAACAGGAAATTCCATGGTAATTATCATTAGCAAGCTATGGTAATAGCAGCCCCGTGAATCCACAGGCTCTTTTCAAAGTCATTCCCTTTTAAAGGAAATCAACGCTAATATGGGCCAAATCCTCATCTGGTGGGTTAGTGTCACTGAATTTAGCAGCAAAACAATTTACTCTGGCAAATCATCCACACTCTCATTTCAAACAAGCTCATTATGAGGCATAGAGTAACTACGAGAGTAGCGCGGTCTGACCCAGGAGTACTACTGAAGCACTGCTGTACAAACACATTTGTTGCTTTAGTAGATGATGGAAAGAAAAAGCAAAGTGATTCTGGCTGGTAATTCCTGGAGGGCAGAGGTAAGGAAGGATCAGTGGGGAAAGATGACAGATATGGATTTTTCAGAGCAATACTTTCCACACCCACAGACTCCAGAAAGGAGCCCATTGGCCCCAAGCAGCAGTCTGCCCAACCGAGGCCCTGCCTCTCAATGTGTCCCAGACGTGACAAGAGAGTCACACATTTTCTAGAAGGAAGACATTACAAAACCAGTCCCTCGTGAAGATTTTAATGGAATCCATAAAAGATCAGGTCTTCAAGCGAAGTGTGAAATTTAAATCCCTTTCTACATTTTTTAACAGCTGATGAACAACCTCAAAATCAAGTTCTTGTCATGATTTTCACCAGCTCTTGGCCAGAAGCCTGTTAATGAGTTTCTTTCTACCTCATCTTTAGCACCTACCTGAATTATACATGAGGTGATGACTTAAAACTTTGCTTTCTGACATGAGTTCATGAATCAGAATTTGTTCCCAAGTTATGGACTGAGAAGAACTGGCTTGTTTCAGGTAATCAACTGCTTCGATCTGAATTTCTACCAAAGCTTTGCATCAGTTCACATCAAGAGCTCCCTCTCAATAAGCACAACATAGAGGTGTGACTGTGAGCGCAGTTTCTGTATAAAAGGACATTATTGTCATCAGAACAGAACTGAAAAGAGAGTTCTTCCCAAATCAGTTTCCAATGCAAATAAAACAGTGAACTGTAGAATCAGCACATATGGCAGTAGATTTTTATTAATTGGTTAACAGCTCCAATAACGTAGATGCCTACACATCAAAGTCATGTAAACAGAGCTCAATCACCATATGGAACTAGACCAAGATGATAATGGGCAACAAAGCAAGACAATCCTATTCATGTTCCATATGGCTTCTTTTGACTGCTATCTGTTATGCTGAAACTTCTCTGTACGCTATTATGGAGTATCATGTTTTGCCTTTCAAAATGGACGCATGAAATTAGGAATCCAAGTGTATGTTCCATGGCCCAAAATTACAGAAGGTATGTATAGAGAACTTACACTGATTTTTTTTAAACATTATTATTTTCTGTATCAGCATCATGCTTACTCTTACCCTACTTAATTTTTTTCTCTTTGATGACGATGGTTAAGCTAAATCTTACTCCACGACCAGGAGAGCCCCTTCTACACTAATGAAACAGGTCCTTTTGTTATAGCACTATTCCAGTATTGAAGCTTTGGAAAGAAACACAAAGGCTGCTGGCAGCAAATACAAGTAAAGGTATCTATTTACACATTCCTTTATCTGCAGCATTCCGAGTGTATAGCACAACACAGATTATTTTCCTCTCTAGGAAGACAAATGGACATAGATTCTTATTCCATGTGAAAGGGATAGAAAGACATAGATACTTTGAGGAATTCATTTGGGAGAAACAAATCACTATTGTGAAAAGCCTGATGCTTTTCCTGCTTTCAGCCTGAACATATATATCATTCGGAGCTAATAATTAACAGATAGGATTTTTCAGACAGATGTGCTAAGTACACCTTTTGAAAATCAGACATAGAAGATGGCCCTTGCAGAGTGAATTGCCAATGCAGTCTAAGTGCTTTCCCAAGTGATGTGGGGGTACAATCAAAGCACAGTGGCTTTCAGGTCTGAGACTCAGTGAGTAGGGGGAAGAGATGAGGAGAAAGCAGAAAGAAGAGCCTTCCATCTAGTGGAAGCTTTTTTTTAACAGCTGATTCAGAACTGTCTGCAATTTTAACAGCAAGTTCCGTCTAGTAACCACCACTCGCAGAGCCCTGTGCTTCTGTATGTCAATCACAGCATATAACTACAAATTGGGATGTTCCACTGGTACACGGTCCAGCCGCAAACCACTTCCTCACCTTCCCTGGCATGTGCAAAAATCCTATTAACCAGTCAATGTTCAAGTCTAAATTATTTCAGACATTAGGTGTGGGGAGCGTGGTATTGCCTTTATTTTTCTTACTAAAACAGGAAAGTGATTTGAACTGCGATACCTGTTTGAACTTGGAGTTTTCCTTCGGAAAACGAGAAGGGCCTAGAGGTAGGCTATTGAACCACATCTTCATATACTACCGGACACATGTCTCGTGGTTGGTTTAAGTGCTGTTGCCCGCTGGTTTTGTCATTTTGACTGGAGTGTTACTGATTTTTTAGCCAGATCAAAGCCAGTTTGATGTCCGGTGTACAAAGTATGGGAAAGAGCAAGTGAAAACAGGGTGGCTGCTGTTTGGGAATCCACTGAGTATCCAGAAAATGGGTTTTCCATCCTCCTACTGCTGAAAAATTAAGTGAGACGACGAAACTTAATGCAGCGGGAATGGCCCACAGTGCAGAATGAAGGAGGCATCATGTGCAACGACCACGGATAGTACTGTTTCCCCATAAATACGATTAACATTAGTGCCCTGCACATAATTCATTTTGACTCCGATCTGGTGCCTCTCCTATGGTCAAATGGAAAGAAGGTAGTGCTGCTTGTTTCCTCGGTGATCTTGTAAACTTGGAGAGCGTACCTGCAAAGGATCACCTCCACCTGGCAAGGCACGAAAAAGAAAACTGGTCTACACCATAAAATACACACCACTGGGCTTTTTCCTCCCTCCCATCAGTGGCAGTCTTCTGAACAAAAGGCAGCAGAGGACTTGCATGCTTCATCTCCCTAAACAGATTTACAAACCACAACAGCACCCTAGCAGGTGCTGAGGTTTGAAGTCTCCCATTTGCCTTTTTTTTTCTCTTGAGCAAAGGCAGCTGGTGAACTATAGAGAAATTGGAAACTTTTAAAGAAAGGGCTTAATCCACCATCTGAAATTCACAGAAGCATTAAGTCATTATTCAAATGAAAAGCTGCTTTTACCCATTAACATATTTTTGTCAACAACAGAAAAAGCAAGATGCTGATATGAGGGGAGATATGCGCATTCTTATTTATATGGTAATTGAATGGTCAGGGAGTTTGCCTGCTATTTTCCTAAGACATGGTATGCGTCAATTAAAACTATGTTGCACTACTCTTCTAATGGAACCTGGCACCATTAAGAAATCTCTCTTCTTCCTAAGATGCGATGGGGAAAGAGGCATTGAAAGTCAACCAATTTATGCAACCTACTTTGTAACATGATTGCTGGCTTTTGCCTTTCTACAGACAAAGCAAAATTAATAATTCTTCTCTGTAACAAGTGACAAGAGAATTATTTCTGTCTATCAAACCCTTCCTAAATAGGAGTAAGAATATTGCTTCCCCTCCCATAAATTTGCATATTTAGAGAGTTCTTAGTAAAATCTGGTGCGTTATAATTCAATGGCTCATATTCTTTGTCAATCAGGCTTCTTTCAAGAGTGAAAATATTTTTAAAAGCCAGTGTACAACTGCAGTTCTCTTTTGTCCAAGCAGCACATGCTGTAAATCATGGTGCAAAAACTCTAGTTTCATTTAAATGGGCAGAGTTCCACCCACGCTGGTGGTGCTGTGGTTGGGCTGAGCTGGGTCCAAGAAGTCCAGCAAGCTCCTCTGCAAACGTATCCTAACAGAGATAACTGTCAGTGCTGAAGAAGCGCCCTGAGAAAACATCTCTTGCTTTGTGTAAGTATTGCTTTAATACCCTGGGTTCGTTACTCAAGCTGGAGCTGCTGCTTAGCATTCAAGACAAGGGAGTCATTCGTCACTGTTTTATGCCTACCTGTCTCTCAATTTATGCAAATTCCCCAAGGCCTCACCAAAAAGAAACCAAAAAGACAAATCACTACTCAGTAGTGTGCGATTATTAGCATTTTTTGTTCAACGTGCTTACACATATGGCACTAGTTTTCCTACCTCTGCAGCCTCAGCCCAAAAAGGGACAATTTGAGGTGCAGAAAGGTAAATACCCTGGTACCATCAAGGATTACAGAGGTCAAAACCATCATTTAGAAAGGGGTTTGAAGAGGCTGTTGTAGAGAAAATGTGAACCACTCCTCAGAAATTTCTAAAAGGTGAATTGCCTAAGTCTCAAAGTAGCATGTCTAGACAACAAAGATAATACAAAAGGACAAAGCTCAGGCTCACTGGTGCCTTGAATCCTGATTTTAGGACCTTGCAGAATATGCAGATTTGTTGCAAATGGGTGATTTAGATCACTTAAAGAACCACTCTCAAAGGTATTAGCAATCTGGGTTTAATATGATGTTGTAAAAGTGCGAATTAACAAAGTTCGATGTTGAGGTTCACTCTATTAATTACTGCATGAAAAAAACATACAAAGGAAAACTGAGTTACACTCAAGTAAGAATGATTCACAGGGAGACTGGGGACGCAAAGGGTAAGGAGGACCCTGCCATTGAGTCACGAGGTTCAGACTGGACCCCCTTGCTTTCCAAACTCCTTCTCAGAGAGGAGTCTAGGTATGGCTAGGTCCAAACTTAGTCTCAGACTTGGTTTATGTCTAAAGGATTATATATACAGAGTTTGTAATAATTAATATTGAGTAACTACATAGATTAGTAATGTTTCATTAGTATTAATTCAGCATGCTATCTACCACTTACCAAAGATCTGTCAGTGGTAAAAGCTCTCTCTGTGTTCAGGAGCAACCTTGAGAGGTGTCCCAGCTCAAGGGGAGATCACTGTCATGCAGCCATGCTGCCTAGCAGGGAGAGCTCAAAGGCAGCTCACTTAGGCTGTCATACCCACAGAATAAAGTGGTCTGCCCGTGGTCAAACTACGTGCAGTGGGAAAGGTATCCATGAGACTCCTTGCACCCACAACTTTGTTCCTTGGTAAATGAGTCTTGGAAAAGCCACCTGCTGTTCATGTGTTACTTGCATGACTGGTGTTCCAAGCTCATCTGCATCGATGTTCACCATGCTACACTGCTCCTTTGTGGGTTTTCAGGGAACAGGAGCTCTTAGCCTGGTTACAGCTCAGGCCCTTAGCTCCTTTGGAGCCTGTACCAAATGACTGCTGGTTTGGGTAAGGGGTTGAGTGCACCCGTCACAACAGGCTATCCAACATTCCTCTGCTCTGGATGAGTTTCCAGCATCCCATGACAAGGACACATCAGCGTATGAACACGGAAGATGAACTGCATAAACACTTGGCATGCCAAGCACAAGTCCAGTCCCTAAACACAGACTCCGTAACCCTGAAGAGGAGAATAAAATATCTTCCCAAATAAATTTGTGCTAAATCTGTATGATGCCTTTATCCTATCACATGTTTTTGCCATGGAACATCTTTCTGCAAATATGATCTGGAGAAGATTGTAGATTTGGGAATGACTGGGATATTTTGGCCGTTCTCTTTTTCTGCTACGCATGAAAAGTAATGCAGTATTTACAAAATCCTGTGATACTGTCACACAAGTTCTCAAATTTGTATCCCACCTGCAGTGCCCTAAACCACAATTTTTTTATTTCAAAAAGAGTAAGGGGATTCAGAAGACAAGAAGCATTCATAAGCCAATGGAATAGATGTAATTAAAGCTAAATAACATAAGCTGGCCAAAGCAATGCTAGAGAGTCAAATTATCTTGTAACTGGGCAACTGAGGTAATGAGGAACTTGAGAGTGTGACTGATAAGCAGGTAGGCTAACATGGATGATATCTATAATCCACTGGTGAACTAAAAAGGGATCAAGAAAAAGCCATGCTGGATGCTGTGGTTGAGATGCAGGTTGATTTAGTGTCTGGAGTGGTTAAAGAACTCTGGTCTTCGCTGAACAGAAGATGAATTGAGTTAGGACTTCGCATGCAGATGAGGTAAGCAGCCAATTAACAAGTACATATAGAAGATGGTGGTACTATTACTGCTCTTTATATTAACAACAGCAAGTATGTGCCCCAGGTAAGTTCGAAGTCTTACGGTGTTTGACGCATTTTATATACCTAAGTGGCAAAAATGCATCCCAGGAAAATTACATGTAACATCTTACCAACACTAAAAAATTGGACTGCTTTAGCTGTATTGGTATACTTATTGCAGGACAACCACCTATAGGAATGGATGCTGATACAAATATGAATAAAGTGTTCTGCCCATGCACTACTATTTTCATCAAAGAAAGACCAGGATTTCCACAAAATTATTTAGGGCTGTCAAAAAACCCCACATGGTAAAACAAAAGCTTAGACTGGATTCATTACATTCACAGGTCCATGGGGCCTCATGGGATTCACCCCAGAGTTCCAAAGGAGCTAGCAGATGTTATGGCAGGACTTCTCTCTATCACCTACCAAAGGTCTTGGGAATTCAGGAGGTCCCTGCTGACTGGAAGCTAGTCACTGTTACTCCAATCTACAAAAAAAGGCATGAAAGAAGACCCAGGGAACTACAGTCCTGTCAATCTGACCTCAGTTTCTGGAGAAATTATGGAAAAGATTATACTGGGTACTACTGAAAGGCATTTAAAGAGTGATGCAGTCATCAGGCACAGTCAACATGGGTTCACGAAAGGGAAGTCCTGTTTGACTAATTTGATGTCCTTCTACAATAGGGTCATCCACCTACTGGATGAAAGGAAGGCGGTGGATGTACTTTTTCTGGATTTTAGTAAGGCTTTTGATACTGTCCCTCACAGCATCCTTCTGCACAAGTTGTCCAGCTGTGGGATGAGCAGGTTTGCCATGTGCTGGGTGAAGAACTGGCTGAAGGGCAGAGCTCAAAGGGTTGTAGTGAATGGGGCTACATCTGGCTGGCAACCAGTCACCAGTGGTGGCCCTCAGGGTTCAATTCTGGGGCCAGTTCTGTTCAATGTAGTTGTCAGTGATCTGGATGCAGGGGTTGAATGCACCATTAGCAAGTTTGCTGATGATACCAAACCAGGAGGTGCTGTTGACTTTCTTGGGAGTCAGGACGTCTTGCAGAGGGATCTGGATAGATTGGAGCATTGACTGGGCTACAAAATTTAACAAGTTGAAATGCTGCATTCTGCACCTAGGATGGAATAAAGCCAGGCACAAGTGTAAGGTGGGAGAGGAGTGGTTGGAGAGCCATCCTGCAGAAAGGNGGGAGAGGAGTGGTTGGAGAGCCACCCTGCAGAAAGGGATCTGGGGGTGCTGGTCAGCAGCAGGCTCAACAGGAGTCAGCAGTGTGCCCTGGCAGCCCAGAGGGTACATCCCGCCCTGGGGTGCATCAAACGCAGCGTAACCAGACAGTCAAAAGAGGGGATTATCCCACTGTGTTCAGTGTTGGTGTGGCTTCATCTTGAACACTGTGTGCAGTTCTGGGCCCCACAATTTCAGATGGATGTGAAGGTCTTTGAATGCGTCCAGAGGAGGCAACAAAGCTGGTAAAGGTCTGGAAGGAATGTCCTATGAGGAACTGCTAAGGACTTTGGGCTTGTCTAGTTTGGAGAGGAGGAGTGTGAGGGGTGACTTCATTGCTCTGTACAGCTTCCTGAGGAGGGGAAGTGGAGAGGGAGGTGCTGAGCTCTTCTCCCTGGGGTTCAGTGGCAGAACACTGTGCCAGAGGAGGCTCAGACTGGACGTTAGGAAGCATTTCTTTACCAAGAGGGTGATCAAACCCTAGAACAGGCTTCCTAGAGAGGTGGTTGATGCCCCAACCCTGTCAGTGTTTAAGAGGCCTTTGGACAATCTCTTTAGCTTGGAGAAGAGGAGACTGAGGGGTGACCTCATCAATGTTTATAAATATGTTAAGGGTGAGTGTTGGGAGGATGGAGCCAGGCNGTGAGGGAGACAGAGCACTGGAACAGGCTGCCCAGAGAGGTTGTGGAGTCTCCTTCTCTGGAGACATTCAAAACCCGACTGGACACGTTCCTGAGTGATGTGCTCTAGGTGGCCCTGCCTTGGCAGGGGGGGTTGGACTAGATGATCTCTCGAGGTCCCTTCCAACCCTTGTGATTCTGTGATTCTGTGACAATGTCCTTATCAACATGCTTTAACTTCTGGTCAGCCCTGAACTGGTCAGGCAACTGGACTAGATGATCGCTGTAGGTCCTGTCCAACTGAAATATTCTATTCTGTTCTGTTCCATTCTATTCTGTTCTTGTACATTCCGTGTACGTACTCAAGACCCGTGTTGGTGGTCACATGTACCAAAAGGAGAAAGTTCAGGTTTAAGCCGAGTTTAAAAAAAAAAACCTAAAAAGAGAAATGTTGCACAGATTTGCACTAGGATTTGAAATCTCCCAAATTACAGGACTGTAAAAGTTTATAACATGTAAATTTTAAAATCATAAATCATTGAAAACCAAATGAGCATTATCCATTATTATTGAAAACATTAATCCCAAGTTGCGCACTATTACAGAAATATTCCAATACCACAGTTTTTAATAAAAAAGTGATATGAAAAGCATTTCATTTCATCCATTTAATCACCATCTGAAGATAGCACTGTGGAAAAAAAGAATAAGGAAAACCCAACTGCAGGAGAAAAAAGGTGCAAGTACATTTTGCTTACTGGAATAATAGTATTTTTGATCAGGAAAAATAGGAAATGCTAGCTGAGGGTACGCAAGCCTGCCTCCCCTTCAGTTCCTGAGGGAAATATGTTTGTTATATACCCCATCAAACAGGTAGCGGCAGTATGCAAAGACAACGTTGGGGCTTAGAGCGGAGCTGGATGTTGGAGCTGACGTGGTGGAAATAAGCCTGCTGACAGCTTAATGCTCATCAGCATCTGCAGGAGGGGTGAGGAGGTGGCAGGAATATAGAGGTGGAGATTGTGGGCATCCGCTGAAGTTTTCTATGGGTGAAAATAATTTTTTATAACCAAAGAGCTCATGGGGAGGAAGGGGCTTCCGGGCCAGAAAAATGATTGCAGCTACAAAGCAGTGGGGTTACATTTTATTCATAGGAAGTTTTGAGGAATCAGTGGAAAATGACAGGGAGTCAGAGAAGACAAAATAATGCCATAAAATAACTGAACATCGGAAACAAGGAGTTTATGTTTTTTCAGGGACTTTTGCATTTTTCTTGTGTATTTTCACTCTAAGCCCTTGCATGCACTCCTAGAAATCTGCCAAGACAGAAGAAAATGAAACCAATCCCACTTTCCCACCTCACCCCCATGTGAGAGGGTTTGGGGGTTGGGGTTTTTTTTGTCCCTTCCGTTTTTATCCCAAGCTTTTCTAATGACTTATTTTTCTCATTCATCATGTATGCGGTTCTGCCTGCCTCTTGTTCGTTTATACGTCTCATTGCGCTGCACACCTTCCAGGGTACAGAGGTTGCCAGAGTGACGATGCATATTTCAAGGGTGACAAAAGAAGTCATTCATTTAAATAACACACCAAAGCCCGTGCTGAATATTCCCAAACACATCAGTACTTGGCAGATAATCATTCTCCTTGACAGTCTCTGAGTAAGGATGTACCAAATGAAGATTTTTCAGAATAGGCTGTAAATGCAAACGGAGTCGTGTTTGAAAATCAGCAAAGTCGAGGCAGCTTGATAACGTATAGGTTGGAGCTCCTGTAGTTATAAGACCCTGTGGATCAATTGTTGGAATCCCTGGTCCCATTATAAATTCCACAAACGATATTCAGCTCCTGGATGTTAACATGCCAAGTGTAGCAAGGAATCAGTTTACAGAAGTCCCTGTAGAGAGGGCAATGATATTACAAGCATCTGTTGTATTTTCAGAAGCATTGCACTGCCTTTTCTCTTTGGGGTTATTACTATGAACAACCACTGCACATGAAAAAGCCAAAAGGCATTGGAAATAAAGCAGGAACAAGTAAAAAGAAGGTGTATAGTGCTCAGTAATTCTTTGGAAGTCTCTGTTCTTACACAGAAACTTTATTCAGAAAATCCCAAAACTACAAGAGGAATTCTACATATTCTCTAGCCGGTATTACTCAACCTCTGGGCTATAGCCTTTTATTGCTTTATATGCATTGGAGGAACTTAAGCCTTAGGCTTCTCTGCGCTAGGGTCTTCACAAATGCAGAACAGAAGGGAACCAGGCCCCCAAGAACTTGCAATATAAAAAACAAGCAGACTTCAAGCAGCAAGGCGGGGGCAGCAATGGGCTAGGCTATCTTACCAGAAGGTCTTCCAGAGAGCACAAGCCAAGTACGATCTTTTAGCTCCTCCTACCAAAAATCTCCAAATCAATACAATTATGATAAGGTAACTTAAAAAAACCCTTATTGGTCTAAAGGAAGGCTCATCTGTGTATCATATTAACATTCCTTATCCTGTATGTGCACCTGAAATTTAGCGTATGATAGCAATTTATTTATTTATTTATACACTTGATTCTAGCAGTAAAGGCAGCTGGAGTTTCCAGTGAGAGCAGATAACAACAAATAGCTTTCCTAGTAGTTGAACAGTACATCTGAAGAAGATCTTTGCAGAGAAGAAGAAGGATTTTGCAAATCTGCTTAGTGCGATTAGCAGTAGTTTTAGAACACCTTATAGGGTGTCTTTAGAAACTGTACGCTAGATAAATTCCTTGGTACCCAGGAAAAAAGGCCAAAACAAAAAGTAAGACTCCAAAGTTGTGCATATAAGTCTGTCACTTTGCACTAAAATCTCTAAGCCTATACAGATAATCAAGCATTGTATGGTGAACTTCAGTTAGATTTTCATTCAAGATTTGCCTAGTGTGCCTTGATATTTTTCCTTCTGCTACTTCACATTTGATCCATCCCCGCCAAAAAGAGAGAGGAATTTTTGGGCGCAGTGTATACTTTGTACATTTCTCTGTACGCCCATCAATCAGTATCTACTGTGTCTGTTGCCATTTGGGTATTACTGCTAAACAACGTATGCACACATTAAGTCCTCTGCTTGGGAAAGTCATTAAATCTGAGATGATTAAAAATCTCCAGATCTAGAAGTAGCGCTACAGCAGCTACGGCCCAGGAGCTTTATCAATAGAAGAGAATTGATACATTGGCTATCTTGCCATCTCAGATTGCCAAAGACCCAGCGCCGTGTGTGTTTCCACACACTGAAACCTTTACAGAAGTAATTGGTAGCTCGCCAGTTGAAAGCTTAGGTCAAAATCAATGGCCCGGCCGGCTTTCTAGGAATTGCTGCTATCCATTGCTGTAAATTATGATTGGTCACCTTGAGAAAAGCGCTGAAAGTTGAAGAACAGGCCAAAGGCCTATTTAAAGGCCTCATCAATTATATTTAGACAAAAACCCTGGTACTGCATTCACCCATCTTTCAAGTACTATAAGCAACTATGACCACAAAGGGGTCTGTAATTATTTAAAGCTGAAGTGTACCCATCCTTCATATGTTACATCGTTCCTACTGAACTACTTGTTTGTCCCATTCATTTATGTTAATATTAGGTCTCTCATTAACACTTTAAAAGGACAAGATTCCATGACTCTGAATCTCTTTTTTCATGTTTAAGATGACATGTGATTTGCTGAGGACTCTGTAACTTGTAGGAGAGGGCTAGAAATGAGCATCTGGCAAGAGAAGAGTGCTATCATTTTCATACTACCAATTTCATTTAGCTTTGTTATTTTTTGGCAAGACACAGGCAGAGTTGAAATTACTTGTCCCAGGATGTAAAACATTAATCTCCGTTACAGGGGTATTTGCTTTGCAAATTAACCTTTAAGAATAAGAAAGTGAGTACCATGAAAGGTAGCATTATTCTGAAACCTCTTAAAGCAAAGCAAATTTCTTTGCTGGAAGTCATACTGCGTCATTACCGTGATCAAAAATCAGAGGAGGCTTTTCAATGACATTGCAAACGCCTCTGGCAGATGCGAGAGGCTGTACAAAGATGTTGGATGAAGTGTTGTTACAAACAGAGTGATTCTTAAACATTGAAGACTGTCGATTGCCCTCATGTCAAGTGAAGTAAGCCCAGTTACACCAATTAGTGCCAATAGTAACATCCTCCGTCAGCATAAAGTTTTTGATGAACATTAGGATAGCAGTGCCTAAGGAGCAGGCAGGGACAGATCCTTGCCTTGTAAAGGCTCAGCAGAACCCAGTGGGCTAAACAGACAAGGGGAAGGCAAGCATCAACTCTACGGTTATTACTTTTTCATCTCATGGGTTTACTCTGGAGGTGAAATGGTATATGGAAACCAAAGCAAGCAAGCAGGAAAGGGAACATGGAGAAATGAGTGTGGAGAGAAGCTGAGGTGAAGAGGATATGAGAGAGGGGTTGAGCAGCAGCTAGGTAGTACGAAGAGAGAAAACTGAGTGAGACCTGTTGCCTATGTTTGTTGACTCCTGGTGCTTGCCTGGGGTCTTCTCCCTAGTATTTCACCACCACCACGTGGTTGAAGGAGAGACTGTTGTACCCAAATTGCTGCTGAGTGCTGCAAGGGAACTCCCTTTCCCCACTGCGGATGGAGAGAGGTGCTCACCCCACTTCTTTTAGAGTAGCTGCAGAAGACAGGGATAGAGGGACTGCTGCAATGCTGCTGAAGTCTCGCCCTAATGTTGCAGCAACAGCCTCTGAAAATGAGTACCCTCGTATCATCCAGACTGTGTTTCATTTTAGCATGTGGTGGGTGGCCTCCGTACTGGAAGGTAGAAAGCATCGCTCAAAATTAAATAGCCTTCACTGGTGGGGGATGGCTCAGCGTCTTGCTGGACTGAGCTCAATTTCTACTTTATACCAAACAAAGCCAGATGAAAATAGAAGTCAAGATCTTGGCCTCTGGGGTAATCAAATAAAACAGACTACAGGCAGCTCAGGCTACAATAGGACCAGTAAAAACAAAAGTGTCAATCAGCTGTTAAGGTAATATATGAGGAAGCAATCTTCAAAACTGAATTAGGAAGCTAATGCATGCATTTCCAGGAATGGGAATAAAGGGTTTACTGAGTAGTCCTGAACTTCCAGGTAAGCCCTGAAATTCAACCAGATCTCAATTTTCTAACTACATTTCCTGAAAAGCTATATAGCATTAATAAAAAAAAAAACAAAAAACAAACCCCAAAAAACTGCACAAACCCAACCCACAATATCTGTACTGCAACTTACATCTCAAGGTCTAAAATTCACTATTGAGAATTCTAAAACTCTAATATTTTTTTAATGCCTCAAAAATGCAGTTTCTTTCATGTCATTATTATCTATTTCAGGATCAAAACTTGTACCTTAATTGAAGATTCTTTCTGTCAGTTCATATGATATTATCAAATTATGTCTGGTCTGAGATTATTTCAATACATAAAATTTTGCTCTAGCATTTTGAGACAGATTTGTACCTTCCGTAAATCTGCCTCTGATTGTGCACAATCTGCTAGGCAAATGCAAAGTTATTATCCTGAGCTGCTAACCAACAGCGTGCAGAGAGCATCGCTGTGGCTGTGAATGCTGCTCCAAGTCCAATATACGAATTTAAAACCACCACGCGGTTCTGTCCATGTCAGGTGTCAAAGCAGCAAACTGGAAATCCAGAGTCTGACACACATTAAGAGCCTGTATTGTTGTTTTTTTTTTGAGGTCTGTGTGTGTAATCACAGCTATTTGCTTTGAAAGGAGCAAAAAATAATCTGCTGCTCTCAGCACTGCAGCTCATTGAATTTCCTCTCACGCGCGTGCGTTCACATACCCCAGCCTGACAAAGCAGAATTAACGCTGTGTATTTATTAATCAAAAAGATAAGGAGAACTGAGCTGATCTCAGTGTTTAAATACACCGTAACGTTTCGATGTCTATAAATCGTGTCAAACAAGGCTGAAAAAAATTAACAGCACTGAAGGCAGCTATTTACACTGAGGCTAAAAAAGGCTCAGCTGGTATTTCCTGACTACAAGGTCACAGGCGCCGTAGCTTTGGAGGAGGAAAAAAACTTGCAGGAGTGGGAAGAAAGCACCGTTTAGTTGCAAGACAAGAATATATATAGAAAACACTCTCTAGTAGGAAAAAAAAATTCGCTTAAATTAAACTATTAATAACTACCTAGTTTATAAATATGCACACTGTATCCTTCTGCCTTAATTTCCTTTCCATTTTTTGCTGTTGCGTTTTTAGCTCTCCGGTCTGTAGTCAGGCCCCGATACTGCCGCGAAAGCCAGAGCCCACCTTAGGCTCAGGCCTTTCGCTCTGAAGTATCTCGTTTAAACAAGGTCTGCCGAGATGTATGATTTTAAACAGGTTCAGTCAAACCAGTGCAAGAAGCTGCCTATTTTGGTTGAAATCAAGTTTATTTTGATTCAGCTGACAGGAGTTAGCGACAGTTTCGCACAGTTTGCCCTGGTCTGGCATAAACTAAAATAATAAAGTATGACCACATTCAGAATTCTAAGTGTTGGAAACTGTGCACGCTCTAAAACAGTAAAATTTCCTTCTGGTTTACAAGACTTTGATTAAAAGGTACTTTCACTATTACTGCCAGTGCTGCAGCCTCTTTGAGGGTCCCTTAGCGCTGCACAGCCATGGGGGCAGTGGGGCACTTTCCTCCCTTACCACTGGCAAAGCCTTAGGTTCCCTGGAGGAGAAGCTCCACAATAATGCAAACGCAGAAGTAGTTTATGAAATTACTGAAATACATCATTTAGGTCAAAGAAGTTGAATATCTGCATATGCCTTAAAATTTTTAAATATATTCTTTCAACGGGGAAAAATTAAATCCTCAACATCCCCTTTGTTACTACCCAAACCAGTGCTGCTGCCCTTGGTGCTGCGAAGGTGCTTTCAGGTTCCCCAGCTATTTTGTGGCGTTTCTTTCTTTCCTTCTTTCTACTTTCTCTACTCTATCTCTCTCTACTTGAGAGATTCCCTGCTTTGCTGTTGACATCCTCTGTTCTGCAGTGGTGAGGTGGTGTAGGCCAATATTGCAGAGTATGTATTTATCTTTCTGCTTCCCACAAGCTGAGCACAGATATTTTATCACATCCATTTCAAATTAGAGGGTTTACCCATTTCCTTTCAGGAGACAGAAAGATTACCAAGGGCAAAGAATTGCCCAACAAAGTTCTGAACAGCATTGCTACTAAAAGGGGATCCTTTCTTTCTTTTTTTAAAGATGAAGCGAGAGAAGTATAGCTAGAGATGGAAGATGAAAGCATCTTTCCTGCTTTGGTGATGAAAGGGAGATACAGCTTAAGAAGTTTTTTGGAGAGGAAGAAGCATATTAGAAGAGATAAATATTTCTTTACAAAAAACCCCACAACCCAAAACATTGCTGTGCTTCGATGTAGAGATCAAAACCTGGCCTGCCATTTAGAAAATAACAGGAACGGGCCCACGCAGGCAGGGAGCACTGCAGCCTTGTCCTTTGAGCAGGTTCTTGTATGCTCGTGTTAGTGCTGGCCTGTTATTAGTGCTACTTTTGTGGAATTACTTAATGGAGTAAAGGACAAAGTTTTCCAGATTTCATCCCTGGCCTTCTTGCACGCCTCTTCGCAGAAACATCAAAGAATGAGATTTTCTTCTTCTGTATAGTGGCCATTTAAAGCTTACTGGTTTCAAGAGAGTTTGTCATCACAGGATGAAAACCAAATGTTTTCGAAACTTCCACCATTATATGCCCTGGGTCACGTTTGAGGAAATGCATAAAGTATTCTTTGTTCTCATAGATAATGTACTGTCCATTTAAAGTGATGTCAAGGAATTAATTCTGTAGTTTGTTAGAAATTTTGGTGAAAATTCCTCCCAGCTTAACATGTTAAGTTACTTTTTATTCTTAACACAGCAACATAGCCCAACACCCGTGAAATTTATGGTTTCACCCCATTTCTGTTTCTGCTTACGGCTTCCCAAAGGCTATCCTTAGCCCACAAATGCCATGTTTTCTGTATTTCTAATAATTCATCTGACCATCTGGATGAACCTAGCAGCTCTGGATAGAAAGCTCTATTGGCCAATAAATAGATTTATTGTTTCCACACACGAGTCACTTGCCTCACCTCCAAAAGTCAAGTCAGCCAGTCCACGAGCCAGAGTTCTCAGATGCTATGTAAGCAATCAGTACCACGATATCGACTGGAAAATTAAAACACATTTAATATAATCTGTTTTGGTACAAATCCAGTTCTAAAAGGCTGTAACCCATACCAGAAGAACCACAACCGACAGCTACTGGAGCCACCTCAGCAGGGAGACCAAGGGAAGAACAGGCCTTTTGCTCCACATTGGACTGATACAGTTGGGGCAATGGAAACGAATCTGTTCTTCTCTGGACAGAGATTTTAGTGTGCTTCTTCCTCCCAAAGGACAGAATTCACACTGAGGAAAAAAAAAAACAAACAACCCAAACCCACCAAATCCTCCAAGTGATGAATTGTCAGCAAGTTCTTTGTGGTTGTTACTTGACATACAGTGTAATACTGACAGAAAATAATTCCCCCTTCCCAGTCATTGTCAAAAGCCACTAAACCATTTTTACGGTGTCTTCTACCAATTCAAAAAAGTCTGTAAACAAGAGATGGCCTTACAGAAGGCTAATCCCAACACATGACACTTTGCTGCCAAATATTTTAAAGAGCAGGACGAAGGGCTGTGTAGCACATAACAGAAGAGAATGGGACAGGGAATCAAACTTCGATGATGTCTCTCCCTCCCTGCAGTCTGTCTGCAAGGCTGTCCCTTCTTGGCAGTGTTATTTTCATCTTTGTAGAGAGCTTTTTGTTTCGTCAAGAAGAATGCCCAGAGAGCATCACCAGTGAGTTCAGGGCACAAGGCACCGGGCATCGTCACTTAACAGTCAGAAACACCATAGCATTGCTCAGTAGATGGAAGTCAGTGCGTCAGCACGGAGCTGCACAGCAGCGTGCGTCTCAAAGCTATGCCTTGCGCTGTGACACACCGCAGCTCTTTATCACCCCTTCCTCATGCAGCCAGCACCCGAGAACAAGGGGGAAGCTCTCCGGAGAGCATGGTATGTGCAGACACTTGAGATTACTCGGCCAAGAGTAGTACGAGGTATAACACTTCAAATGAGCAACGCTGCTTTGCTTAACACGGCAGCTACGGAATGCCTGTCCTCCCATTCTGAAGAATCAGGTGATGCTTCCAGCGCCTAGGCTTCTGGTGAAACCCTAATAATTTTAGTTTGGGGGGGGGAAGCCCAAATCCAAACAGTTAAAAAGAGAATGAAGGGCAATTACAATTCATTAGAAAGCTTGGAAGAGGGAAAAAGTCCTTGCAGGAGAAGGGAGGAAGAGGACAGTATGGGAGAGGCTCTGAGCAGAAACGTGCTGCATGCAGTAGCCCTCTTACACAGGCATACTCTGCCCTAAAACGTCTCAAATTAGACTGCAAAGAAGAGGATAAAAGGAAGAAATGACAAAATGAACAGCAATGGAAGAAAATAAAATAAAATTATCTTAGAAGTTAGCTGCTGTGTTAGTCTCTTGTCCCAAAGGTGATTTCAGTTTTGGTCTCCGCATGGCTTTTTAGGAAACATCTGCTCTCCATAATTATAGCTCATTGTGGCTGAGTTCTTAGAGATGCTGTTGTAATAAAGTGGGTGGCAGAAAGATTTGGAGGAGAGATGTGTGGCTTTATGGAGGAGTGCCAAGAAGAAATCGTGGTTCTCAAGAATGTACTGCTGTTGCTTAAGGACACCACACACAGGTGACTGCAAAGAGGCTCGAAGCAGCATTTGGGATGAGGCTGTGGCATTTATAGCTATGTATCAACCATTTGAAGGAGAGTGCAGCATTTTGACACCATGGCAGTACTTGTCCCCAACCTTCTGAAGCCACTGAATTGCTTCCAGCATAATGATCTCAAGGACTGAGAAGTTAAAATATAATATCATTGTATTGCCAGCAACCCAATGCTCCCTTGTACATGTCAGCAGGTGACGCTGCTTCCTCAGAGGTGTCTGGACCAGGGCACAGGGGTACTTCCAGGAGCATGTGTACTTTGATGACTTTTTTTTTTTTTTTTTTAACACTGAGCATAGGATGCAGTACAAGCAGGTGAGTGGAAAAAAAGTGAGGGGTGAGCAAGAGGAAGAAGTTCTTTCCACTTGTCCATATTAAACATGGAATACTGGCTGCTTCGTCTCCAAGGGCACCCAGAGAGCAGTGGGAGGCCTTTGTCTCTTCTGTCCTTTAGATGTGCAGGGCTGCATTCAAATGACTGAAGACACCCCATTCTCTTCAGAAGGACCTAATTACATCAGACCTTTGTGGACAGCTAGTCTAAAAATAGCCCTGAATTTGACCCTCTCTTTCCAATTAACTTCTGTTGCTTTATTTACTTTATTTCCCCTACACAGCAGAAATGAGACTGTGTACAGCTACTACTGTTTTAGATTAGGTTTTTTGTTTTTAAAGTCTTCCCTGGCTCCCTTCAAATTATCTTAGCGGTATCATTTTTTACACTACGTGAGAAGTACTTGATGCAAAGTTTCCAGTTAAGGGTGGATTAACTGTAGACAGCAGAATCAGTGCCAAGCTGGAATAATGCAGGCAGCTTGACCAATTCACTTAAAAAGCAAGTGATCTCAGCACGATAGCTTTGTGAGAGAAAGCATGTGTACAGCAGGGGTGAGAAATAGCTTGTGGAGTTGAGGGCAATCCTACTAGATAAATACATCAGTAGGTTCTCGTTTTCAGCTGAGGCCTTATCTGACTTCTTGGTGTGGAACTGCTGGGGAAGTCCCAGGCTGAGTCTGCACTTTCACATGACAGGGATGTTGCCAGAACAGTCTAAGGTTTTTTCAAGGTCATTCTTGAAGGATGATCTTCCTGCAGTGGAACAACAAAGGGAAGGAGAGCAGTAGGCACCCCATGAGATTGTGGTCTCACCAGGATCCCTGTGCAGTTAGAAATGAGATGCAGGATCGGGCACCTACGTTAGGCTGTGGGTCTGAATTGCTCCTTCTCTTCCACTGAGTATCTAAACTATCAGTGGAGAACAAGCATCTAACTTCCATGCTTTTGAGATACCGTATGAGCTTCTGCCTCACCGTGGGCGTGCTTTTTTAAATAAACAAATAAATACAAGGGGATTTACTATGTTTAAGTAGGGTGTAAGCAATACGAGTGGAAGATTAGATTAATACCTCATATAAGTAGTTCCTGAGTATCATGGTCTCAATCTTCATTTATTAACTGGTGTTAGCTCGTGACCTTTCACCATGGTTTTACCTCGTTTGTCTGCCTATAACTAACCACATAACTAAAACGTATCTCTTCCTTTCTCTCTCCCAAAACTGTTACACCTTAAAAAAATGACTTAACTTAAAATGGGGGTGGGGGGGTGGAAGTAGAAATAATCCACTGAACATGTCCAAGCCATACAGTTTTATCTGGTGTTACTAATTAGCAACTGACATCTTTGCTCATTAGCTCTCAGATTCATGGGATGAGGGGGAACTTTGTTCTTTAAAGAAACTGCATTTCAAACCTTCTGTTTAACTCAGAGAATGCTTGCAACCTGCAGCGTTCATTTCTGTATCGCTTCTTGCTGCTAGTCCCAGTGGAAAGGTGGAAATTTGCTCCACCATTTCACCATTCTAGAACCCTTTGCACATCCCCACCCCGCAGTGCCACTTCACGAGTGTTACAAGTGCAGTTTAGTGAAAGGATTTCCTATTCTGAATCCAGCAGACCCTCAGCATCTGAGGAGGGAAAAGCAGCGGCAAATACCAAAGGCTCTCTATGGAGAACCCTTGGTCACACTTTTGGCAGTAGCTTTACAGGGTCCACACTCCACCTATAAAACAGTGAGCTGGATGTGATTGAAGAAGAGTACTCTCTAGTCCACAGAAAGCTTTTCCTCAGAGGGTGTTTTCTAGGTAGGATGAGAGGAAGATGCTTTGGGCAGCACAGCTGGAGAAACTCTTCCCAGAATCCATATCTGTCTGCAGCTGGTGTTCCTGCCTTGAACAAAATTCAGTCATATATGCTTCTCCTAATTAACAGCTGCTTTTATTTTTACAAAGTCTTTCTTGGTACTATCCATCCCCTGCCAGATATGACATGCACTGAGAGTACAATACAGAAGTGTTTCCTTCTCTGGCTTAAGGACCGGATACTGAGTTTGAAGAGCTTTGACCCGGTGCTGCTGAGAACCCAAATGATTTGCCAGTCAGATTCCTAGAGAGGGAAACACAGCCAAGGCCCTCACTGGAGCACACAACACTTCAGAAGGCTCTGATGACAAAAGAAATGAGACTTCAAGTTCCACCTCTTGTTCCTCCCCCATATTCAACCATCTGACTGGTTCCTGCCTCAAAACAGTCTTCATGTTTGTAAAGAGAGAGTAAAACATCCTGCTGGCTATACCCATGTATGTCTCCTCTCCATATGCTCAACAGAAGTAGAGAGATGAGACCAAACCCCTGTGGATTAGAAACATTAGAAGAATCCCACCTGAGAGTTACTTGCTCTGCTCCAGATGAAAACCAAGCAATACTGCCACTCTGCTCTTTTCCAGTCTCTTTGAAAAATCTCAGCTTAAAGCCTGATCTCATGTGCATAGCATTGAGTTCACAGTGTGAAGCTTCCCAGGCTTTCAGGGCACCTTACTTCCACTTGATATTCTGCCCCTCTTTGCATTTCTGATGTTTGGCTGCACACAGTCTATCAAAGGGAGAGCTCCTGCTATGCTCTCCCTGTAAGGTCATGGATTAAACACCGCTGTCCTTGTTTCTTACAAGCCCTTTTCTCTAGTTCACGAGGTTGAAGAAATTATATCACATCACTCACGCTGTTAATTAGTCCAGTGTAGAGCAAGCACTTGTAATTAGAAGTGTTTCTCCAGGTGCTTTCGAGAAAAGCCCAGGTGTAAATTCCCTTGGAAGTACAGAGCAAAGTGGCTTTTGTGGGACGGTGTGATACGACGCAGCCTCATGCCAGACCTTCACAAGACCAGATCACCTAACCACAAAAATACAGTCTCTGACAACCATTGGTCACATTTCTATCAAGTTTACCAGCACACGTGACGCAGACCTTATCCTAGGTGTAAAAGGACCAACAACCCCTGCTCCACCTCGCTATTGTCCAGTTAGCTTTAATTACTTTTAAAACCAATGTGACCAGTAGAGTAAGTTTATGTAGTTCAGCACTTTGCGTCCTGTGGCTGTGGTGGTTTTCATCTGGCTCTACAAACCTCACAGCTGGATATGCTGCACGGCTGACCCACAGAGGGCTGAAAACTGATCAAGCAAGTCTGATAAACCCTGCTATGATGGTTTTAGCAAGTTTTTAGAACAGCTGTCTGTTTTTCTCCTCCTTCCACCCCATTTTCCTCATGCCTGTGCTCTTTAGTAGGGAATATATTCACACCTCAGTTGCTTGAGCCTATTTAATTTAATACAACAAGCTCTGAACTGCCTACAGCAAAAGTGGATGTTCCTTTATCGTATTGACTGCAGCCCTGACAAGGGAGGAGAGAACAGTATCGCCTTTGCTGGATACTTTGGGGGGTTTTGAGACCAGCAGAGAGGTAAGGAGGAGAGCAGGACGTGGCAATGCCTTAAACTGCCATACAGCGGCACATCTAGGGGGTGGGGAACCCAACAGAAAATTTTCTAGCGCATGTGTGTGCGCGCAAACATGGGAAAAATGCAATAAAACTTTAAAGAACAAATTCATGCAAAACGAGAAGAGTGTAAGTTATTGGGCAACCAGAAATGGCCATTACCTTGGAAAGGACCTTATAACCTTCTCATATACAATTATTTTTGCTCAGGTGGGAGGCTGCCCCATGCCTACCTCTATGACTTTGTCAGTAACAGAAAAAATCCCAACTCTGTGTGACTGTGCAGGCACAGTGAACTTCCTCTTCTGGTGGATTCCTCCTGCCTGACTTGGTTGCAGTGCTGGGCTCAAGAAAAGACAGGTACAAGAGTGAGAAATGGCTGTGAAGGGTTATGATGTTTTCACAGGGAGGGACCAAACTATTCCCAAGAGAAAAGCCAGCCTTATTCTATTAACTGTCTTCAGAGCACCTCTGTCCAAGAACTGGGTGCATTTCCCAGACCACAGTCCAAAGGCACACAAAACAAAACAGGGATTTGGTTCTCCAGAAGAAAGAAACAGAAGTTCGACTAAAAAGAAAAGCCATCTCTTTTGGAAGTGTAGGAAGTGCACCATTGCTTCACTGTCTTTTTAAACACAGATTGTGGGAAATACCAGCCAAGTGGACTGTCCACTAGCCTCTTTGGCAGTCCTTCTCCCAGGGATGGTCCTCCTCAAGGGCTCAACTGTAACAGAGGGTAGGCATATTGCTGCATACCTAACGATTCTGCTTCTGAGGGCAGCTGTTGAGGCATGTTTCTGTGATGGGTCAGCCCTGGCTGGAGGCCAGGTGCCCCCCAGAGCCCTTCTGTCACTCCCCTCCTCAGCTGGACAGGGAAGAGGAAGTCTAACAAAAGGCCGTCGGTCGAGATAAGGGCAGGCAGAGATCACTCACCAGTTACTGTCTCGGGCAAAAGAGATTCAGCTTGGGGAAATTAGCTTAACTTATCACCAATAAAACCAGACAAGGGTCATGAGAACTAAACCCAAACCTTAAAATACCTCCATCTCCCCCTCCCCCCCACTTCTTCCTGGGCTCAACTTCACTCCCGATTTTTCTCCCTCCTCCCCTCCAGTGGCACAGGGAAACAGGGAATGGGAGCTGTGGCCAGTTCATCACATGTTGTCTCTGCCGCTCCTTCCTCCTCATGGGGAGGACTCCTCACACTCTGCCCCTGCTCCAGCATGGGGTCCCTCCCACAGGAGACAGTCCTCCACCAACTTCTCCAACACGAGTCTTTCCCACAGGCTGCAGTCCTTCAACTTCTGCAGCGTGTGTCCCTCTCACGGGGTGCAGTCCCTCAGGAGCAGACTGCTCCAGCGTGGGTCCCCCATGGGGTCACAAGTCCTGCCAGCAAACCTGCTCCAGCCTGGGCTCCTCTCTCCATGGGGCCACAGGTCCTGCCAGGAGCCTGTTCCAGCACAGGCTTCCCATGGGGTCACAACCTCCTTTGGGTGCATCCACCTGCTCTGGCATGGGGTCCTCCACGGGCTGCAGGTGGAATCTCTGCTCCAGTACCTGGATTATCTACTCTCCCTTCCTTCTTCAATGACCTGGGTGTTTGCAGTGTTGTTCCTCTCACATCTTCACACTCCTCTCTCTGGCTACTGTTGTACAGGCTTCTTTTCTCCTTCTTAACTCTTTTACCTCAGCAATGCTGCCACTGTCACTGATGGGCTTGGCCTTGGCCAGCAGAGGATCCATCTTGGAGCCGGCTGGCGTTGTCTGTTGGACACAGGAGAAGCTTTCAGCAGCTTCTGACAGAAGCCACCCCTTAGCCCCCTCCCTGCTACCAAACCTTGCCATGCAAACCCAATACAGTTTCCCAAAGAGAAACTTATTGACCGGAGACTCCCATTTATACCTAAGAAGTGCTCAAGAGCTCTTCTGTATAACTACAAGCCCCAAACTGATGACATGCTGGAGAATCAATCAGTTCTCAAGTCCTGACCTGTTCCTACACCCCCGTAGGAACTCCTTGCCACTTTTTTGGTTTGTGCCAAAAGCCATTTGTGAAAGGCTTCATCTTGTGCTCTTCCTAGTTGTCCTCACGTGGCACAGCACAGAAAAGAGCCTGAAAAGGCTGTCTGCAAAGTGAGCGTGCCACCTCAGATTTGAATCAATTTCGCTTGGCACTGAGAGCAGAAACCGTGCAAGCAATGCTTAACGTTGGCTCTGTCAGCCAAGGTACCCATGCACTGCAAACATGTGGAGCTGGCAGAAGCATCTTCTGGCACTGTCTGATGCAGCTGCCCTGTGCTACTTTGATGTGAGCCTCCAGCATGGCTAGAAAAAGGAAGGACTTCCAAGAAGGTAGAGGATGAGGATCTGGTTTTCCAGGAATTAGACTCTCTCAAGGAGAGCGCCTTGCAAGGAAGTCCTTGCAATTCCCTTACGAGTGTCTTGGGCTTTCACCTCTCAGGGTCTCACTTGTGTCTCCCAGCTCTGTTTCAGCCTGAGCCTGGAGGTCTGTGTGTTCACTGGACTATGAAATTATCTGTTCAATCATGAATTTAGATAGATTCTTTTTATAGCCTTGGACAAGCCCTTGCACTTCTGGATCATTTCTGCTGGTTACTTAAGAGGTATAATAGAAACTCCCAAGCACGTGATTAATATTACAGTGTGCCTAGGCTGCAAGAATGCTGTCCCAGGTTACTTCTGGATAATGTAAAATGGCAACAGAGATCTACACCTGCCCTGGCCTCTACCTATACCTTCCTTCTCCTCATGCCTAAAGATTTAAAAAAACCTGAGCACAGTATTCACCTTCATAGTGTATAAAGTATGTTGATCCAACAAAATCAGCAAGTTAACTGTAGTTTTGCTTTTTAAGCTAGGTGGGCAAAACAAAACCGCTACTACACACTTCACTGTATTACCACACTAATGGCATATAAATAAAAGCACAAAACCTATTGTCTCATGCTCCAAGATACATATTAGATTCAGTCATTCATCAGACAAATATTGTAGACTTTTTTTTGTATCATAGTCAGGAATTGCAGCATAAAATTTTATCAACAAACTGTTAAACCTTCTTGCAAGCCTAATTCAATCATCCAAATCATCCCTAAAAATGACTGAACTCTTACATCAAATAGTCTCAAACAGTTGCAGATACTTGGCAACTTGTAAAGCTAGGTTAGTTCCTACCCACGCTGAGGATATATTTTTAAGATACAGATTCTTTTTGAACTCAGCATTTCCTAAGGGCGTCTTAAATTACAATTCAACAATGACTGCAAAGCCTAACTTTCACGTTTGAGCAAGATATCTGGTTTTCAGTAAAATAAATACACATTCTACCCTTATTTCTTAAAAATAACAGTACTGGAGTATATTGTATAGATAACAGTTCTTGGATTCTTTGTACGTACAAGTATCCCACTGACTTCATTGAAGTTTTTTTTTTTAATTTAGTCAAGGTCTTAGGGCACAGTGATAGAGCAATGAATATGTCTTGCTAGACATGAGTTAAGCACCTCGGTCTGAACTTGTTTTGAAATCTGCCTTGCCTCAAGACCAGCTATACATGAGCTCACCAAACAGATGCAGCGATAATCGCTGCCTTTCTTGTGTGCTCTGGGAAATGGTGTCCCTTAGCAGTGGTGGCCCATTGTACCACCTGAAGCAAAGCAGAACTCTTCTCATGTTTTCAGTGCCATCTCTGCTCCCGCAGCTGTACTGATTCTGTGCAAGCAGCCTTATACCCCCCTCATCAGCGCTAAGGTTTTCCTCATCGTTAAGGTTTTGCTCAGCATAGCAGCGTCTTTGATGGTGATCTCATTGTCAAAAAGGTTCATGAAGTTTAATATTACAGATTTCAGATACAAGCAATCAAGTTAATATTCATGAGAGGAACAGTGTCACCAGAGGAAAATAGATAATATTCTGTGCTGAGCGGTGGGGTATAAGCAGGGCACAGCAGAGATGGATAAATAGAAAAAGCCAAGCCTAGACAGCCAGAAGCACCAAGGGTAGAGCTCTGGCACAGGCACACAGAGAGAAGAGGACTAAGCACTTGGCTGAAATGCTGTGCCAGGCAGAAAGCTCAATAAAGGCCACTAGTCCCACGTACGCAATTAGCGGATAAAGCGCTACACATTTCAAGTAAAGATGCCGTGAAATGGAGACCTCAACCACCTCATGGCTGAAAGCCAAACCTAACTTTTTTCTTCACCACTTTTAGGAAAAGTGTGCCATTTGAACCCTGGGATAGCAAGGGAGGCCGCCTCTCAGAGGCAAGGTGCCCGTGAGATTATTAACAATATTTGGCATGCTGAAAACCTCATGCATAAGACGGAACAAGATTGTCTTGCTGGGGACACCCTGGCTCTCAGCTCCCAACTCCATGCCAGCCCCTCTGTGCCTCTCTAACCTGCCCATTTGCTCTGCTTGGGACCTGTGGAGGAGCCTGCAGGGCCTTCCCTGGACAGCTGGCACGTGCCAGAGAAATGCCTTAACAGTGGCTTTAAGGTCATGGGCAGGATGAGACACAAACCATAGCTGCATGGCAGCCAGCTGAAAGTCACAGCAGAGAGTCAAGCTCCACTGGAGACTTATGACCACCAAATAGCACCAAGGCAAGACAAAGAAGGATCTAACTGACTGGATGACCAGAGGCAGATATAAGCACAAGCTGTGGTAGGTCAGGTTTGGGGAAGCTTCCCCCCAAAACTCCAGAGTACCATTGGTGGACCTGAACACCAGTGGTAGAGAAAAGTCCCTCCCTTGCGGAGTCCCCGAGGCAGAGGAGCTACATGTAGCAACACTGGTCCAAATCTGTAGGAGAGTCACCTGATCTCTCAGAAATGAGTATTTTAGTTACTGAGCTTCAGCAGCCCTGCAGCAGTGCCCGTGTCTCAGGCTGCTGGCTCTTGGGCTGGGGTATAGGGAAGTCATCAGCAACTCCAGCCATGCCTGGGGTTAGAGAGGTGATGTGCAGAACTCTGCCAGCTATTGCAAGAGATATTTGCTCCAGTTCATTAAAAGGGCCTTCCACATCCCAGGAGATGGCCCTGCTGTGACGGCTGTGTTGGGCAGTTTGGACTCTGCCTTTCTGTGCCACTCCTCTGCTGTTTCTTCCTCTCACTAGGGTCTTTCAAAAGAGCAACTAGTTCTCCAAGTTGCTCAGTCTTCTCACCTTCACCATGAGACGACAGACCACAGAAGGCGTGTTCTTCTGAAACACCACACAGCAGCTCTTGTCCAGCTCATCACCACAACATGCATGGCCGAATATGCCACAAGAACCAGGGCCTGAGGAAATCAAAGGGTGCTAATGTTGTCATGTTCCTCAGTCCCCATCAGCCCACAAATGAAGACACAAGTTTGATCAGAAACTCATTTTCTTGTAACAAGCTCAGCGTGTTGCTGCTGTTCTCTCAGAGGGACTTCGGAAAGTGAGAACACAAAAGGCTGTTTATAAACGGAACTGGCTCCTCTGCTCTCAGATGCTGCATTGCTGTCAGACGCATTTATTTGGAGCAATGGTGCAATCCAGTGGCCACTCTGGATAGTAGCACAGCAATACTGTACAAGCACTAATCCACTGCAAAACCGAGAAGCACCTAAACAGAGCTGCAACACCACTGAACACGCAGAGAAGCGGTGATATCTACCGATGAGCGATCGTAAGAGATGCATGGAGCATCCATGTTTCTTGAGAAGAGAGGCTCAGGACTGAGCTGTTGGAATCAATAAGTGAGGCGGCTCAGGCCAGCACCTGCAGGCAGGAATGTGTATTTATTTGATCTGTGGCTATAGACTGGGCATTTTAGCCTGGAGAGCACACAGAGAGAGGCAAAAAGTGGACCTGCAGGATCCTTTCATCCTAATAGGAAATAGTGTAGGCTTGATATCACTGCTTACCTAAGGAATCACAGGTGTGAGGTCATAGAAATCCTGCAGAAATAGAAAGTAGAAAAATCTTAAAGACTGACTGCCACCCAGCCAGCTGAAAGGAAAGATCTCCCCTCCGAGAGCTGCCTTTGGACTCCTGCACTGGGAAAATGTCGACTTGTGGCAGCGATTTGGGCAAGCCTGGCACTGCGTGGCCCTCCTGAAAAGCCTCTGCTGGGAGGGGAGGTGTTTGTGCCAAGTAGACTCTGTACTCTGTGTAGTTTTCACACACTCCAGCCAGGAGGAGGTGTTACTGAAGGAAGCTGTTCACCACTTTTGAACATATGAGATGAGAAATTGTCTTCTGCAAGCCAGGCTGCAAGTGGAGTACCTTCAAGGAGACACTCGGCTCTGGGTGTATCTCCTTGCCATCTTCACTCACCTCCCTCATCAACAGGCTTCTCTGCCATCAAAAAAAAAAAAAAGCCCAAGAAACAGATCCTGAACCCCAACAAGATTATTATGGTGTCTTTCTCTGAGGCTTGTAGAGTCAATAAGATTGGTCAGAGAGGCAACAGCAGCTTGATTAACAACGGCAAAGAGAACTTCCAGAGGAAAGAGCAAACAGCGTAGCCATTTTGAGTCGGTCCTTTTTATAATTATGTCTCCCTTCTTAAACATGCAGCCTGGCCACTGGCACACCGCTGAGAGCATCTCCTTACACAAAGCCAGCGGTCAGCTTTTGTCAGTGTCCCAGTGAGCTAGCTGGCAGGGTTACTGGACAAAAGAAATAAGACCAGTATAGCCATCTGTACTAGAAAAAAAAAAGAAATAATCCCAGCGTGTGCCAAGAGCAGGACTTCAGGTTTTATTTAAAGCACCTTCTGGGAAAACACAAGTAAAAAAACCCCACCCGCAACACACATAAACCCCTGAGCTCTACTTAACCAGTAAGAGGAAAATATACGACAGCTTCAAGAATAAAGAAAAAATTATATCTTCATATATATGAGACTGTTTAGCAGTGACTTGGTGCTATATTTGCATACTCCTACAACCTGAACCAAGGCCGATACACCCGCTGTGAGCATTTAAAATGAAAGATTTAAACTGCGGCATCACCAGCCAAGAACCCCCGCCCACACACAACATTTAAGGAATAACTTTTGGAAGATGCACAAGGTAGAATATCAAATTAGTTCTTCAGCATGAGCAAATCATTAAGCGACTCTCGCTGACAGAAAGTTGGATTCACTTGAATCCACGCAGTAACTACGTGCCTGGTCCTTCCAGACTCTACGTGCCAACTGGAGGCACCAATGTGCAGTTTCTTTCCCTGCTACACGTGACATCAGTCTTACTCAATTTCTTCATCATTTACTAATTCTGACAGGGCCACATCCTGATCTGTGCTGGACACTTAGACACTCGAACTGCAGAGGGCTCCCCGACGCTCCACGGATGAGCTCAGTGGAAGGATCTGGGTGGATCCATGCACTGCAGATGCATCTCTAGTAGCTTCCAGGGCTTGACCCACACAAGACCGATTTCAAAATATTAGTGCTGTTTGTCAACAATCAGCAGTTACATGTTTATAGGAGGTAGAAGAAAGAGGAGGCAGCTGTGTTTGGCTGTATCTGCATCTGACAGAGTAAAACTTGAAATGCCACCTTGGTTCTTGCCATCTAAATGTCATTTGGTGCATGAACAGAGTCCTTGGTGCCTGACTCAACGAAGGGAGAAATGAATTTAGAAAATAACTACGCAAACCCATTTTCCTCAGCAATATTCACCATATCGCAGGGAGCGCAGCTCATCGCCTTCCCCCTCGCTGTGCACAGCAGCAGCCGGGGAGTTGCAGGAGCGTTTGTGCAAAGCACTTTCTTCCTCCCCTCAGTCAACGTGCCCTGAAAGGCTGGAGCTTTCTGCAAAAAAGCTTTTATCCACTTGAGTACTGCCTGGTTTGCTAGCAGCACAACATACTCAACTGCCACCGCTCCTTACTCCTGGAGCGGATGACACAAAAAGCAGTTAAAAATAATTTTAAAAGCCTATTTTGCCAAAGATTGGGACCATTTGTATCGCAAATCAGGATTTAAATTGAACCCGTGAAACTGAAAATGTTTTCCACCCTTACCCTGACAAATTCCTCCCCTCAGAAGCCTTACAAATTTCTTCAGAGCTCTGTACAATTTTTTCTTCAGAATAATTTCTGTTCACCCTCTTCCCCCAGGGAGGCTTGAACAAGGTTTAAGAATAGGGACATTACCCAGCTGCTTACGCAGATTTGGAGTGCGCTGTTAGCTACATTTGGAGTCAGTTAAGTTTTGCCATTCAACGGCCTGCATTTTTATCTGCTCCAGCACCCACACACTGTTCTGCTTCTGATTTTTTGGGTGCAATGTTTCCACTTCTGTTTTTACTACTCTACCTTACCATGTAAAGAGATTGCCTGTGGATACCCCAAGAAATTACCAACTTCTCCAGCTTCCTGTAGTGTGTTACCACCCCAGATGATGGCATACCCATGAGGTTTAAGAATGAAGTGGCTTAATAATTCACAGCAAATGCAATCTTTTGAGAGACAAACAGTATTGTGGAGAACTGGGGAACACAAGTGCCAGACCTGTGTTTAACACAAGCCTGAGGGTACAATACAAACACTTACAAACCAGCAACCTTTACATCTGTATCTGGGAAAAACAGCTCAAGTGATCATGAAGAACAGAACATTGTGATGGCAATTTTTCACAAAACTACTGCAAGTGGGAAGATAAATTTTCCTCTTCGGAAATCAGGCCTAATGCCTTCCAGTTTTCTGATTGGAGGAGACGGATGAAGCATGAAGCAGAGATACTTGCTCTTGGGGGGTTTCTGAGTATATTCAGGACAGAACATGAGGAATTTCAGAGCAGCTTAAACTGTTTAGAGTAATAGGTAATAAGAAGCTTAATGCTGATAAGAACAAAGTCATGTGGATTGCAGGAAAAAAAAAACCCAATGAAGTGCTCAAAGCTCACAGAGGTAAAATCAGCTAAAGAAACAGCCTAGAGTCATTTTAAACACATCAGTGAAGACTGCTGTTGAGAAGGAAAGCCAAACAAGGCATGAAGATAGATGGGGAATGGTTCATAACTAAGAATTAATTTGCACATATAGACTTAAATCAGTGGTGCAGCGACATTAAAAGAATGACAGCAATAAAGTTAAAGACACAAGTTAGGGTTGCATTGCTAATTTACATTCAATCACTCCCTAACGCACTGCCTCCTCTCCTCTTGGTGTGCATGCTTTATCATGAAGCCTTTAAGCAGCAGATGATCCACTCCACAATTTAAAACCCAAGACAGACAGATAAGGACATTATCACCCTGTTTGGAAGAGGTATGGAGCTATTAGGTAACTTAAACCTATGCAAAAAGCCTGCAGAAGAGCTCCAGCTCAGCAATCTGATCCCAAGACAATCTATTGTAAAGACAACAGCAGTGCCCAGAGTCCACAGGGCTAGGGCTTAGCTAAAACTCTGCCTAAGACTACTTGCTTGCGCAAGGGGGAAAAAAGTCATCCTAAAATAATTTGGAAATAAGCATGTTCTGGAAGAGTGAATCTTAAAGTGAAAATGCTGATGCAGGTCCTCAGTAGCAGAAATATAAACTTAGGCCCCGCTACCTCATTTTACAAAGGCAACTAACAATAAAATTCTGGCAGGTTTATTAGCCCAGCAGTTCCACAGCTGTTCACACACCCCATTTCCCCTTCCCTCTCCTCTGGCTTTGGCAGAGTGTCCTGGCAGCGCGTCGCTCAGGTAGGCAATCTGCTGTAGGCAGGCGGGCAGCCAACTTGCTAATCCAATTATGTGCTACAAGACCTGAGGGCTGCACCATTTGTGAAAGAATAGGCTATTTTCATTATTTAATTACTAGTCAAGTTACCTATCTGAAAGAGGTCTTTTCCAACCTTAAAGATTCTATGATTCTTTGGAATATTAAAATACTAGTGTAATAATGACATTGACATAGTAGGTCAAAGCTAAACCCTTTCTGTAGATCTCCCCAAGCTTTAAGCAGGGCAGACTACTTCAGAGGCAACATATTAGCCTAATTCTGGGTCTAATGAAATCACTCAAGTTTAACCACCGGTTTTGATGGAGCAATGAGGCCAACACGGAGCATGTGGGAGAGCTTGTGTCCACTTGTGTTTGGGACCATGCCAAATATTCAGACCACCTTCTGGCACATCTTTCAGTAGCATGAGGAGTTCAATCATTTGGTGTCATCTCCATCCCTCAGAGATTCCTAATCCGTCAGTAACATCAGGAAACAAGCAGGAGCCTGAGATCCTTCAGGCCATATGGAGTGAACAGGAGCCACCCCAGATGCCTCCAGCAGCTATGCCTTGGCAGCTCTTCTCCACATGACCTTCATGTGAAGGGTGGGCTGGTGGCAGATCCCTAGCAGCCCAACAAGCATCAGGTGGTCTGTGGTCTTCTGAAGCCTGCTGCCATTTAAGAAAAATAAACTTCCTTGAGCAGGTCTAACCTAATGCCACATGAAGAGACCGAGATGTTAGAAGGCTCTTTGAGGCAAAAAAAAATTATTCCCCTTTTAAAATTGTATCTGTCCCTTTGCAGAAAGGCTCAAAACAAGAGTTCAACTGTAAAACAAACATTTTATTCTCCTGGAGAGCACGGTGGCAAGGATTTATGTATTATTAAAATGGATGCACGTTATTTGCAGTGCTGTCAGCTCAACTGATATCTGGGTTTCTGCTCTTAAAGTACCAAAATTTGGAGGTGGGGAGAAGTCACACCTCTGCAGATCAGAGCTCAAAGATAAACTAAAGGCTTTTAGACATCTTTATTACCAAGAGGGTCTTACAGCATATTATCCTAATAAAGGGGCAACCTATGCATCTCTAAACAGAACTTTAGAGAAATATACTCAGATGTCTGTGCGGTGGCCCCATAAGGAGGAAGTCGGAACATAGCTCTTCTGTTACCACAGCTGAGTGGTTCAGAAGGTATCAGCAACCTCATTGACTAAAACTCCATTTGTTTTAGTCAAAAGCACTACCAAAACCAACTTGCCAGGAGCTAACTGAATAACGGAAAGTCATTTTCACCCTTTCTACAAAAAAAAGAACAAACAAGCAACCACCAAAACAAAGGCCTCTATTCGGGCAGCATTGTTTGCAGCCAATTATTCTGCTATTTCCAGTTGTGCTCCAGGGAGCTGTATTACTTCTCCAGAGCTCAGCAGCTGTTCATTAGGTTAGTCTCCCAGTTCCTTTTGCCTGCATGACATTCGCCCTGCAGTGCCAGATGACTGGAGCTTTGAGTGCTATCTGTTGCTCTCCCTAGGTCCCTCATAAGGTTTTGGAACCTGTCCCAAGCAGGGAAAGAGCAGAGGGCTTATGAGTTTTGGCTTAGGATATAAAGTGCCGCAGTTTATCCTAACAAAGGAAGAGTGGAGAGGAGTAACTGGCATACGGAGAATGCTCCCTTCGGGACAAAGCTTGAGGATCACTGGTGTACTGGGACACTGCCATACAGCAGCATTTGAAAGCTGAAAGCCATCATTTCATAAAAACATTTTGACAAGAACCCACACTATGCTCTTTGATACATGTTTTCCCTTTGTGATGAATCCATGATTTGTCTCCAAGACCACCACACCCCTAATTTGCTTGCACTGGGATTACTGGTGGGAGGATCACCAATTAGGGTAGTCTTGTAGACTAGGTAAAACCATATTTTTGGGTTAACGCTTAAGTTATAGTAACACGGTTTAATTTAGGGTTAAATATACTGCATTGGTCTTCTAAGGAGGACCATTGATGATTAGCTTTACCAAAAGCCTAATTATGTTATGTAAACAATGTATGCCTTGCTGACAACTATCCTTGAAGAGAAATTAAAAGACTGATAAAAGGGGAACATCCTGCCCCAGAAGGTGCCAAAAACTGGATGATTGTCAAGGAAACGTGAGCTCAAGAAAAATCTGCAGTAACTGGGGGAAAGGTAAAGGCAGCAGAGGGAGATCACAGCCACTGACTCAGTTAAAGGACTGTACAAATTACCCCCCCACATCCTCCAGGAGCATGCATGCCAATTTAAATTTAAAACCAATAGCAGATGATACAGTAATTACTAAGCAATGAGCATAAACTTAGGCAGTTTTTCTAATTGTGTAACAGGGTAAATACATTGTAGTTGTTGTGTAGCACGCTCGTTTTGTGGAATTACCACGTAGCGCCCATCTCTGTGCAGACGTGAAATAAGTAAGTCTCTCTGCTCTGTGTGTAAGATTGGTTTACTGCACACCGGGTACTGAACCCCGCTTGTGGGATGACAGCCTCATATCTGCACAGCACTGGAAGTCACTGAACACCGGGCTTCGATTGCCTGCACGCACCTGGCTCAGCATCATTTGCATGATCCGTCCTCCCAGGGCTATGTATGGTTCCACACCCACCCACCCCACCTTGCACATCAACTAAGCAAGCAGATCCACACACGTGCTCTCGCAGGTACAGACTGGACCTGCTCAAAGCACAGAGCTAGGGCACAGCTCCATCCACATCTTTCTACCAAGTACGTAGTGCCACCAGTCATGCCACCTTCTGGGGAATGAGCTGATGAGAAGCTTCACCTCTAAGGATAACAGAGATGGTGGCCTTCACAGGAATTAGATGGACCACCACACCCAAGTTGTCAATTTACAGTCATATCTGCCTATATTATACATATATTAATAAGTTTAATATAAACTTGAAGGAGAGACAAAATGCCACCTTATCACCACTGCAGTAGGGAACTTCAGATTTTCAGGTTTTTCATAGCAACCCTGCTGAATTTATAGTGTTCTCTTTAATTAAATATCAGCCCTGAAACTGCAGCTTGAACCCTGAGTCAGAACACATTAGCTCCTTCCATTAGTCATTACCCCAGCAGTAGAGTTTTAGCACAACAGACAAAAACACTTCATGAACACCACACTTGCTAGCAGAGGCAAGTTCAGGTCAGCAAGCTCCGAAGCACAGCAACAGCAGAGCTCAGCCTGCTCCATTACAGAACTACCAGGTTAACTTACTTTACCTGAAGTCAGCAAAGACCCTCTTCATCCTAAAGAAGCCTTTTACTTCAACCCAGCAGCACCCACAGAACATACTACCAAGAAGTAACAAATCCCAGCAGGGCTGAACCCACCTTCCTTAAATACTCATTCAATCCTATTACAGCTGGTAATCACAGCTGGCTGGGCTGGGCTGGGCTTGGCTTGGCTTTTCTGCCCTTTTCCAGTGTGGTCCTGGTGAATGGGCCTTGGTCTGTACCTGTTGAAGAGCCTACATGCTGCTAATGAAAGCCTACAGAAGTTCTTTGGCCTGCTAGAGTTTTGAGGCTAGAGAGCCCTTTAAGTGGAAGAGAGACGTGAAGGCTAGATTTAAAGTGCTAGGCTGCAACACGACAGTGCTCTGGGATGGCTGGGATAGATCTTAGTTTTCTAGCTCCACGCATGCAAGGTGGGAGAGGTTAGCTCACTTCCAGCGTGCCAGGGGACTCAAGGTCTCCTGTCACAGGGAAGGGCACTAACCCTGCAAAAGCTCAGGTGGGAAGGGTCCGAGCAGTCCTTCTCCTCTCAGCTGAAACTGTGCTTAAATATTCCCCAGTAATTAAGTAAGCTTGTAACTCTTAGTACATTTGAAGTTCCCTAAAGGAAGGTGTGCAGAGACCTTGATCCACTACATTTTTTAAACTTTTTTTGGTAGGCATTTGAACCTGTCTTCTTCTCTCCTGTACCGTGTCCTTAGAATAAGGCTGTAGATACTCTGTTTCTCCAACCAAAATAATAATTCAGGAAACAGAACAGTGTTTGTCAGATGGAATGAGGGTGGAGGCTGACGACACCAGGAGGACACCAATGCTATCATGTATTGGATCCAAGTTCAGCAAGACCTCCTCTCTCTCTCCCCTCCGGTTTGCACAGGGCCAGAAGTGACAACAGATGTGCCTTGAGACTGTGGGCTCATCATGACCCCCCACCCCAGATAGGAGAGGGTGGGCAAACACCCAGTGGTAGCACCAACCAGTTGGTAGGAACCTGACAAACCTCAGATGTGAGAGAGCTGCCAAGGTACGCAGCCCCAACAGGAGCAAAGTATTCCTGGCTGTGCCTGGTGCACCATGTGCTCCCTGGCTGTTACGTCTGAGACTACTGGGACAGAGAAGCAATTATTCATCTCTGTGTAAAACAAACTTTAAAGTATGACCTAACTTAAGTGCCTACCGGTAGGGGAGGCTGCACAGCTCAACGTGCCAAACACAAAGCAGCAAAGCAGGCACCAACCCCCGCCTCATTTTTGGGGCTCCTTTCTCAGCTGGCTTCCGAGGTTCTGGGGAGCCTGTGCATCCATCCACAAGCTGACGTCTCCAGCAGCCGAAGCAGGGCGATAGCAAAAGATTGAGCTAACACACAAAGATCAAGAAGTGAGGCCTAAGGAAATAAAGTATCAGAAGTGGGTTCTCAAGCCTAGAAACACAATCAAAACCTGGGGAAGAGTTTGGCGAATGTTGGAGTCAGGAGTGCAAGTGCAGAGCGAAGGTGGAGAGTCCTTGAGCATCTAAGTGCCAGGAGCTGCCAGACCAAAGTGACGACCTGTCTCTGCTGAGCAGCTCAGGAGTTACCAAGTGACTCTCTCTTCCAGAGGAGATGCCTAGAATGGAGTGACCTTCTTCACTGTAAAACCATCTGTAAAAGTAGCTCTTTCTTCGCTGCAAAACCATCTGAACAAAAATCTATCACACATCAGGATTTCTACTTCACCTTAGCGTTGTGCATCAATCCTCTGTAAAATCACTGACACAGCTCTTAGGACACCGTGTTACTGCGAGGGAGCATCAAAGAGCTGGGAGTGCTCAGGATGAGAAGAGCTGCAAGGTTCACGCTCCCCAGATCTCAGTACATAACTGACAGCATATGCGTTACTGTATTTAAGAATATAAATACATAATGAGGATTTCCACCAAGAGGCCATATTTTTATTTATTTAGGAAACAAGTAAGTTGAATTCTGCTGGAATCTCTCAACATACAACAGATGCTCCAGGAGTCGACAGTGCACAGATTTCTCAGAAGTGCCATGTTCAGAGAAAACTAACACGGCCTTAAAAGCCTGTTTGAAGACAACTCTCTCACAGACACAAGGTATTGGCTGTGAAACAGAACACGAGACATGAGGCATCGCGTGACATCAGGTAGCACGTTTCTGTTTATTTGCCTTTCTTCCAGAACTCTAACTTACCATTAGGCAAAGGAGTGCATACAAGATGTACAAGAAAAAGATTAAAAGAGATGTCTTTATCACTGTATTCTGTGGCATGAAGGCCCAGAGCCTCTGGGTTGTTTTGTTTTTTTTAAAAGGATATGTTTTTACTCTGGCTGAGGTGTTACAGTTCAGAGAACAGCCTGCTGTCTACAGGAAATCTCTTGAGAAAATTAAAAGTGAACACAGCTATTTGCTAGGCTGTTGTACTGAACGAACACTTCCAGCTGCACTAATAGCATTTTACCAGACACGTGTCAGCTTGTGAACCCCGAAGTTTATAAAGACAATAGGGAATCTGACTGTAGAGTGACGTGGACAGGGAGAAGTAGTTGGGGTTTCCTCCCTCTCGCATCAGATTCCTGTCCGCTGTAAACTTGTGTTTGTGTACTTCAGTACAGCTGTGATGACCTACAACAGAGGTTCTGCCCCAGACATTGTAGCTTGCCCATAGTCCGACCCAAGGCATTAGTAACTTTCATATATAACATTAAAACCCAAAGTTTGTCTTCCAATGTCCTTCACATGATGCTCTGTCTGTTCACATCCACATTGTATGCTGATGAATTGGAACAGCCTCGGCCAAAATCAATAAAAATGCCTTCAGAATCAGAGTCGATCGACTCCAAAATCTGATCCACTATGTTCTCAGGGCTGGAAGAGGGAACTGGAATCAAGGAAGGGTCCCTGTCCAGCTCAAAAGACCTATGTGGGTCGTCCATCGAGTGGAAGAGTCCTTTCTGTTGCTCAACTGTGCTGAGTTTGCTAGAGCATTGCACTGATCCGGTGCTGGGCCTCTCCTGGTCTCCCGACAGTGAGCTTTTTGTAGTCGTCATGGAGCTCTTGGAACCGTTGTCCATGATGGTGGTGAGGTTGGAGTACCCCTGGAGCTCCAGGCAGGAGGTCATTTCCGAAACGGAGTGCCTTCGGATGCCTGTTCCATTGGCAGCCATGCCCTCGGTTTCATACTCGGCCACTGGTGTCAGCAGTGGATTGTTGTAGCTTTTGGATCGCACCACGGGGTTCTTGGCGAGGATGTCACCGGATTTTGAACGCCTGAAGAACCGCTTCTCTGTAAATAGAGAAAGATCCAGAGTAATATCTACAAAGTCTCCTATTTTCACAGTAAATTTTGAGTGTTCAAAAGAAAAGTGAAGGCCTGAATATTCACAAGCTTTTCTTGAATGACAGAAACTTTTTAATAAAAGAATACATTTTGCTGGTTTTGTAGATCCATAGGCTTCAGATTTCCTAGATTTCTTTAGCAGATTGAAGACCTCAAACTCATCTTTACAAGTAACAGCTGAGATTCCCTCATATTCATACAACTTCAGCAGCTGGAGTGAAACAATAAATATTGTGGGAGACCTGATACACAACTGTAGATACTTTCTTTAGATAAGAACAGAAAGTTCAGGCTATAAAGGTCATCGCTAATTTCTAGTAGTTTAAATTTAACTTTTCCACCTACCCTGGGAAAATCAGGTCTCTTCAAATTTGGAGCACAAGAATTAAGACAGGCAGTCCTACCAGTAATTCTGGAAACACTTAGATTCAAAGCATCATTCAGAGACCACACAAGGAGAGAGCACCATGAGTGTTTGGAAACGTTAACTGGGGGGCAGTTCCCACCGCGACTTTTTCAGGGAACAAACCCGCACTCGATCCGACAGTGATTGTACGAATGCTGCTGTTAACCAAGTGGGCTCTTTCCAAAGAATGAGCAGCAGGTGGCAGCAAGTCAGCATGGAGATCCTGCACCGGTGGTTTAGGGCTGGAGCGCTCTCCGGCAGCTAGATCAAAACGACCATCTTGCAAAGTTTTTGCAGATCTCAGCGCTCAGACTGACTTGTGCTAAAGAAAAAAAGTGTGAATCATAGGTCTGACTTTTGAAGCTTTCTTCCTGCCACCTCCCTTTGCCATCCCCATGAAAGGGGCACGGCTGGAGAAGGGAATCAAGTTATGCTCTGGAAGTCAACCACAGCCACTGCATATAAATTGTCTGCTTTAAATGAGGATGCTGGTGTATGTTCCCCTGCAAACCATGCAATTTCCTTTACAAATGCCACTCTCTTCTAAAATTATAGTTATGTATAATTACGTGCTTACCTGGACACAAATTCCGATCATATGCCGTACTACTAAAAAAAGCCAGTTTCTGTACTAAAGATTGTATTTTGCAGTTGTATTTGCCTCAGGAGGGAAATCAACCAAGCCAAGTTCACTTTCGGACTTTTTCTCTGCTAGGAGTTTGAGCTGGCAAACAGAAAAGGTTCCCTGGGACTATCTTGCCACAGGAACTCTGACTTTTTGGTCACACCAAGGCTTGGCTGGAAGGGAAACCTGGTGTGCTGGCCAGACACAGAAGAGCTCAGTGCCCTAACCAGCCCCAAGGACAGCATGGCACAGTTTTAAATCATGCTGCCAAAACAGTTGGACAGAACTAGATGCATTAGTTCAAAAGTGGCAGAGACTTCACTGACTATGGTGACTACAGACCTATCCAGGGGTACTGCTGCAGACCTACACCCCAGACCACAGCAAGGGAAGTGCCCAGTCCACCACAACCTTCCTATCTTAGGCAGTCATGTAATACAACTTATATTTTCTAATGATCCTTTTCACTGAAGTTTTATTCTCTTTGGGTGCATTTCTTCTTTGCTGACATACAAAAGCTTGTATTCAGAACACGTCAATTTGGGGCTTCTTTTAAATGCTTCTGGCCTTTTAATGGCAAGCAATGAATACAAAGTAGTAATCCTCAACCATTTTCCATAAGTAACTGGCCTCTATTTATTCATGTAAAACTGATTTGTTTCTTAAACACCTACTGCAATACAACCATTTTTCCATTCAGCTTCAAGGGAAAATCAACTACCTTATTGACCATTTCTGACTAGCAAACAGAATAAATTGACTGCATAAAAATCACACAATTGAACTTATTTTCCCCTCTGTTTTCTATATTCAAGCAGGCCATCACAGTATTTACATTAAAATATTCAGGTATTTGATCTACGCTGCTAGTATCCTCCTTGCATTTTGTACAGATTGAATTACTACGTGGAATATTCAAAAGACCTTTGTCTTGGCCAAATCTTGCCTTCACAGAAGTCACTGAATGCTTCAGAGCTCAAAGAGTCATAGAAAATAAGCTGGCATGGACTCAAGAAGGTCACTCACTCAGCCTCTGCCTCCAGGTAGGACCATGTTTACCCACCTTGCCCCTTTTGGATGCCTATGTACGTGACACATATATAGCGCCTCTCAAAGTGAAGATTCAACAGCCTCCAGAGGCGGTTTACGTGACGTTAGAGATTCTTTCTTCCATGTAATCTGAATTTCCCCTGCTACGTGGAAACTTCCCCTGCTATATTTTTTATCTCCAGTGGGATCAAGAACACCTTACTACCTTCCAATCTGCAGAAAAAATTTTACGTGTTTGAAGGCTTATCGGTTAGTCTTCCCTAAAATTCCTACTCTCTTCCCTGCTTTAAACAGCCTTGTATGATCTTTGTGCACTAATGAACAGAAAATACTCAGCACTGTAGAAATGGCTTCTTGCTTCTTCCTCTCACTGTCCATAAAGTATCCTGTGTTAAAGCACTCTCCTTAAAAGGCAGAATGGAAATGCTGAAGACACTCTAGATTCACAGATTTGTTAATGAGTACTGGGACGATGACCTGTTTTCATCTTCTGCCACTGACAAGTTTCACTGTGACTTTGCACACTGCAGAGAGCATGGCCTTAGAAAAGGACTGCGCTGGCAGTCTCCTCTTGCTTGGGTGCTGGCCCTGTGTGGACCAAAGTTTTGGTGAAGCCCTCTGTGCTGTATGATAGAATCGTTTAGGTTGGAAAAGACTTCTAAGATCATTGAGTCCAACCATCAACCCAACACCGCCATGTCTACTAAACCATGTCCTGAAGTGCCATGTCTACAAGCTTTTTGAACATCTCCAGGGATGGTGACTTCACCACCTCTCTGGGCAGCCTGTTCCAATGCCTGACCATTCTTTCGGTAAAGACATTTTTCCTAATATCCAACCTAAACCTCCCCTGGAGCAATTTGAGGCCGTTTCCTCCATCACTTGTTACTTGGGAGAAGAGATCAACACCCCCCTGGCTACAACCTCCTTTCAGGTAGTTGTGGAGAGCCATAAAGTCTCCCCTCAGCCTCCTCTTCTCCAGACTAAACAACCCTCTGTTATTCTTACCCAAGATACAGGAAGAGTGCGTGAAGGGTCCGTCGCTAGAATACAGACCGTATGTGCCCAAGTAAGGAGAAACGACTTTCTGGATCAGGGATTCCAGTTTCAAATAATCTTCAGTCACACCTTTCGACTCATGAACCCCCTGAAAAGAGAAAACACCAAAGATGAGCACTCTCCCTCCAACCACAAGCTTTCCTTGCTCACCAGGCCAAGGAGAGAGACAGCAAGTAATTTCACTAAGTTATATAGCAAAGGTGCACTGTGATGCAATACCACTTTGTTACTACAGCTGATTCCTCTTACTGCAAAGCCAAGAGATGCAAGTCAAACCATGCAGGCACTTGCACAAATGCTCAGAAAGAGGCAGTAGCTACTTTCAGGACATTTAAATCCAGAAAGGTACCTCCTCCTTAGTGCTAAGGCACTCAGGGATGATGGAGGATGTGGAGGACGCGGTGTGTGAAGACAAATTAAAAACATCCCTGGACTTTTTTGTTATTGCAATCTTACACCGACTTCCTGAACAAACTACAGCCGAGTGCTGCACCAGCGGCTGGTACCACAGGGTGTCACTGCCATCTAAACAATAACAACAAGGTTAAGAAAAAGGTGGAACTGAGACTCTCAGATATATTTCTTCCAGGATAATTTCAACAAGAAATATTTATAGTGAAGAGGTTTGTATCCCCTTCCTCACCCCATCCCTGGCACTTGCCATTGTCCATGCAAAAGTCACATTATAACTAGCATGGTAGGATTCACCTATAGGCAAAATCTTTTGCTCTTAGCTGTTAACTCTGCACTTCCACCCACAAATGGGCTTATAAGGCTGCAGAGGTGACAGGAAAACCCTGTGGAGCTGTAGTTTCCCTTCCACTTACAGAGGCAGCGTGCATGCTCCTGCGCTGTCTGAGCAGAGCCCTGTATACTCATGTGTAGGCTTCTTCTTGCAACCCAAAGTAAATTCACGTTTTAGTGTGCTGCTATGTGGCCGCATGTCTGACATATCTTGTTGCAGAATTAAGATCCTAAATGTCCTACTGAGCAAGAAGTTTGCTTGGATTTAGCGGAATTCCAGATTTCATAATATATCCCTGAATTATTGTAAAAAAGAAAGATGTAGGGATGAAAGCCTCCAGAGAGCAATATGCAGATCAAAGGAGTAAAATTGCAACACTTCCTTTGGCATGTGAAAGGATCCCGATGTTCAGGATGTATTCACTGCTCAGCATGATTCATCAGCCAGCGTGTACGGGTGACTCGCAGCCTGCAACGTCTTTGTGAATGGCTTACTTCACCTCCTGGCTGCTGCGCTGCCTGAATGCCGCCTGGCGTTACTTGATAAAAGTTTATGAATGGAAAATAAATAACAGCCAACAGAGAATGGATAGAACCTGGATTCCAATTCAGTGGGGTTTAAATAATGAATAACAATCTTTGGAGATGCGCTATGTCCTATAAAACTTGGGAAAGTCACAAATACAAACATGAACACGAGGGCACATGCAGTGAATCTGACAGCTTGCAAATACCAAAGTAACAGCAGAACGAGCCCATAGCTATTTGACCAATTTAAACCAGACAAAAATAACATAGGAATAATTCAGAAGATTTAGTGAAGGTGCATTTAGTATTTCCAAGTCATTGGTGGCCTGTATCAGAGAAAATGTTTCATATAGCAGGAGAAAGGTCTCAGTTTTTATCATACTGAGATCTGCTCTGGGGTTTCCCCTCCTGACTTTCTGGGATTTAGGCAAGCTCTTTTCAGTCCTCAGAAGGGCAACGTGCCTGCTACCTTACATAGTCACATATTCACAGTCATACACAGTCGCATCAAGCTCATAACCCACTGCCAAAGGTCTGCGCGTTAGGCCATGCGCTCCAGGCTCCCACACCAATTGCCTCCGGAAGGGGTCTCCTACACATGGAACATAATACAAGTGGCAAAAGCCAGTGATATTTAGCATTGTTCCTGCCCAGACTTTGTGGTAAGGCTTTATTTACTTTTCTGCCATTCAGGTATTTTTGATACTTGTGAAAAAGGGTAGCTGAATATCAACTGCGGAGAACGAAACCCAGTAATTCACTAGTACTATGCTGTCCACAAAATAACCACTAGCAGAACTGCAACACTACGAGTGATAAGTGTCCTTCCCCAGTGGCATCTTAACAGTGTCTGATTTCCTCTCAGCCTTACATGTCTGAAAAATTCTTTTGGTTTCCCTTCTGGCTGTGAATTATCTGTTCTGCTATACACACTCCTCCTTCCTTGATGAACACCTCAAAAGCCTGAGCTGTACTCTGCATTGACTGCTGCTCTGCCAGGGATACAAGGAGGCTTCCAGCAGCTCTCTTGGGCTGGGATATGCTCCTGGGGTGAGCTGAGAGGATGGAGACTCGAACTGCAAGCTCCAGCTGCTGTGACACCTCTCCATCACGGAGCCAGGGAGCAGCTGTGCTGGGGCACTGATTCAGCTTGTCCCCACCACTGCTGCCCTGCAGCTGTTGTGTCTGGAGAGCCTGTCAGCTCATTGCTCCCAAGAAACACCCTCTTGTCTCCAAATCCCAACTCCCTAACCCCTTGCATCAGCTGCTTCTTCAGTCTTGCTCTCAACCTTCACTCCTGCTCTCCCAACAGCAGTGCTCATCTCCACTCCCCTTTTCACTTCAACCTCTTCTAGTTCCCACCTTTGAAGCACTCACAAAATAGAATCAGAATTATAGAATCACAGAATGATTTGGGTCAGAAGGGACCACAAAGATCATCTAGTTCCAACCCCCCCGCCATGGGCAGGGACACCCTAC
>VWZZ01001012.1:51633-138144 GCA_013399095.1 Psophia crepitans | reverse complement strand
TCACCTCCCTCAGCCTGCCGGCCACACTGGTTTTGATGCAGCCCAGGACATGGTTGGCTTTCTGGGCTGCCAGTGCACACAAAATATCACCTTTATAGTGTAAAACTGCCCAGTATTAACACAACCTGCCATTAGTCTTATTCCTCAGCCCTGCAATCATTCATGGGATGCTTTTCAAAACATACTGAAAAGTCATAAAACATCTGGTGTCCGCTGGAGCTGTGGTGACTTTTCTGCTGCTCTGCACCTTGGCACAAACGTGCTGTATCCACCTGCAACATCCTTCCCGTGTTGGCCATTGTTCCAGGCCTTCCTGCAGGTGCCCGATGGGACAGTTCCCTCAAACCATTTTCTTGGTGTGGAGCTTCTGTGAGAGCAGGAGCATAACAGGCTGCAGACCATGTCCTGAACTTGTAAAAGAGTTTTCTTCCTGTATTTCTTTCTGCTGCGTTACTCAGTGACAAACATCCTTTGTGCCTCTATTTAACCAAATAAAAGTATGTCCCAATATTCAGCTTTCCAAACCTAAGCTTTCCACGTGACCTGAACGACACCATCCCTTATTTACGCATCACTCCAACCCGAATGGCCCAGAGGAGTGTCTGCAGGTTCAGAGCAAGCTGGGGCCACCTCCACCTGGCTGCAGCCCCAGCCCAGGGGCAGAGCGGTGCCACGCTGCAGTCACTGCATGCTGCTTATGAACCCAAATGTCCCCTGACCCAGAGCCAGCTGATCCCTGCTACAGCTATGTCAACGTGACGTGGCTGGGAAGTGTCCTGACCTGAGGTCCACGCTGTAGGCTGTCAAAGGCTGGATCATGTGGTGTGAGACAACCCCTGCTCCTTTTCATGAGCTTCTAAGATCATGGCCCAGGAAGAAGGTAGCTGCAGGTTCACAGATCAGCCCTGAACAGGTTAGCTGAGATATACCAAAGGTAGTAACAGGGGCAGGGGTGCCCCAGAACCCGATCTGAAAAAGTGGGGCTTTCCAATCCTGTGAGTCTTCCAATTTCGCTTCTGTAGTGAACCCCAGGCACGGCTGCTGCTGCACTGGTTCCCAATATGGGCAGCCAGAACGGGACTTGCTGTGGCACTGTGTCTTGTTATCTATATGTAAAGACAGACAGATAGATAGATATGCCTGTATGGACATCTATACATCTAGCCACATGGATACCTGTATATACTCAAAGGTATATGACCCTATATTAGATCCTTTCCCAAATTTCTAAGTGATAGTGCTTATAAAGGCAAACTCAGCTTTAGAGCAAAGCCAACTTGGGATTGTTATCCATGTCACAATAGTTTCTGAAAAACCGATGGCAGGACTTAAAAGTCACCAATAAAATAAATAAAAAAAGCTATTTTCCCATTATTTTGGCAGCTCGTGGTTCTTGAATTTACTGCTTGATGTCTTACTAGTCTGGTATGACACTATACAGCAATAAAGCAAAAGTCCTGTCTAGCAGGCTGGCTGCTTAGCTTGCAGGAAGCTATTTTGTAATTTGGAGGACAAAAGAAATCTTGGAGGTTTATCAGTAAAACAGAGACTGTACCCTTATCTTTAATGTGATATTTGCTCTGCAGACATGCAAAAACTTACTTTAAAAGATAATCATGATCTTTCATGAACCCAGTATCATTTAGGCAGTAGTTTCATGCTTCTCTGCAAGTGTGAGATGTATCTATTAAATTCTTTTCAAAGGCATTGCCTGACCTATTTATTTCTCAGTTGAGGGCCAAAATAGCTCAATATAAAATAGCTGCAAGTACCTTAGTACTGCTGGAACAATGTAGCTGCTGGATCAAATCCTCGTCTTGGTCATACTGTTTTGAAACACAAGAGTGACCTCATTATCTCTGGAAGGATTATAATGTAATATTAGGACAAGAATCTGCCCTATTCTCAAGGTATGAATAATGGGTATTTGAGTCCTGAATATGTAAATACCACTGCAAATGGAAAAGGTCCATACTCAGCATCAAGAACAGACACAGGTATTTCTGTACGTAACACAGTATGCAAGTCCCTTACTTCATTAACTTGTAATTAAATCATATAGAGACTCAGAATTGTATATACTAGTTCAAAAGTATTTCAAGGACCCTCTACACTACTATTTTTGATATGTAAATCTGTAAACACTCTCGGAAGGACCGTATACCCTAAAGACTACAGGTTATTGTGTGTCCTGGTTTCAGCCGAGAGAGAGTTAATTTTCTTCACAGCAGCCAGTGTGGGGTTGTGTTTTGGGTTTGTGCTGGAAGCAGCGCTGATAGTGCAGAGATGTTTTTGCTGTTGCTGAGCGATGCTTACACAGAGCCAAGGCCTTTTCTGCTTCTCGCCCCGCCCCGCCGGCAGGATGGCTGGGGGTGTGCGGGGAGTTGGGAGGGGACAGACAGGGCAGCTGACCCCAACTGACCAAAGGGACATTCCATACCATATGGCATCATGCTCGGTTTATAAGGGGCTGGGGGAAAGAAGAACGGGGGGGCAGCGGCGTTCGGAGTGATGGCGTTTGTCTTCCCAAGTCACCATTATGCATGACGGAGCCCTGCTGTCCTGGGGACGGCTGAACCCCTGCCTGCCGTGGGCAGTGGGGAATGAATTCCTGGTTTTGCTTTGCTTGTGCACGTGGCTTTTGCTTCACTTATTAAACTCTTGTATCTGAACCCACGAGTTTTCTCACTTTCACTCTTCTGATTCTCTCCCTCTTTCCAATGAGGGGGACTGAGCGAGCGTCTGCGTGGTGCCCAGCCGCTGGCTGAGGTAAAACCATGACATTTTGGTAGCTACTTTACGAAGTTACTGTCCCGTCTGCTGAAGCACGGCACCAGTGAGAATGGATGCAACGAACTGCTCAGGTTTCCACCCCTCAACCACAAATTCCTACTGAGTTTTAAAAGGGCACAAGGGCTTTACATGAAAGCACAAGGGGAAAGAATAAATTTGTCTTTTGGCACCGCTAATAAACACGTACGTTCAGAAGAATAGTGGGTGGTTTAGTAACCCCACATAAGGCCACAGCCTCCTTTCCAATATATAGGACTTCTTGAACCCTCAAAGTGGTCCTAAAGTGGTCACCACTGCAGGCGGGCATTTAAGGACTTGAAGAGTCCTCCTCAAACACGACTTTAAAGCCTAAGGCTAAGGTTTACAGATTTAACTTTCTGCATGCTGTACAACAAAGATGGATTGCTTTGAAGATTTTTTTTTAATGAACATACATTTTATTGAAAAATACTATTCAGCCGTTCTAAACTTTGTATCTAAGTGTAGGCTATGTGACTTGCAAAGGTGCCAGAAACCTAATCAGTAGCATTCCTAACCAGTACTGAAGCAGTACCTAATCAGTAGCAAACCTAACCAGTACCTAATCAGTACCTTCAGTAGCATTTGCCACAATTTTTCTTACCAATAAAAATATCAAGTGCCCTTTATTTTACCATGGCAATAAAATAACCACAATCACAACTCTTTATTTCTATATCCTATTATATTAATTTTTAACCCCTTGCTCTTCTCTTCATAGGCAGTGAACAGTGACAGTAGCATGCAGGTGGGTAGACCTGCCATCGATCCAGCCCGGTGTAAGATGCAAGCCTTGCCTGCAGCCTTTGCCCCTCTGCAACTAGGTGGCTGCTGCTGCATACTCCCCAAGGTTCCAGCTCCGTCTTTTTCTTCATTGTCATTACTGAATTCCTTTAATTTTTGATAAAAAAAGATGCCTAAAATATAACTGGATAGTATCACCACTTCCAAATGAACGCTCTGAAATGACCACAACTGCACCCGGCTGCACGAAGCTCAGCCCCATTGCGGAGGTGTTCAGGCCGGGAGTCGCGAAGGAGCCCAGAAATGAATCATCTGCCTCCCACGGCTTTTTACCTAGTGTTGGCTACTTCACTTCCTCAGGCTCTGGTAAAAAACCCAGACATGAAGCAATCCCCAAAGATGGTCACAGCCATGAAAAACTATTTAGGCTGCTGATGGTCCAGTATGTCTCATAAGACAGCCCGGTTAAATTAGGACACAGAGTTCTAGGTTTCCCATGCCCCTGTGAGCAGATGTAGGAAATCTTATGGAAAAGACCTGGCTCCTGAAACTCTGGCATGGGGCAGAAAGGGAGTTGGCTTTGCATATCGTTTGCTGCTTATGCCTCTTCCTTCTTACCCCAAAAACTGGATGCAAAGCTGGACGTCTCCCTTTCACCTGTATTGGGGAGCAAAGAGGTGGCAAAACCTCACTGTTACAGTGGCAAAAACTGGTGGCAAATCCCCACTGTTACTAGCCTGCCCAGGGAGACCAATAACAAAACACAGCCCTAGGAGCAGAGACCGCTCCTGGGCCAGGGAGCAGGCTGCATCAGCTTCTGCCCCATCGCTCTGTGAATTATAGCCCACTCACAAGTGCTTGTTAGCACAGCACTAAGTAGAACAAAGATGAAATTTTCTTCTCAAGTACTCCAGGCGGGCAGAGCAGCCACCAGCAGAAGAACAGTATATTCACCACTTCATCCAAGTCTTGAAATCTTGGAAATCGGGGGATTACATTGACTGAAAAATTATTTACCCTAAAAATCCTGCAATACACCACCTTCTCAATGGCAGGTGAGGCACCAGAGCAGAGAACTGAGCACATAAATCACAACAGTAGGAGAAAAAAGAGCTACAGCTAAAGCTGTCACATCCTCTGGCTACCAGGCACACCTCATGGGGATGTCTCATGCATGCCAAGAGGCTAGAAATAAACCTAGCTGCTGGCTATTCCTTTGGCTACTCTTTTCGCTACCTGGCTGCTTTTCCTTGATGCTTGGCTCATGTTCCTCCACCTTGGTGTCTTAGCTGGATCTCTACGTGGCCATCACTCTCTCATGCCTGACTCCTTTCAATTTAACCCTTTGCTTGGTGCCCTTGACATCCCCATATCCATCCTGAGCTCCTCTTTCAGGCCCTGGGCAAGTCCCCTGTCATCTGCTGAGCTCCTCTGCTGTAGGAGCCTCCCTGTATTCATCTTTACCACAGGCTGCTTCAGTTCTGGCTGGACAACTGCAAGCTGCCCCAGTTAACTCCCCATGCATCTGTGTCTGAAAATAATCAAAACCCATTATTAAACACCAAACGGCTTTTAACGAACCAGCAGTAACTTACTATTTTGCTGAGTGCTTACAAAAGTGCTTATAAAAGTGACTTATAAAAGTCATAGGTTCTCTCGGTTTGCAGTTCTGACTAATAGCACCCACCACTAGTAACATCTAGACATGCTGGTATCACACTGTTGCTTTTCACTTCCCTCTTTAGCACAGAGTATTATAGGACCATTTACCTAATAAACTATACATTAAAATGTATACCCAATGTCTAGGCGTACCCTAACAACCGGATGTAGCAGTGAGAACTATCATGCCTACCTGCAACTGTAGATGTGCTGAAGAAGTATACACTGGTCATCGATTAAATGATGTCGCACTCAGCTTCAGCTTTAATGCTTCAGCTGATCAGCACATTTACATGGGTGAGGACTGGTGCAGGAGACTGCCTTCTATTTCAACTACCAGATAGCTTTTAAATGAACAATAAAATAGCATAAAATAAATAAAATCCATCTTCCCCCAGGTCAGGGTGGGCAAAGCAAACAGGCTTTCTGGATCCCAGGTCAGCACCCTGCCAGGAGCGGACACGGCACCGAGGGAGGCACAGCATTTCTTGGTGCTTGATACAGGAGCAGCTCTACCATGGGGGACACCAAGCAGGAACAGAGGTCAGCTAGATTCTGGGTTACCAACTTCTGGACTCAGGAAAGAGAGGAGTAAAAGCCAGACTTCTGGATTATTTAATGAAGTCATTTCAACAATCATTACTCTTGGTGACTCAGTGGCCCAGAACAGCAAAGTCCTCTGCCCATGGGACAGGAAGTCGCTGTGTACGGCTCAGCTCACGGCCAAGTAACACACCCTGAACCTCAGTCTGCTGGGGCGTCCTCAGCCTGGGTCCGCTGGGGTGTTTCTGATGGCTGGCCTCCACCCGAGTCTACCAACAAAAAGCTGTGACCTACTGCCTGCCAAAGCAGTCCTGACCTGGTGCTACATGAAAGGAAACGTGCTGTCAGAAGCGTTTACAGGGTCAGGCCCAAATGCAAAGTGAGGTCCTGGCCTCCTGTACTGCCCTGTCTTAACCACACAGGAAAGCAGCTAAGAAATGCAACTTTTATCTGCTTAAGAGCAGCAGATTCTTTAGAGGAAAGAAAAATGCATTAAGAACCACATTTCTTTTTTTAACTGGCAATGGGTTAGATCAATATGACTGAAAGAAATACACATGCAGCGGCGATGATCTGACAAATACTGGATAATAGTTGCCTAACTATGCCCTGGGAAAACTGAAATTAAAAGTCACAAGATATACCACAAGGCAGACACAGAATAATATCTGTAGTGAAAACACACATTACTCAGCCAACACTGCCGGCGGAGAATTGATAAGGGTGTGCAGACTGCAGTGCACACCCTGGTGACCACATAAACGGCAAGATCTGCTTCTTATTTTAGTCAAAGAGAGAGCAGAAGCCTTGCTTGTAAGAGATTTGGAAACCACTGCCCTTACAGGCCACGACTACTTGTTATCCCACTTTGGCGCATGTAACACCTTTCATTGCATCACATCTAGCCTTTTAAAACTTGAGCAACACAGAGCAACTCGATCTTAGGGCAGGCACGAAATCACTGTGAGGATGAACTGAAGACAAATGAGCCACCAGTCCTCGCCATGTGCCCCACTGGTGGCACAGCATGTGCTCCCAGTTATGCTATGGGTCACGTTCTGGATTGAGGTCTGCATCCCTCCACCTTCCTTTGAATAGGGACAGGCACACAATTAGCTAATCATCTAATTTTTACTTACCTTGCAATGCTCACACACAAACCTATGGCAGCGAAGTTAAATTACAGTTTACTTGGTTGAGAAGAGGCTTAAAGAGTGGTCCCCAGGTGTGTAGAATTTTTGTTTTATCAACAGCACTGTGGCACTTCCATTGACCAAGCCCACCCAGCTTCATGCTTTGAAGGAGACCACAGTGGCTCTCGGAGCAGCAGCAGCTGCCCAAACAGCCAAAGTCATCCTCCTGTGCACAGCTGTTCAGAGCTACTGCTCTTACTGCACCATGGAGCATTATCATGGCAGTCTCTCGCTCACATTCAATTCATCTTCAGCTGACATACACAACACTCTACTGAAGAACTCAAAGATCTCACTCTTACACTCCCTGCAGGAACTCCCTCAGCTCCAACACAAAATCAGGAAGCCCAAGCAGGTGGAGATACCGGGCTCCCTCAACCCCAACTGCCCACATTGTTCTGTTGGAGTCAGCTCTGCAGAGCAAATCCCCCAGCATTATACAAATGGAATTACATTTGTGGAGCAGCATCTGGCCTCCATTTACACATGGAATAAATGCAAACTCATGAGTAAACTCAAGGATGTATCAGATGTGATAGTAGATTCTCCTCAGCCTTTGCAATATTGACACCAAGGGTAATACATAAATTCAACATTTTGTTGCTAACAGTGATAGCAGGAGAAGTGCATGGGCAAGAAAAGGAAATAGGGCATGCTCAGTGCAGGCTTTCTTGTAGAATATGTTGGTGCTTCTGGCAAATGGTGATGTAAAAAGTTGCTGCATGGGACTTGGCATTAGCCCTTCAACATAAACAATCTGCTAGAAATTGTTTTACCAACAACATGAAGATGGTCAACAACTGATAGAATCACTAGTTTCCAGAAATAAAGAACCAGCCTAACTGTCCCTCTGAACAGGGAAGAGCATGGATTTCTTTGGTACTTTGGCTAAGTGCTTTTCTCGTGTAGTTACAGCTCTCCTATTTAAGAGGCGAGCGAGTGCAATGCTGAACCCTTCTGCTGTCTGACAGAGAAGGACCAGACTGTTAGCTATAATTATTCAGCTTAACTCTGAATGTTAATTGCAGTTAAATGTAACTATGCTGACTGACATCAGTTGGCGGTCCAGTCCAAGCCAGCAAGGGCGGAAACAGGGTAAAACCAGGTAAGACGTGGAGAGAGTGATGAATTTTTCCACTTATATTGATGAAATCCTGATGTTCGGAGTCACAGAATGTCTGAGGTTGGAAGGGACCTCTGGAGTCGTCTGGTCCAACCGTGGCTCAAGCAGAGCCACCTAGAGCCAGTTGCTCAGGATCATGTTCAGATGGCTTTTGAATGTCTCCAAGGAGGGAGACTCCACCACCTCTCTGGGAAACGTGCCAGTACTCACTCACCCTCACATTAAGACAGTGTTTCCTGAAGTTTGGACAGACCCTCCTGTGTTCCAGTTTGTGCCCACTACCTCTGGTCCTGTCACTGAGCATCACTGAGAAAGACTTTGGCTTCATCTTCTTTACATCCCCCCTTCACGTATTTAGAACTATTGATAAGACCCCCTCTGAGCCTTCTCTTCTCCAGGCTGAACCGTCCCAACTCTCTCAGCCTTTCCTCACATGAGAGATGCTCCTGCCCCATTACCATCTTCATGGTCCTTTGTTGGACTCTCTCCAGTACATCCATGTGTCTCTTGTACTGAGGAGCCCAGAACTGGACACATCACTCCAGGTGCAGCCTCAGCAGTGCTGCGTAGAGGGGAAAGATCATCTCCCTCAACCTGCTGACAACACTTTGTCTAATGCAGCCCAGGATATCATTAGCCTTCTTTGCAGCAAGGTCACATTGATGGTCCATGTTCTTCTATTAGCTTCAAGAGGGCTCAGCATTTCTGCAGGACTCTCCATCTGAGCACTTCAAGTCAACATTGAGTAAACTCCAGAAGTTCGCTGAGAGGGACTACAAGATTAATTGATCCATTTTGAAGAGATATCCGGGTTAAAAAAAAAAAAAAAAAGCCCTGCATCAAACTAACTGAGAGCAGAAAGGGGTCAAGGACTGGGAGTTTAATCATCCTGTTCCTGCTTCTAGCCCACTTGGCTGTGTTTGCCAGGACAGAAAATCTCAGGTACTTCCCTGGTACTTCATCAGGGCTTCCCTGATAATTCACGCCACTTTCATCCCAACCAGACAACTCAGACATTTTTTAGCCTTTAGGAAACAGACCCAAAACAGGATCAAAACTGCTTCAAACAGGGGCTAAATTTTGCTTTGTCCAAGCCTGCGTTGACTAAGCCAAACCTGAACCACTTAAGCTCCTCCCCAGGTGGTTTCTCTGCAGCAGTCTGAAGGCAGAATGACAAAATGTGCCTGGGCTGAGGGGAAATGGGGGCTACCCCTTTTCAGGCTGGAACAAGCTGGAAGAAAGCAGTTTCTCCTCTAGGAGGGCTATCTCAGCCCGGTGGAGGGGGCTAAGAATTCAGATCAGACTGATTTTTAGTAAGCCTCTGAGACCATCCTGTAAGTGTTCGCAAACACGTGTATCTCATGGTGGGAGGAAATGCGAAAAGTAAACTTGTATATCAAACTCTCAATTACTTTAAGTCAGAATAACCCATTAGGTTAGTAATTTTATAATGATTTGCAAGCATGGGAGGCTGTGCCCTGTGTATTACATGTCCATTCCTAGGCACTGGTACCCTTTCTGCACATGTTGGACAGATGCAGCCACACCATTAATGGCTGCATCATTATGAGCGCCCAGCAGTGTTCCCTGACATTATTTTTCCCTCTGTTCATTTTATCCTAAGCCACCAGCATACTGGTAAAGCATTAATATTTGAAGGGTTAAATCATGTCTTGTCTGATCTGTGCCTCTTGCTTTTCTCATAGCAACAGCGTTCATGGGAGGGAGAGGCAGAGAGGCTTGCCATTGCCATATTGACAGAAGTCAGCACTTCAGATCCCTGTGACTGCCTCAGAAATAAAGATCTTGTCATATTCACTTTAATCTCCAGCAAGTGCCAAGTTATGTCAATGTCAGCATGAGAAGCTGCTCTGTCTCACTCTTCCTTTCCTTGGTTGCACTGAGACACAGACAAAAGATAAGACAAAACACCCAGACATGGTTTGTGTTCAGCTGGTGAGAGTTTTTCAAATGGCTCAGCTGCAGAAAGGTTTTTCTTTCCAGAAAGGATCAAACACTAAGAACAGGATAGTCTTCCCCTGACCCAGGGAAATTCAATGTTTTCTTTTTCTTTAAACTGCTATTAAACACATTTTATGTGCGTCTGCAAGAGACAAAGCAGGAGATGAAGACTGAAGATAAGTAAAAGATATGAAATGATTAGAAGTAAGGAAGTTACTTTGAGGCTTTAAATACAGTGCTTAGGATCCTGTCAGACGCCGAACAGCCAGTTTGCTAATAAAGATCCACGAAAAATAATGGTATGCATTCCTGCCTTTCATAGATTTAGGGCTAGAGGTTGTCTGATTCCTGGCTGAGTGACTCCCCTGGGCACAGACAAGAGCTGCAATCAACTCAGTCAAATAAGCTAATGTGACTTTGAAACAATCCTCCAAATGAATCTATGCAGAGGTGAGTGTCTCTGAAGAGCTGTTTATGGAATAAATTTGAGCTGGAGTTAGTTTATCTGCATTTACAAATGCTTTGGCACTGCCACATTACAAACATACACGTGCATGGAAGCAAGTGTGCAGCCCCATGCAGAGATCACCCTGCCAGTTACCAAGTAATTAGATGTGATGTTTAATGTCTGTGAGAATAAAGCTTCTCATTTCTTTTTAGGCTCCCTCCAGAAGTTCTTGCTGATCTATACACATAACGCTCATCTAACCTTGCTGGGCAACTGATGACTTTTAACTCTGAGCATTCAAGTCTTTTACCTGGGTCTTGGCTCTGAGTGTTTTCTCATTCAACATTTATTACAAGAAAATCCATCTTGCATTTATTTTCAGGCGGGTACTCACACAGAAAAAAGGATGGCAGAGCCCTCCCTCAGCACGTGCAGGCTTTTTTGAAGAGACATTCAAGAAATGCTTTTGAAGAGCTTCAAACATTAACTTGACTGCTGTTACTTACTTGTGAGGATTTCTGATACTGTCTTTTCACAGCCACACTCCCCTTTTAAATCATTAATGAACATTCATCCCTCAGCATCCTCCATGCTGCTTCATCCTTTGCAGGTGACTGAATCTACTCCATGAATCTTTCTTTCTGAAATACTCTTGAACAGACTGAGCAGACATGTCAGCTGTGCCTTCTGGATTTTTAAAATTTTTGCTATTTCTGTTAATGACACAATTTTCACTACCACCAACACATGCCCGTGAGCCAGAAAGCAGCAGATCACCTCCAGATTACCCACCTATTGTGGCTTAAGGAGGCGCGTGGTTCAGACATCACCCGCAGGCAGCTGTCTGCTCGGGCAACCAGCCACTCGGGACAGCTGCTTGCCTTCAGCCTGCTGCCTGTGCAGGCAGGGAGCAACCCACCAGGACAGCTGGGAACTGAGCGAGCACTTTGTGGTTATTCTCTTGCACAAGGAGGTCTAGCTTCCATCAATCCCTGAACACAGAAGTTTTGGAGCCCAGGTGCCCAGTCTGCAGGAGCCCTCCTGGCTGCGGCAAAAGCTTTGCTGAAAGCAACACATTTGTATAGAACAATTAAAAAAAAGTCTTTGCCAATTCAGAATACATGGGAAGTAACTGACTGGATCTAGAGTGGAAACCCGCCCTCAGCAACCCAATATGTAGAGGGTAAAAGGAAACAAAGAAATAGGAGCATTCAAAATCTGCGTTTACAGCCAGAGAGCACTGAGCAGTGTACTCCCCAGTGCAAAGAGTACGTGGATTAGGGATGTGATCGCAGGAGTGGCTCTAAAGGGCTGACCTTCCCTCCTTCGTCCCCGTCACCCATCAGGGACACGTGCACTGGCAACTCCACACCCTGGAGAAATTCAGCAGTATTCAGCAATTCTTCCAACAACCATGGTCGATATAAATGTAAGGGAAACCTGTGTGGTTGAAACCTACAGATGACCTGACCTACCTCTTGAAACGGAAGTTGGTTGATGCTTTAGTTCGCATAATATCACACAGCCGCCTCCATGGAGCAAGCGTTGTCCTTGCTTCTGTTCTAAATGCTAATACTGCTACATATATAAACAGATTCTAGAGCTCTTCAGACAAAATTACTGCCATATTCCTCCTCAACTATACACAGGCTTTAGCAGAGCTGCATCAGCTTCATACTGCCCAAACATCTGTCCTCATGCGATTCAGACATTTTGAGAAACAGTGGAAATACCCTACTGCTTCTTCCAAGGTTTTGTTCTCTTCAATTAAACAAGGATACCGCAAGAAAGCCTTATGAGTAATACAGGAGGAATGAGGGATTTGTTTTTTTCTTGGAGCCCAACAGGCAACCTACAACCAGAGGACAAGGACTTTAGTCTCGAGAGGACATTTGGATCACTAAGGCCAACATTATTTGTCACAAAATCACTTCTAGTGTGTTTGTCTCCTTGTATTGCCCATTTGTCTACTTAGATACACCTAACATGTCTTGCATTAGGCTGTGTGATCTTTAGTGCAGAGACCATGTTTTCATTGACACAGTGCGCAGTGCATGAAGGCTCTTGTCTATCCACACGAGTAAAAAAGGAGGCTTGGAGATACACAGCGACTGGTAATACAAGCAGCTGACAGCTCTTAGCTGCTCAAGGAGAAGAAACTTAATTTGGTTTGTGAGAGCACCACTCTGAGTGCAACAGCTGTATTTTGTAAAATGCCTTTCTGCCAGATTTCAGCCAGGCTAAACAACGGCTTTTCCTCTTGCTAGCATCTGCTTGATTGCAGCATGTGTGCTTTTTGCTTTGCATTTGGATCAAAGAGCACTACAGAGAAACCCCCTGCCTAATCACTTCAAACCGGAGGCCTCTGGATCCATTTTGAAGAGCACACGAGCCGGGAGCAGTTCCCTCCCCTCCTCGCACCCCTGGCTTGCCTCACCACAGCTCCCACTCTCCGGCGGATGGCCGCTTCTCAGCAAAACCACGCTGCCACAGCCCGCTGGTTCGCACACAGCACAGCCGTAACGTGCTGGGGATGCTCAGTGCAACTGCCCGCACGCCTGCCTCGCAGGCACAGCCTGTCACATCGCTGCCACCCTGCGCTGCAGAAGTTTTGCTGCAACCACTTGGCAGCAAACTGGAAACAACCAAAGGCACCCAAAAGGTAACGGTTTAAATCAGAACATAATCTGAATCCTGCTCTGTCACATGATTAACGGTAATAATTGGGTAGCGGCAAGTTAATGAATTTCCAGAACGTGTCACATATCACCATGCCATGGAGTTGTTTATTCTGCAGCTGCAGCAGAGCTAAGGGTAAAGCTGTGAAATTACTGATAGAAGACAATTAACCCTGTCCACTCACCATGGGAGACAGGATGCCTCCAAGAGATTCATTCAGTCCCTCCCTATCTTCTGCAGATTGCAATGCACAGCCTCTTTTTTTTTTATTTTAAAGAAATACACCACAATGCAGTTATCCTCTGCACCAGTCCCCCTGCCACCAGCCTGGTACACGCTGTCCCCACGGGCTGCTGGCTCTGGTGCCAGTAACCACAGACCAGGAGAGCTTGGGGACAGGGGTCAGGCGGCACTGCAGAGTAGGAGTTTCCATACCTCTCACAACTCTTCCCCTTCTCCGTGCACCTTCTGGGGAGAATGCAAAAGCTAGGACATTTCATATCTTAGTCACCCTGTTATCTTCAATGGAAACACATCTTCCCACAATAATAAAATTGTATAGCACAGACAGAAACAGGCAAACACCAAAACTCCAGGAGAATCACTCCCGATGCACAGCAAACGGTTGCCAGAGTTGCTTCCAAACAATTCACGCAGGAAACAATTTGTTTCCCTCCTCTCCAATTATAGGGGACTTTTCCACAAAGTTGCCATTCACATCAGTGTGGGCAAACCGCTCGGCGCCTGCTGCGTGGGGACACCCTCTTTCTAGGGCAAGGAGTGCTGGCCATGCCCCTGTCTGCCCCCAAACCAAAGGGGCCGCTGGCTGCCTGCCAGCAACCACAGCCAGCTCCAGCTGCCAACACAGCGAGAGGAGCTTCACGGCATCTGCATTTCCACCAGCCGCAGAGAAGCTCCCCGTAACTCGCTCAGGTCACTGCTGCCTCCGGGAGGAATCAGCAGTTTTGGCCTTGCTGAGAGATGCTCAGCAGTCATGACCAACTAATGGGCCCGCAGCACAGGCAGCTCCCCGCTTGTTGTGCATCCTGGCACTCTGCATACCGGGTCTCGACCTGGTTTATAGGCATAACCGGAGACAGGAGGGGGAAACTGAGATCAAAGAAAGAGCTGCCTGCAAGGAGGAGTTTTCGGCTGTCCTCCATCTGACTACCACACTGCCAGCTGCTTCCCTCTCAGTCTTCCTCCCTTTTGCCCTGTGGGAAAGTAAGACAGGGTTGGGGGAGGAAAAGAGCCAGAAGGCAACGTATGGGAAGGTAAAAGGTGAGGAAGCAGCAAGACAATGGGAGAAGCTGTGCCACCAGCAAGCACCAGTGGTCAAAATCCAGTGCGCTGCAGCACCATGCAGCCCCGTGTCGGTGGCAGAAATGGCTCAAGGAGCAGGTGAAGGGGCACATGGCTGCAGCTCAGGGCAGATCTGACTGGAAACTGATGGGGACTCGTCTCCAAAAGCCACGGGGAAGCCCATGTATGCAACACTATGAAACAACCCTGCATGGTCCTTCTGCTGGAAATGGGACTTTTACCCTTCTTCTCGTGAGCAGGGCCAGGTGAATCTCAGCAGGGCAGAAGAGGAGGCGCTGCACCAGCAACCCCGACCACAGCATCGGCTGACCTTGCTACCTACACGGAAACAGCTCAGTCACAGCGAGCAAACAGTCCTCCCCCTTTGCGCTGGGTGCCACCACTGCCATCGCTGGCAGATACCGGTCGCAGTGCTGGTGGCAGCTGCGATGGCTCCCACGTCTGTGGTCGGCCGTAACAGACAAGAAGTGATGGCCACCTCTTGGGGACCCTCCCCTTGTAAAGCTCTGGGCAATTCAACAGCTGCAGTTCCCTGGTGGCTTTGTCTACCTGGGGACATCCAGGAAAATGAAATAATTGTCACTACATTAAGAACAGAAAGCTGTTTAGAAAAACTGTGCTTAGGCCTCTGATGGAGAATTGAAGTGTCATTAATTTAACTCGCCTGCCTTCCCAGCCCTTTAATTCTCAGAATGAGTGTCCATACAGAGTTTTAATGAGGGTTAATTAATCTTCTTAAAAGGTAGCTTAGATTAACTTTCTTATGTTCCCCCTGTAGACGACCCATGAATTACAGTACTAAAGCACCCTGCCTCAAAGGATTCTTGCACCGTGGGAATGTTTCATGCTCAGAGTGTTTCAATAGTCAAAATTTCTATACTATCTTTTATGCCAGTTTTAGTCTCCTGGCCCAAATGGGTCCACGAAAAACATTTGTACAAACTAATGCAATTAATTAAAACCTTCTCCCTCTTACTTGATAGAATTCTAGGGTCTGCAGGGACATTCTAATTCAAGGTAAGAATGATTTTACTGATTTAACTCTATTTTGTAAAGGATTAAGGATTTGCCTACCAATGAACCTGTACTGGTTTTAATAGGCCAGTTTCATTAACGTAGACAAACTCCAGGAGACAGTCATATATTTTAGTAAAGACAACCTGGTTGAGGTTAAACACGTGCCTAACTGACTTGAGCTGAAACAACTCACACTTGCACAAGTATATCATTGTGGCTAAGGTAGTTTCAGGTGCCGTATGGAGCAGCTACACGGTAACTCCATGCACGCCCACTCGAGCCCCAAGGCAAGCGTTGGGTAATTTGAAGGAGGACAAGTAAGCACTTCTCACCTACCACAGTGGAAGACAGCAAGCAGGCAGTAAGTGCAGAGGACCTGATGCACGTAACAGCATAACTCAGGGCAGCCTAGATAACTGCTGCGGCGTTTGACCAACTCCAGCTGAAGCCACGCCTTTGGTTAACTACCCGGTATCCTTCTCAGAAGTGACATTTTACTTAATGCGAGGTACTCTTAAAATGCACTGCGAGTGTATGCCCAAAGCGAATTTGCACAGTGGAAACTGCCTTCTAAACCAATTGTGTTTAATTGGTATGGTGAAGATTGTGGTCATGTTCCCTTGAACAGTGTCTTTCTGCTAAGAGGAGGGACAAGCCACGCATTTGGACTACTGCACCATGGTGCTCATGACAGAGGTTCGTATATAACAACAAAGAAAATTAACTCTCTCCCAGCTTAAACCAGGACACAACAGAAAACAATTACAACGTTTTACAATTATACGTTACTCTCCTGTTTTCCTGCTACTTAAGGTTACAGAACTGACAACAGTACCTGTTGTCAAATACGCCAAGAGCTAGTTTTGGAAAGTACTCGATTTCAAAACAAAATCTCTTCTTTTCGTATGGCAATGGACTTCGATTGGCCTTAGTTCCAAAGAGGGTCCACATGAGTGCAGATCTTTCCCGGTTCGTGGTGCAGAAATGCTGGCTGCATTGGGGTTACTATCAGTCAAAAAAGCTCCCTGCCAGTCAGGCTTACAGAATGGTTACTAGCAACCACGCTCGCTCCCCCATCTCTGCCACAGAGAAAACATACTTGTGGTGAGCTGTGAAATAAGTGCCATGTTGAAGCAGAACTAAAAACATTATAGAGGGTAAATGCCTCCGATGTGGTTTCCCTCCTTAACTATAAGCCTACAGCTTGTAAATGGAAAATGGATGGCTGCCGCCTGTCACTGATTCACGTCCTTACCACGTACAATGACGTCCCCAGTTATGTCAGAGGAACTGCTCGACTGACGTGCAAGCAAGCGAAGGTGGCACTTTGGTTAGCACGAATAGCGAATTTAGCACTCCTGTCTGGCACCTCCGGGCTGACTAAAGTGTCAGCACTGCTGGAACGTATATTTAGACCTTTATGACTCTCCCATGTTGCACTCAGGCTACTGATGCTATCACTTTTTTGAACTCTCCGGTCAGCTCCCAGCTTCTTGTCTCACTAGCACAGCACATCCCAACCTGCTTGAGGCGATACTCCAAGACGTAGATGAAACAATTCTAGCATTTTCGCTGCTTCCATGCAGAAATGATTCCCAGCACCAGAAAACTAGCACGATAATAAAAATCATATGAAGAAATGAAAAATCAAATATGACAAGTACTCCTCACTAGCAAAAAGGTCAAGATTTTCTTTCAAAAGGATCTTTTTCCTACACCAAATGAATGCTATGTCTTGTTAAAAATCATGGCAATACAATTTTTTTTCCAGGATAACAAACCTGTGTCAATTTTACTACAAACTGCACTTGCTGATAGAAACAATAAGGCAGAATAAGACAGAGGATATTGCTTAGAAGCGAATGCTGTTTCTACAAAATACTTTGAGGAACAAATCTTGAGGGCCAGATTCTCAGTTTTGCATATGTCAATAGAAAGGAATGGAGGGCTCTTCCCTCTGTGTCAGGCAGCGTCCCAACTGTAAGATTTCTTACCTGACTCTTTACGTGCCTATGGGGCTGATGCCACTCTTTCACCAGGAAGGAAGAAAACACATTTATGCACAACCCAGGGGAAGCACAGGTTTTTGGTATGGTGATTTATATTTAAATAGGGTTGACAATACATGTATTAGTAGGTTCCTATTTTTTGTGTTTTAAAAAACAGGAATTCAGAAAAAAGGTGAAGAGAAATTAAAAGCATGTTGAAACCTGACTCTGTGGACAGAAAGAATTGACCCCAATTGACAAATATTGCTGTGTTACAACAAATTCGTTGTTCCACAGGCAGGACCCTGCAATTTTCCGATAGTGAAGGGTATTTTGGTGTAAACCACTACACTGTCTTTGGTCTGCTGTGTGGCTGCTGCGATGGGAAAAAAAAGAACTCTCTGCACTTGCTTGCAGCTCTTGCAGCGTGTTTCTCCACCCTGTTGAAGTGCAAGGGGCTGAACCTACATTCAAGAACCTTCCAGACATAACAAATAGGTCCCACCAGGCAGTTTTATGTATTTATTTTGTCATCTTTTACAGAGAAAGACAACAGGCAAGGGAGTTCAAATGCAGCTCAGAGAAGCCAAAAAGGAAACCACAGGTTTTATTTTTCTCTTCAGAGCTTACATTTAATGAGGCCTCATCCCTCAGCACAACAGGTATTGTGCTGTACTTTTCTAGGGTTTTTAAATACCCCGGGTCACCCAGAGAGATTTTGTGAACTCAAATAATCCTAAGGTTAACTGAAAGATGCAGATAAACACTCTAATTCTTCTCTTCCAACTTTCTCAGACCTCAAGAGAGATATCTGGAGATAAGATATTCCAGTTTCAGTGGCAAAGGTTGTCTTTACCAACAGGTTTTGGGAAATAAGGCAGATTGTCTATCCTCCAGTGGTAGTTTTGCTTTCTTTGGTTCACAGAGCATAAGGGAGAAAATCCTTTCTTAATCTCTCCTTTAGTTTATCCCCCTCCCTCCAGCTTCCTAATTCCACCCAAAGAGAAAGGTCACATCGAGGCAAGACTGACAACGCAGTGTAGTTACCTGAGCTTCTGTGCATCTTTTTGCTCTTAACGGGTTTTTGTTCTTCTTTTACTTCCCTCAGTCATAACTCTACTCTCAAAGGCCCTAAAAGTTGAACAGGAGCATCCTGGAGGCACTTTAGCTTATGTTGCCTATAAGCAACTAGCAAGGATTAACATTTCAGTTTGTGCTTTGAAACTGGGCCAGGCTGTGCTCTTCTTCCATGCCGTGGTAAAACTCCCACTGACCTCGACAGCATGGCAATATCGTTCCTTCCCCCAGTTCTGGGGGACTGCTGCTTTCTCGATAAATTACTGGCTTGTAGATAGTCCAGGTTATAGCACTGGTGAGATGTAGAAGTGGCTCCACTGGATTGGAGAACCCAGGTTGGATAATTAACCTGAGGAATAATTTCTGATCCTTTAAATGGGGGGGTATCTTACAACAAAGCTTCAGCTATACAATCTGCTATTAAAATACTTGTAACAGCTTTATACCAGAAATGGAGGCGGTTCTTTCCTTCAAAGAAGGCCCGCATAGAGAAGGTATGAGATTTTCCTGCCTCTCCCCCCTTTTTATTTTAAAATCTTTGATGTCTTAGATGCAAAGAAACGGAGGTGTCTGGCTCTCTGGGCAAACTGAGAGGTGGCAGGTTGGTGATCCCTTCTGTCCCTATCCATACCCTCTTCTCATGTCACTGTATGCCAGAGGACTGGTATGGGTGCTGTATCGCATGCTAGGATAATTAAACACATGGCTGGTTGGCGTACTTCCAGCAAATAGTTTACTGTGGACAGGATGAAAGACTTGATGCAAAGAAGGAAAATCAATCACCCAAATAATGAACGAAGGGGCTCAACTTCATTTCAGGCCCTTTTATTCAGGAGGTCTTTGGCAGGGACTGTTTTATTCTCCTTGCCAAAGCATGGCCAGCTGAGCAAGCAAGGAATGTGTGCAACTTGCAATAGGTCAGTAACTTCACAGAGGTCAATGAAATCGCTCACATGCTGAGCCAACGAAGTCAACCCACGCTTGGGTAAAACGGGTGCTTGCTGAGCTTTGCTGAATCAACACCTACCTCACCAATAAAGTCCAAGAATTGCTGCAGCTTCCATTTCATCTTTAAAAAGCTTCCCTTTCCCTCCATAAGGAACGTGCCTTCTCCTGACAAACTGACAGAGCTCTTTCCCTACGCCCTGACAAGCTAATACGTGAGCAATACGAGATGCATCCTACATTAGTTACCAAATCTCTCCCACTTTAATGCAGTCTAACAGGACAGACTGGTGCATGTTAGCATGGGGCTCTGTCAACCTGTGACCTTCAGCTGACATTACAGCTGATTCTTGAAGAACACGACCTATTCCTTAATTGCGTAACACAGCTGTGCAAGGCTGTCAAGGACAGAAATGGGGAAACTTAGTGACAGGCTCAACACTGGTCCAGGGTCCATACAACTAGACTCATCTTCTGGCCAATGGAGTCCGCTGCAGTGTCACCCAGTTTGTTACAAAGAGATATCCACAGTACACAGAAGTAGGGATTAGGCAACATCCACACCAAGACATTGTTTCTCAGAGTAGGAAATCCACACCCACAAGACCACAATGTGCTCTTTGGACAGCTGAACCTGTGTTCCAGCCCTAGTCATCTGTTCAGTAAATCTAAGTCAAGGAAATGCCATTATTATGCCATAAACGTGTAAAATTTGTTTTTGTTTAACATGACATTTGAGTTTGGGAAAAAAACTTTGCTCTGAAATCCAGTTATTGACTAACACTGCTAAGCACGTAAATAGCTCATTCCCAGATCCTCTTCTGACCTTTCCCTGTAGTTGCCATTAGATCTGAAACCACAAGTTTGGCAGCGCTATTGTTGAGAAAGGACTTTCACCATCACCACCACACTATCATAGGGAACATATGCAGAAATAAACACCCAGAGGCAAACTCCCACTCACTTTGTTACTGATTTCCATCAACAGCTTTGCAATGAGAATGGATTTGGCCTTTAATCCTAAACAGGCATCCACCTTGTTAACACCTCTGGTTCTTGAAGCAGGACTTGCAAAGAAACTACTTCTTGTAGCACTGATCCTGGCAAATGACTCCACATCACCTTCTATAAACTTTTTAAATCAGGGTGTTATGCAGTTCCCAGCTCAGCACTGAATTCATTTGAAGCCAGATCCAGCCCATAGCCAACACAGACTCTCTAAAGAAAAGCCCACAAAAAATCTAGCAGATCTGTTAGCAACAACATTGCTGAAGCCTGGTTTACAATGGACAGTCTACCTCGTGTCTAAAGGGATGGGGCCTGATAGACAACCTTCCTGCGATTAAGGTTTTCGCAATGGTCCTCTCTCATGTGGAGTCTCTGGTGTCTATTAACACAGCTGGGTTCACAGTTCATTTACGTGAATTCTTTGATGTCTCATTATGCAGTTAAGCCCATGCTCTGTTTTTATCCTGAGGCTCCTCTCCTCTCTCCAGACACTAATTTCCATGAAACTCCTAGGTATCTTAATATCTCTGATATTGCTGTCATTGTGCCACAATCAGCCAGTAGTTTCAAGAAGCATTTGGCAAGATGGAAGCTGAAGAGAAGGGAGACAAGGGGCAAGCAGGCAGGCCTACCGCATAAGTGTCTTCTAACTGAGAAAACTAGGTTAAACACACCATTATATGAATCTACACTGCAATAGCAGGGGTGAAATATCATTTCTTGACCCACCAAAGAGAATCTTCCTCCTTGCTCTATTTTCATCACTGGCCTTTAGATTGTCCACAACATCTTTAAAACAATTTCAGACACAGAACTAATTCATACGGTGACGACGAGCAAAGAAACATTTTAAGTGCAAGAAATAATATCCTTTCGTTTCCTGTAAATCTATTTGTTTATTAAAAAAATTACCAGCCAGGAAAATCTCAGCTTCCTCACCCCCGAAGAATCCGCTCCTGGCTCTTTCCCTCTTTTCTGCCTCATTCCCCTTCTCCTCAACACAAACTCACGCTTTGCTTTCATTAAGAAAAAAAAAAAGTTAAACTTGCCTTTTGTCTGGAATTCCTCTTTTTGTTTCTCCTCACTACTATTACTAAAAAAACCCAAATCCAACACTGAAGGCAAATACCAGTATCTGGTCTTAATGTTTTTGTATCAACAGCTTTGACAGAATGTGGTTCCAGCGACCAAACATGACCATGATTTAACCATAAATTGCATACTCACTTTGTTGCCTACTCCAGGTGTGAAGCTTCATATCCAGAATGGCTAATGCAGCAACACACAGCATTTAATGGAAGTCATGTTATTACCACATACACTGGTCTGCTTGCAAAACTTCGTATTTCAAGGCCCACAGTTTCAAAATGAGTCTTTACTGTCAGACCTTTGGGATCTTAAGGCATGCAGTCTGAACCTCTACAGTCTCCACTCTTAGATATTAGGACCACAGTTAATTGCACAGAACCTCTGGCATTCTGGGTAAGAAGCTTTCAATGAATGAGCAAAATCTCACTGCTTAAGAAGACTTCTGCAATCCAGTCCAGGAAGACGGATAAAGAAAACAGCCCGAAAAGTAACCGATTTACCTGCAGTATTAACAGCATCTGAATAATAGAAGGTGGAACTCTGGCTCTGGAACGTGATAATGCATCTTCCAATTTAATGTTGAGGGTAATTATATTCCTAAAGTGCAGAAGAGCCAGCTGACGAACTGAGGGCTCCTTCCCCTTAGAAATGGAAACAAAGAAAGAGGGATTATGAGCAGTGTGAAAGAGAGTTTCAAAATCCTCTGTCAAAATTCCTTCCTCCACTTCTGAGGGATTACGAGAATGGTAAACCTGAATGAAAAGCAAAGGAAACGTAACAAAGGGCACAGAGCAGCCTACAAGTCTGCACAGTGAATTTGATTTGGCAGTAATGAACGCTGCAGACAATAACAGTCTGTGTATGAAGATGATGAGGGGTTGGGGTGGGGCGTGAGTGCAGGATATATAGGAATATTTTATACTTTAACAGTAATGAAATGTATCATATGTTTTTTAAAAAAAAAGTAGGGTTGAAAAAAGGCTGAATTTCTATTATTTCTCAAGATTTTGAGTACTGTCTGGGTACTCTTTTCAAATTCTGGTGGGAATCCTGACTCAGCCCACCTTTGGATCCTCCTTTTCTCTACAGTTTGGGAGATTTCACTATGACGCAGGAGCAGAGCTGAAGTTTCATGTTGCATTTTCAAAGACATCTTTTTGCAGTTCAAGAGTACCTTCTCATTGAAGAAAATCTCATTTGAAGAATGAGCTAGCTCTGCCTGCAGAGATGAACATCGCTTGCCTTATGAGGAGTTGTAAAACTGTTCCTGTTTCTGGCATCAGGGTTCTTCCTTGGGTATACGTGGCTGTACATAATATTCCTGCCTGCAGTTATGAGTGCTACCAGCCAAATATTAATGCTTCTGGAAGGTCTGGTATTGAGCTGGTATTGACTTCTCTTAGTTTGGAATAAAGAAGCCTGACCCAACCCCATCCCACTCATTCTTCTTCACTTTGTTCATTATTTATACTGAAGTAAAGAAGGACCCAAATCTGCTTCAATTGCTAATGAATAGAATTTACAAGCGCACATAAGCAGCAGCTGGGCTTTTGGAAGTAACCTCAAAGCATCAGGCACCTAGATCTAGTTAATATTACATGGGATCTGGGGCTCTTACCCCTCTAGGTTCCTTATTTCCATCTGAAAGATGAGGAGACTTGCGTGGCTGAATTATTTTCAAAGGTCTTAAGAATATAACAGTGGAAATGTGTATTGTGTCCAACTTTCAAAAACAGCTGAATGACTTCTACTTTAGTCAAGTCAGCATGGAAAACCAGGTTGGGAGCCTACCTGTATCTCTATGTTCCCAAACACCTTGGATTTAAATTATGTGGCACCTAGAAAAAATCCCCCGTCGTGGTTTTTAATACCATATTATGCTTATCGTTTTAAAGTTCCTACTGGTAAGACACAAGTCAATTGGTGAAGGAGCCCTGGATGTTTTTAGAGCTCTTATCTTTCAGAATCAAATTCTGTGTAAAGTTGCAGATTTTCCACTGAATTCAGACTTCATGCCTGTAATTAGCTGCAGATGCAAATGGAAATATTGATAAAATTTGGACAATCATTTTAGGCATGAAGTCCACTTGGAAAAATTGGAGAAAGTTTCCAAAGTTTCCCCAAATACGTTTAGGCACTAAACTCCCGCTGAAATCTGTAGGCATCATAGAGCAACTCCAAGGTCACTTGCACCTCTCTGGTAAGTGATAAACACCACTCTGTGGCTATCACTAAGAAGAGCGAGCCTCATTCACATCAGATCAAGAACCTGTTGTGGATTTAAAATTAAACTGGAGTCAAATTCTGTGCTCATGTAAACTGGTCTAACTCCACTGACTATTGCTGTTCGTTTATAGCAGCATAGGATTTGGCCTCAGAAATACAATTCCTTTTCAAAAGTGGAGATATTTCAGAGACGAATTCACATCACAGAGAAGGAAATGTACATACTGAAGTCAACACAGCTCCACTTACTTCACTGTGTGCATACTTCAGTTTATAGTTCATAACCTTTTTCTGACTTTTAGTCTGAGTTGTCGTAAGGACTAACTATCCTCCCTGCACTCCACACCTTTTTTTCAAAGTTTCCCTTCATCTTTTCCACCCAAGCACTTCAAACCTCTGTTTGCATAAGTAACTTATTTGCATGACATGACTATACAGAACAGCTGCACTGGGAGGTTGGCCCAAGGAGAAAGAGTTAAGGATTGCATCAATCTGCTGAGGAACCAGTAAAGTTGCTTTTTCCAGTTTTTCAAGATTCTGTAATAACAGAGTGATTTTTCACCTGCACAGGATAGAAAATAGCCTGAAGCATGGGCAGGACATCACTGAAGAAAAAATCCCAGGTTTCAGCTAAGGTATCCAGTAGTTTCTGCCCTGCAAAAAAAACCAAAACAAACTAGTGAACCATTTAGGTTGCAATCAGCTAACTGCAAAGAGTAAAACACGCAGAAAACAATGTGGATCTGCTATTATACACAAAGATGCATCATGTAACAGCTACTATTAGCTGTATGGAATTAGTATTCCTTTCACTGTATCAGGTCGTTCAGTATTTGTGTCTTTTCAAGTGACACATCTAACATTCTTAGTAAACTCAAATACTTTGAGGTTAAAGCTTCCTCAGAAAAACCCCCTGAAGAATAGAGAAAAACAGCTCAAGTTACCTGCTCCTCCTCCTGCAGTAAGGCCTACTGGACAAGATCACAGAGGAAAACAGTGGGAGGAGGACACTGAAGGTTAAATGTGGAAATATTCCTGCAGAGAAATCCACCCACACCTCCCCCCCATACTACGCTCTTCTCTCTAAGCCATAAGCCAGCGAACTGTGCTCTGTGGAGATCCTTCGCAAAGCATCACCTCAGACTGATCCCTGAGCTTCCCTGTACCTCCACTCACACAGAAAATCTCACCCAAGATCTATGGAAAAAGAGAATGTTGTTGCGGCTCTACTTTTTCCTGTACCTTTCAGAGGACGCAGTCAAAACCTGCTATGATGTGAGTTCCCCATGGTCCTCACAGTGCAGCCGCCTCCCTCTCTATTCCCTCCCCAGCTGCAGCCACCTGGAAGCCTCCCCAGAGAAGATCAGAGAAGTCCTGGCCAGGTCCTAAAACCAAGTTGAACACAGAGTTCCCTACAGAACATTTTGTAAATCACAGAGGCAAATGCAGGAACTGAGACCTACGGGAGAGGAAGTCTGGCTCACTAGCTGGATGCTGGCTCCAAATCACTGTTCCCCAAACAGCCTGGGTGACCTTGGGGAAGCTCTTAAGCATCCCTGCAAGCCTAAGCCAACTGTGAAAGGAGAGCAATGCCACTGCACCTCCACCAGCAAGTATTAAGGAGATAAGTACATCAATGATTATGAGGCATTCAGACAAGACAATCACAATAGGACTTATCAAGAAGCAAATTAAATAGCAATCAATCAATATTACTATTGCTGTCAGAATCAGATACTATTCTTAATTTTTGTATTACAGCATTACTTAGGGCCTCAGCCAGGGAACATTTTGCCCAGAATTGCACACACCCCACAAAGAAACTCTTTATGAAAGCATCTACACACCCTGTCAGCCAAGTGCCAACCTTTATCATGGGACACTTGATCTCCTTGCATTTTTAAGCACAGGACAAATAGCACCAGCTCTGGCCCATCTGCAACTTCTGCGTTATTCCTGGGTTATGACTTTAAGTGCTTTCAGTGACAAATGTAGATCACGATGCTATACTGCAGCTGCTGCCTTGTGAACCACGCCAAGGTCTTTGGTTCTGCAGCACCAGGCAGGAGTTCTCTCTGTCCTACACACTCATTATGAGACTTAAAACGGTGTTCTCAGTTTCATTTTTTTTTTTAAAATATCTGTCTTGTACTAGTTCTAGTGAAATACAGCAGGGACCAGGTCCAAAATTTCCTAGCATCCGTAGCAGTAACAATAATGGTAACAAATACCATTGTATCATAACTTCCATATACTGGTGTCTGAAACACTACAGTGTTTCAAAGATATAAATCTGATCATGAAGGAGAAGCGTAACCACTCTTGGCCTTGAGGGCAGAGTTGTAAGAAGAGTTAAATACATTAGCTGCCCACAAGTTGAGGTTAAGTGGAAACTAAGCCCTTACAAATCTGGCTCCAGGATGTGGGTGCTGAACATTGGTCCTTTTCAAATCTGGCTGCTAGAATTGCATGAAGTCAAATTGCCCTGTTGCGATAAACATGCCTTTACTGTCGCACACTCCTCTCATCTTGCGGGCAGCTTGTTTAGCGAAGTGATGGATTCCTGTACAGCAGCTCAGAAAGGTTGTAGTTAGCTGCCTTTCACCAGGCAGGCCTTTTACTGGGGGCTGTGGAAAAACTCCTACAGTGTGCTGATCATGAGCATCTTTCACTGTGACTTCCACATCCTTTCAAGAATATGTTTGGTTTACTCTCAGGCAAAGATCCCTACATTTTCTGTAAGCATTTGCCAGATTCCAGGAAGCCAGGTTACTCTAAATGCTCGTTTTAATGAAGCACAATATAGTCAATTTTGTATGACATAAAAATGCATGTAGTACTTTTCACAGTGCTTCTAAAAGCTAATTTAAACTCCTGAAATAAACATAACAATAAAAAAAATCATCATTTAAAAAAAAAAGCTAAAATTTCCAAAACCTCCTGCAGGACAATATCCCTCCAAAGCGTGCCCTGAAGTGATCTTTTTCCTCTTTGGAAAACTTCAGCACCAACTGGATAGGGAAACTCAAAGCATGAGGTGCTGGGCAACCTGAGATTCAAGGGCAGGACCACTGCCGCTGCACACCCAGGAAGGGAGCCCTGCTCAGAACGGGAGCTCCCAAGATTTCCGTGCTCACAACTTTGTCCTGGGTGTTTTGGGAGCCACGGGGTCACTGACTATGGGATAGACTCTGGGGGGCTGCTGCCTCTGCTGCCAGGAAGCCCAAATTCCAGCCTTGGAAACTCACATCCATCAGCAGCTTCCCAGGCAAGCCAACAGAAAGCCATCTGTCAGAAAGACCTGTGCCTCTGAATGAGACTCCTAAATTACAGCCACCACTTAAAACTTACCAGTTTTAGTCAGGTGACATGTCCAAGGACGGACTTGGAAAAAAACATGACTGATTTAATCCTCACCTTACCAGCACTTCTGACCATATTTTAAGGGGCAACCACAAAATTATACACTCAATTCAAAACCAAAATAAACTTAACAGCTTGCTGAAATCTTGTATTTGCTAAACATGCTCCTGCATTTGAAAGCCATTTAATAGTCTCACATTTCAATTCTTCATCTCAGCTTTGGTCTCAAGCATCAGACATAGTATTTTTGATTTTCAAGCTAGTAAAGCCAGAAGAAAAAGGGGTTAGACTTTGGTGGGTCTCTGTATCTAATTTGCCAATTCAATCCTTAAAAAAACCAACTCCCTTTGTGACTTACAAAGCAGTTATGAAGGTCTCGAGATCCTTACAGCTCTCCTTGTGCTCTCCAAGCCTTTTTTTTTTTTCACATAACTGAGGAAATCTGCATGCAGTTTAGGAGAGTTTTAGTACTTTTGGGTGGTATTTTTTTTTAATGTGAAATTTGTTCTCTTTTTGTGTTGTTCAGGGCTACTGTCTTTGGAGCAGAAAAACTGGGTTCCATAGCACCAACTAATCGGATCAACTGTACTGTCAGTAATCAAAGGTCACATTTAGGATTTACAGATAGCTGAAACTAATGGAAATGGTTTCGTGGGTAATGGTTTGGACATGGTTTAGTGGGTAATAGGTGGTAGGGGGACGGTTGGACTATATGATCCTTGAGGTCTCTTTCAACCTTAATGATTCTATGATTCTATGAAATGGTTGTCTCCAGGCTACTGCTTAAACAGTGTATTTAGACTCAGTGGCATTATGACTGCAGCTTTGGAAAAGGAGAGATGCATTTCTTTAAAATCGTCTCAAGAATCCCCAAAGACTGTTTACATGGGCAATAACTTTGGAAGATATTCTGAAACCATTTAACCCTCTGATGGCATGTCCTACATCTAGGACAAAGCAGCATATTTAACAGCACATCTAAATGCCACACAGTAGCACAGGACACAAAATAAAGGTGACTGTAAAACGACGTATCAGGTGGAGGTTATCCCTGATGTTTACTTCCATAAGGTGACACCTCCAGAAAGTGAAGACAGACAAATGGAGCCCTGATTGGAAAAAAAGAGATAGTGTCTGACATCGTTTATGTAAGCATGAATCCAGAATAATGCTTAAAACAACATACCGCATTATTTTGGACTTAGCCAGACACTTCAATTAACTGGGATCATAGTGCTTAGGTTTTTGTTTATTAATGTATCTCGTTCTTTTTTTCCACTTTTCCGTAGCATTGAGCAGGCTATAATGGAAGGAGAAGGAAGCATTCGTGCTGGAGGCAAATCTTTCCTTTACCCTCTTGCTGCTGTTCTTGACAATCACCTCTCCTTGATGAAAGCCAATGGGAACACCAAGGCAGGACACAACAACAGACTGCAGGAATGAATTGATACAAGCTAATCCATAGTCTCAGGAAGATCATGGAAAGCATCACACCGCCTCCAGAACGCATTTGCTAAAACTCCTGTGACATAGATAACAATGCTAAAATACAAGTTACCTTCATAAAACCGGATCTTGTCCCTTAGGATCACCATGCCTTTTGTGAGCAGCTGATTCTGTAAACAAAATATAGACTAACTTTATCCAATTCTGTACTTCCCTACAGCCATCATATTTCACGTTTCGTTCATTCTTAACTTTTGAAAATGGAGGTGGTCTTTTATTTTAATGAGCAATCATGAAAGGACTTCTTCTGTGTCCATCTTGCTTAAATCACTTGGTACACTTTTCAAATGATGATACAATCACCAGCTGCTTTCAGGACATAGCACATATTCTGTACAGCACAAAATGCTTCTCAAACTTCAAATGTCTGACCCGCAAAGCATGTATGTACCAGTACCTAAAGGGGACCTACAGGAAAGCTGGAGAGGGGCTGTTTATCAGGGAGTGCAGTGACAGGACAAGGGGTAATGGGTGTAAAAGAAAAGAGGGGAGATTTAGAATAGACGTTAGGAGGGAATTCTTCCCTGTGAGGGTGGAGAGGCACTGGAACAGGTTGCCCAGAGAAGCTGTGGCTGCCCCCTCCCTGGCAGTGTTCAAGGCCAGGTTGGATGGGGCTTTGGGCAGCCTGGTCTAGTGTAGGGTGTCCCTGCCCATGGCAGGGGGTTGGAACTAGGTGATCTTTGAGGTTCCTTCCAACCCAAACCATTCTATGGTTGTATGATACTCTGTCTTAGAGAAGCAGAAGGAATATTGCTTCAACAGACGGTGTGTACTTACCGCTAAATGTCTTTCCTATTAACTCTACTACAACGAACTTAACTGCTTTACTCATGAACTTAAATTTTAAGTTAAAAGAGAATGTCTGAAGTCTACTGACAGACAGCAATGTCACAGAGAAACACAGAGACTGCACAAATCTGTTCCCCTATCTAACTATATAGATATAAAATCCAAATCTCATTAGTCCATAAATGACAGAACATAGAGAAGTCAGTAGACATTCAAGTGGCTCCAGATCAGCATTTAGAGTGGATGAAGTGATTTCGCTCAATAGTATATAACAAAATTTGATTTAAATGAAAGAAGACACATGCCTACCTGTAGATATTCGGTGAAAAAGGATCCCAGTTCTGTTTTCAATAATTGCCTGTATTGAAAAGAATAAGAAAAGGATCTGTGTAATCAGCAAATCATATTAGCTGTGCACTGCATGGAAAAGAGGAAGTCACTAATAGCAAAACATTTTCTTGTGAGAACACAGCCTGTCAATAATGCCTAACTACAAACAGAGTGAACAGGGTCAACAATACCAAGACTCCCAACCAGCATTTCTATGCGTTGAAAAACATCTGCGGTGCTTTTGGATGGCTCAGTTGCATGAATCCTTATGAAAGGAAACTGAGATTTGACGAAAAGAGGATGCTTTTCATCCTACATCTAACCCTTTTAAAAATGCTCAAGTTGTTCATCTGCTGCGGCAGGGCTTCACTGGCACCTGGCGTTGCAGACGTGGGAGAACTCCCGGCGCTCTCTGCCCGTCCGTGGGTCTGAGCCAAAAAAACAGGCACGTGACTTGGCTGACAGAGCCAAAGCATCCCTTGTCCTGCATAAGGTTGAAAAAAAGAGCAGTGACAAAGTGTTTAGAAAGAAACCTGAAGCAGGATGATATTCTGTGGGGTTTATTGCAGGTGTGAAACTCGGGCAGCTTTCCTTGAAAGGGTGTCACCATCTTACACTCTGGGGACTCACGACGGCTGTAGGTTCATATGATTTCAGTGAAAAAGCAAGTAGGAATTTAACGGTTTAGCTCTGCCTTTCATGATTCATCTACACTAAAACCTAAAAAGCAACCTCAGAGAGCAATCCAAACTCACATGCAAAAAAATTCCCACAAACAACCCTCAAATTCAGAAACTGAATTCAACCCGATCTGCAAGCCCAACGTTTGCGTCCAGGTAAAACTCATCACATATTGCTAAAAAACTGTCCGTCATTTTGGTGTCACGCGTTGAATGCCAGATATACCTCTCTGCACTTAGGTCGCTGTTTAGACGCATCAATGAGAGCTTGGACCTTATAAAACTGTAGCCCCAGCTGGGCTTCCTGAAAGCATGCAAATTTGGCCTGGAGCTCTTTTGAAAACCTGTCTCTGTGTGACCACCTTGGGTCCCATGAAGAAATTAGGTCAAATCTGATTTAAAATCTAAACACCCTCTTCAACTAGGGTAGTTATGTAAATTATATATTCAGTAGCATGTTATCATCTATCCCTTTGGGTTACATCTTACTAACAAATAACTTGATTAATCAAATTATTTAACCAGTAAACAATTACATGTCTGGCTTTAAAAAGCCCAGCATATCCCTATGCTCCATGAAAAAGTCCTCAGGAGTTGGATCTGATGTTTTTAATACCACATGCTTCAGCACAGCCTCTTGAGATCTTCAGAAAGTTCAGGGAAAGGAGGTCAGTCTTTAGGAGGCTGAAATACAGTATCTTATTTATCCTTAAGCACATGTCCACGCTGATCTCATAGCACCCCGTGGAAACGCTCTGGGCATAAATGAAATAGAAAATAAACAAAAGGGAAGGTTTTTTTCAGATGCTCCTAAGCATCAAAATCCTTTTCTGCCAGAAACCTGATTAATTCAGACAACCTATCTAGGGACAACAATTTTCAAAGCCAGTTCGGGCTTTAGCCATAGGTGTCTCACTGCCATGAATGGCCATTGTATGGCTACCCCTCTTGGCATGTTGTTGCAACATATGGTAGAGGAGAACCCTTGCAGTGCCCTGAGATTCCACCCTCAATGGTACCCACTGAGTATGAAGCCCTTGGCAGGGATGTAACAGTCTCTGGGGGAGGTGAGTTTGAAGCCTTAAGAGTACATCGATGAGTATAAGGATGCTATAGCCAAATCATGCCATGCTCACTCAAAGTGGGAATTAACTGTCCAAGTGGTGTGATTTTTTTTCTGGATCACAAGCAATGTCACTCAAAATTTTTCTTACTTTGACAGTGGATAGACAAACGATTTTTAGATTAAAATTACAAGTAAATTGCAGATTTGAATTCTGCTATGATAGAGATAACTTATTCCCAGATATCTCTTTGTGCCACTGTTTCAAAAAAAACCCCAACTTTATGCTGACAGGTTTTGCTTAATTTTCTACCCTCCCCAAGGCCCTTTGAAGTCCAGGCCTGGATTTCTCATAGTCTTGAACAGGTCATTTGTAAATACCTTCCCTTCTCATATTTTAGGTTCTACTGATAATTCCTGGCATTTAGAGCAGAAAATACAAAATTATGTTCTCCTTATCCAATAACTAACTCTCTGATAAAACAAAATCCCACCACATTTCCATTTTTTCAGCTGTGTATGAACTAGACAACCAGCCTGTAGTTAATTATATGCACTGAACTGCATCACACCAAGCAGCACTATGGCTACATTAGCATCTCTGTTTACAGAGGGGAAGAAGAACTGACAGCACAATTAATGCATCTTGCTCTTTGAATCCCTAATAATACAGATACTTCACACTGCTTAATTAATTTCTTGTGAAACAGTGAGGCCCTCAGGCCACATCAGAACACTGGTGTTTGATGTTCTCTGTACCCATCTTCATTTAAGAGAGATCTACAACAAAACTGGATCCAAGACATTGCTTGTGGGTTTTTTTTCATCCTTGCTTCATTACCTTTAACAAAAATCAATTAAGTTGTCACCTGTCAGACCCTGGATTACTGTCAGATTACTGAATAACCTTATCTAGATATGTGGACATCATGGTGGAATCTGAGTAAAAATCTGATTAAACCTAAAAGATATTCCGGATCAGATAGCAGACCTCATCTCAAGTGCATCTGATTTTGAAGCCAGTCATTTTGCCCTCTTATGAAGCTTGTATATCACTGATATCAGGTCTTCATTGCCTAGTTAATGACTTCATAAATTAAGATGATAATATAAATTCACATAAAATATGCTAAAATAGCTCCTGACTATTTTGTATCTTCCTGCTGCCACTTCTTTGGTTCATTTTGAAATTAACTCTTGCAACATTACACTGAATGGAAAGTCTAACGTTGTCTAAGATCTGTTAAATAAAGTTAAATGAAGCAAATGGAAACAAATTACTTTACTGGATTTGAACTCTTGCTACAATAGAGGAAATGCCACTAAAATGTGCTTTGTTTGCATCAGATCAGTATCCTGAAACTCAGAAAAGGGGCAGCTATAAATATGTATTAGCTTTAATACAGGACATCCTGCTTCCACTGTTTCCCTTTCCTTCATTTTCTGCCTTGATTTACAAGTGGTGTAAATAAACACTTTGAAATGACATGGTGTGTGAAATGAAAAAGAAAAAACAACACCGTATAATTACTAATATCACACACATACATCAAGAGAAATACTAAACAGTATATGCATATAGATTTTTATTACCTGACTTTTGAATCAATCCCCTATTAAATCACCTAGTAAGGGCTCAGAAGTCATGTACAGGACATACATACACTGGTGATACTTCCAGTTACAGGAGTATCTTCTCATCACCTTAATGTACTTCATTAGCTTTAGCAGAGTTATTCAGGAGTTAAAGCAATATGAAAGAGACTGAAGTCACACACTGGTTTTAATAGTAGTAGGGCTTCTGAGTGCTACATAAATCCGTATTTAAGGCCACTCTATAGTGCCAGAGGATTGCAAGAACGGTGCCAAGAGGCATTGGTTTAAATGAGTGGCAGCTTTTATGAGCCAAACCTTGGAAGAAAAGTAAATGGTACTGCACAAATTTGTGCCCACTGGTATTTTCTTAAATAATCAGTACATACACAATCTGGGTTCAGAGCCTCGAGATGTGTGTTCAGAAAAGGAAGTTATATGTATTTATTTGCATGTATGTGACATACAGTAGTTGAAATTACGTGACATTCCTGAGTCAAAAAGATGGTGTGTAAACACTGTGGGCACAACCTAGTTGTTCAAATATTTACACTTGGTCTGTGAGTCAACTTGGATATTCAAGGTTTAATTATGAAAAGTATCCCGGAATCTGCCCTAATTAAAGTGATAATAAAAAATAACTTCTTTTACTGTACTGTAACTGTTGAATAAAGGTCCTGATACTGGCCACTTACCTGAATACTTCCACACTCAAATTCTGCCTAGTGGAAAAAAACGGCTGTCTGTTTCTTTTTATTTACATACTTGTGAGGAAAATGCATCTGAAACACTCGTAAGGCAAATATACGCTTGTTCCGCTTCTGAGGTCATGTTTATGAATCAGATGTTTTTGCATTCAGTAGTAACATGAACCAAAAAAAGTTATTTTGAATTAAATAACAATAGTAGTAAGCCAGATATTTTTGGTACGTGTCAAATCAGTAATTTCTTAGTTAGGTTTTGAGCTGAATTAAAGGCAAAAGGGCTTCGGTTGTGAATATTCAGGAGGCCCTAAAACATTGACTGTGGGTAGCAGTAAAATGAAGCACACAGCAGGAGTGCAGTAGCTTCTGGAAAGAGGCCGTGGCTGGACCTGTGAACAGGCATGTCTGAAAACTGCTACTGCCATGCGGTCCTCTGGAGACAGACCTTTTGGCTGTTGTGTCCTCTTCACTGCCTTGTATTTTTCTGAGCTTTTTCTATGAATGAAGAGAGCAGGATGCACACGAGCACCTTCACAAAAACTCAGTGGTCACCAAGGGGATGGACAGCTTTTGGCAAGAAATTAGAAGGCTGTTCAGGCCAAGTCAGAAGCAAGAGGGAACAACTTTCAAAGCAGAAGTGGACAAGAGCCAGCCTTTAAAGCCATGCTGCGTCTCACCAAACGCTCACTCATCCCACAGGAGTTACACTGCTGATGCCTCATTTACAACAGCAAGCTTTCTAGCTTGGTCTAAATTTCACGATATGTTGTCCATCAGCTCAGGTATGAGTCACCAAGCATTGGCCTCCCTGAAGCAGAGCAAAACTGAGCAATCAGCTGAGATAACAACAAAGCAGTGTTATCCTTACCCTAACAAAAAGAAATAGGCAGCAAAGCCCATCATAAAATGGAGGAAAAAAAAAAAGTAATACATCAGCCTATTTGTAGTCAGTTTGCGTGTTCAGCTGCCTGGGACATTGCAATAAATTCAACACAACTCTATTAGCAAGCATCATCATGGTGCAGGGTTTATACCCAGTTAAATGAAAGTAGTATCTGGACACAGTTCACCAAATAACATCCATCCATCCATCCATCCATCCATCCATCCATCCATCCATCCATCCATCCATCTATCTTCTTTCTGTTGGTCCATACAAGATTCTGTTTCTCTGTCACATCAGCAGACAATTTTTCCTCTTCTGTCCCTCACCAGCAAATGAGCATCCTGAGGCAAATGCATCGGGCCAGGAAATCTCAGCCCAGAACTACCATTTTTTTGTCATTCAGATAAAGCTGAAGAATCCTAACTGCATTTACAGTAATAATGATCAACCATTATTCCAATAACTAACTCAAAATGATTGATGGATCATGCTAACTGACAACCATCCTAGAAAAGCTATTCTTTGTATGTCATTTTCTCCCCTGAGAAGTAAGAAATAACTGGAGAATTCTTTTAATTTCAAAAAGACAGAGAGAAAGAGAGGTAAAAAGAGATCACAGGCCAAATGTCATTTACCTGGACTGCTCTGAAGATATTCCCACAATTAAAGGAACCAGACTGGGCTGGCTATCCCAGACTGGGAACCAGACAGGGACAGATCACCCTAGAGTATCTGGATATTCTGTGGATTTTGTCAGACTCCAGTGACCAGATAGAGTGGGAATAAGCAGTAAGGGAAAGGGAATTACTGAGGCTCTTATCTGAAGACAGCCAGGGAATGTAATAAGCTGTCTCTTGTAAGCGCAGCTTCTTTTCCACCATTTGTTCTTCAAAGCATTGGGACAAATTTCTAAATGGAAATCTGCTACCTTGCCCTTGTCAGTGAGAGAAGGTTTAGTTAAGTGGTACAAAAAAATGCTGTAAATCCAGATATCAGCTTATCTCTTGGTAAACTTTTCTTTGCAACCGTACCTTAAATAACTTGAATGGTAGGATTTGACCTTTTTTATTTTTTATTTCTAGGGAAAAAAGTTCCCATTATACATTATCTCACTGGTCTATATTTAGTCTGTTGTGAACAGTATCATCACAGGAAGAGAAAAGAAATAGGAATCTTAAACTGCGTTACTCAGGTCATTGTGCTGACAAGACAGCTTTCTAACAACCAGGGCATATTCAGCCTGTGCAGAAGGAGCAGCTAGACATAAGGGACACCTTGCCTTGCCGTGTCGCACTGAGGGCTTGGAGGCTTTACACCCTCTGTGAATGCAAGGGAAGCACCTCAGAGCTAGCCCTGGTGTCTGTGTAAAGGGCAGCATCATTGCAGTGGTATGGGGCTGCATTACTAGAAGGGTCCAGGTTCTCCCTTCCTTAGTTTCAATCCAGCATGTCAAGACAGGCTCTGAAATAATCCATCCTTCTCATAAATAAATACCTCCTCTGCAGGAGGAGGAGCTCATCTCTCTCTACACAGCAAGGTGTTGACACACATCAGTGACAGTTATTCACTGAGGCCAAACTGAGTGCACTGGTTGAAACTACCACTGGGAAAAAAACCACCCGTAATACTGCTGCAGATGCTTTTAAGCTGCAGAAGCCTTCAAGCACGAGCGCTAGCAAACAGTACTGTGCACGCTGGCTAATAACACCTTGAGTCTCTTACCTGACTCCTTCATTGAGGTTGTAAAGTTCATGGTCCGGGAGACCCTTACGCTGGAACACTGCTATTACTCCGTTGTGGATACTGAAAGAGCACATTAGGAGTCATTAGCACCCGATCGCATTTTAGAAGGGTATCACTTCCACAATAAGCCTAACATCTCTGTCTAGACACTGCAGGACCTTTTAAAAAGCTATGGGTTACTTCTGATACCCCATCCCAGATGCCTTAAAGAGAATTATTGCCTAGAAAATACATGACATCTTTGAAAATCAATTCTTTTTGATTTGTTCCAACTCAGTAACTTCAACAGCTGCACATCTGAAATCAGTAATTTCAGAGAAATTAGGCTTATACCTTTTAGGTACTTTATTAAGTAGAACTTTTAATATATTTAATATATTATGTGTATTTGAAGTATTTTTAAGTATATTTTTGTCTCTATGGCTCACCACAGAGATTATTAACAGCATCACTGTGAGATAAGTGATGATATTCTTGGTATTGTTGGCATATGTTTGTCTGACCTATGGTTACTTGATTTCTTTATCAACCAGTCAGCATTTATCCAGGCTGGACACTATACCTGAGTTTTAACCCACAAATACTGCATCCCTTTACTAGAGTGGAATGTTAAGAATGGTTAGATCTTAAAAAAATATATATAAATGAAACACCAGACAATTATGAATTTTAAGCCAATTTAACCGATCTCTCATTCCTTTTCAAAAATGCTACAATAGAAAAGGGGCAATTGGTTACAAAGACTGTTTCCTATTACCGCATACTCATTTCTCAAAGAGTTACGCTCTTGCTCCAGCTAACGGAAAACCAAGGCTGCGCTGAAAGAACAACAGGCCTGGAGTTTCTAAGGCAGACAGCCAGAGAGGCAGCAATGTGCTAGGCACAAGCAAACCACGTGTCCTACAAAAATGCTCCCTTTTCATTTTCAATGCCATTTGCAACTGTTCTACAAACAGATGTTGCTTAGAAGCGGTGACTTTCTGCTGCAATCAGACACAAACCAAGATAGGAGTGAGACCACAAAATTCTCTAGCTCAACAGAAAATCACATACCCACCGCTATCTGTCCCTGGGGTGTATGCCCACCAGCCCCATACATTCTAGGATGCTGAATGGCAAAAACCTGCCAAGTACTGCAGGTACCTGGCAATCCATGTGCTCAGCAGGGATGCTTACTGGTCCCATGAACTTAACAAGACTGCACCTGAGAGGGTTACTGAAAAAGTGTATGCTTCAAGACAAGTCCTGAAACACACCTGACACCATTAGCATGATGACACATCAGCCTAAATCACCGAGCTTAGTTCTGAGGACAAAGGTAAAGAAATGCCAGTGAGAGATGAGACCAAACCTGTTCCAGCATTAGCAGAAGTCTTCTTCCCCTTCCTTAACCCAGTGCCACCTTTTATAGCCTCACGGCTTTGACTCCAAAAGGAAAGAAGACTCACATGCTCCCTCGGTCTGCCAGCTCATCCCTACTCCTCCACTCTTGGAACCACTTCACAATTTCCACCACCTTTTGCTATGGAACGGAAGTCCCCAAAACATTAAGGTCTTTTAGGTTTCAGCTGGGGTAGAAGGAACGTCTTTTAGTGACCAAGAACACACTGCAGGGTGAGCTCAGCCTTTATTCAACATGCACACCGATGCTTTAGCTTCCTGACACTGACACACAAGAAAGCAACCTTTATCAGCTCCACTGCTCATACTACTGCTGCTCCGTTTCTGCTACAACTGCTTTTACTGAAATGGCCTTTCCCACCGCTGGCAGTGACTGCAAGTTATTCCACTTCTGTTTGCCTCAGCTACCCCATATGTAAAATAAAGATGATTACACTGACCACTACAGGGTGTTTTAAGATACATTTATGAAAATCATAACAAAAGCAGCTAGTGTAATTATCAATAGCAGTATTACACGCCATCATTGTCACTGCTTTTTTCATCTTCCCTCACAATCCTCCTGATCACAAAGGGAAAATACAGACAACTATTCAATGTTGCACCCAAGAAGGGAAGATACTATCTTAAGGCTTATTAAAAAAAAAACCAACACAGGGCAAAAGTCGTCCTGCTCTGCGCTATTTCCGTGGGTGGCTCTGATTCTGCAGACCACCTCCTAGCCTGTACTCAGTGGAAGCCATGGAGGTGGCTCAGGAGGTGTATTTGGGGGTCACTGACTTAAATCACACCCCTGGAACACTTATGGAAAAGATCTTCCAAAGATCAGAAGCTGCAGCATGCAGATCCCTCCTGGGGTTCTGGTTTTACAGTGACTCTGCAACATCATTTTTTAGAGCTTTGCAGCTGACCTCCCCCTGCTCACACTGCGCTGGAGTCTGGTGCAATGGAGCAGCAACCAGTTTCAGAGCTCTGGAAAGCAAAACCAGGACCAGATTTGCCCATCCTGGAGGTACCAGGATTTGGAGTTGCCCTGTACTGTGAAGACCTAAAGGGGGAATCTGTTCCTAAGGTCTCCAGTGGGAAAAAGCTGGTTGCCTACTGGTGGGCAAGCTCGGTTGGCTCAGGGCCGGATCCCCCTGCAAGCGGATGTCACTGCAGGCACTATGCCAGGCAGCAGTGGAGTACGTACGGGGACCTCAGGTGCCCACGTTAAACCTCCCCCAGTCCCTGGTAAGACAAGCCCTTTGAATGCTTGCTGGGAGCAGAGGACTGGGCTGGAAGGTAAACCTGCCACTATTCACCGAGAGATTTGAAATGCAGGCACACAGCAACGCTGAACAGCAAAGACATGCCCTGCTAGAAAAGCTCAGCCGCGTTCATCTGTGGAAAGAGGAAATTAAAAGTGGCAGGTGAAGAATATGACCTACCGTGGAGAAACGCACATGCAGATCAAAATAGGAATCATTATCCTCTTCTCTTTTTCGCTCCTCTGAGGATGTTTCCAAGGTGTTAAGCGCCCCCCCCGTCCCCAACACTGGTCCCTCTTTCCCCCCTACGTCCACGTGTGCATGCACTCATGATCTAACCCAGCTTATTTTGGCTGGCTCAAACAGACACACTCAATTTACGATTACTTGAAAATTGGCAGCTAAATGTCGCTCGTATACAGTGAAGCGACTTGCGTATTTTAATGTTATGAGTAATATGTGAAGTACGATTAATGTAGTGAATAAAACAAGCAGTCTTTACACGCTCTTCTGATTCGGAAATGAACTTTGCAATGTTCCCTGCCAGCCTTCTGCGGAGAAGAATGACTAAATATCTCTCCTAGAAGCCAGTGCGCTCGCTCTCCTTCTCTCTAGCACTCCTTTCTAAACGAGGGGGAGGTTTTCTCTTTCTAGCTTAACAGGTCCACGATTATTCCTCAAAGAAATAAGAGACAGCAAGCTTTTTTAACAAGATCTTAAGGGGGCAGGTTGTGAGCATTTAAGTTATTGCCCATGTAGTAGTACTGCACCTATATAAAACATCCTAGTGGTGATCTTTTAACCTGCCTGGGATCTTTCTTGTAGTGAGGGACAACTGCCTTCTCCGGAAAACAAGTCTTGGCCCTGCTGTGTTGACCAGCTGCCTTTCCTTCGTATCTCGGACAGCAGCACTTGCCTGCCGGGTGTAGGCATGCAGTCCCAGGCTGCAGGCGAGGTGGGAATGCCACTGTGATCTGGCCCTCCACACTTGCTCAAGAGGCAACAAAGAGGAGCTGGAATAACAACGATGCTATCAGTGGCGTAAGTCGGTGTCAGGATAATAAAGAGCTAGCCTAAATCTTCTTAGGTACCTTAAGCTAATGGAAAAAACAAACGCAACCCTTGCTTAAATCAAAGAAAAGCTATGGTTGCTATAATGAGCGATTGTTTAAAAGGGTTTAGTCAGAACAGTACAACCTTTTGGTGTAAAGAAAATCTGAGCTGCTGCTCACATACAGAAGTCCTGCAAGATGCTTGAGGTGGGTAGATCACCTTTACTTGTGCCTGCGACCAGCCTCCACTGAGGCTTAAGTCAATAATGTATGTAGTTAAACTTACATTTTAATAGTTAACCTGAATTGGAAATCCCTTCTAAACTCCCTTCTGTAACTCTTTTACAACATGCAAGTTAATAATGGGTGCACTGATCTTACTCTGAGCACCTTTCCTGTAGTTGCTGTGTGTGTAAAAAAGAGACCAAAAAAATGTCAGCTCCTGAAGTGCCCATGCTCACTACTGAGTAAGACCAGACCCCATACTGTACGTCCAGGGTTATAAATGCTTCTGGTTTGCTGTATGCTACCAACAGATACATTTTCCACAGAAGTGCAGATGTAACTTCCTACTCCTGCAGCGCTGCACTTTCTCCCGCTTAAGGAAATGAGCAATTTCTAAATTACTCCCCCCCACCCAGTATCTTCTGCTGGAACAAGGGGGAGCTGGAAGCTCTGTGCACCTGAGCAGTGCACTTCTGAAACAAGCTACAGCCACCCTCACACTGTGAGAAAAGGCAAATCTCTGAGGTACGCAATTATGGCATTTGTTGAAAGCGTACCACCAATTCATTAGCCAGCTCCTCAAATGGTATGAATTGGGGTAGATTGCTGTGGCAGTATTATTTAACCTGAGTCTATGATACATTTTGCTGGCACTTTTCCATAAAAACATATGCCATGGGTCACTCTTGGTCTGAAAACTATGGCTAGAAGAAGACATTTTGAGACACCAGCAGTGGGGTAGAAAGAAGCCTGGGAGGAGGCTTCCCACAAATCAGTGGTGGGCACGGAAGAGAGAAGCACGGCTAAAGCAGGCTGGCTGTAGAAGCAGAAATTCAGATCAGAAAACTGCTGAGACCAGGGTTGTTTTTTTTTTTTGTGGAGGGTGTGTGTGTGGGGTGGTTGCCTTAAAGACAAAAATCTCAGATGGCTCCAGCAATGTATTGTACTTATCTATCCCACAGTGGCCACAGATTGCGAAAAGAAAACAACTTACAACGAAGGAGGCACTCACAGCAAAAAAGATCAACCAAGCAGCCTAAGAAACTTCACCTCTTTGGACAGACTACTCATTCTAGATTTGCTCAATCCTCCAGAGGAGGTGGCAACCCCAGGACTTGCTATATGGCTGCCCAAAAGATGGGCAATGACAGCTCCAGCACAGGACCAGAGGAAGGTGCAGACCTTCCCCACCGCTGCCTTTAGCACGAAGGGATCTGGAAGGTGTAAATCCCCAGAGTACAAAGCTGGATGCTCGCTGATGGCACTCCCAACCAGCCTAACAGCCTGAATGCCAAGATGGCGACGATGGGGTTTATTATTCTGATTTTTGCATAATAAAAAGCCCCTGCCTAAGTAGTTCGATACCACTAAAACAGACATTTCCCTTGGAGTTGCTCGCTGTCCACCCAGACACCAATGCCTTTGATGGGTGGGAGGCTGGCTCCCCTCAGCACTGAAGTACCACCCCTGTTCCTTCCTTGGTGGTTTTAAGACGCCAAGAAGGAAAAACACTACAATTTCAACACTGGTTTCTGTCAGGTCGGAATCAGTTTGTCCACAGAGTTGAGAAACAACTGCAAAGTTGGGCTCACAAATCTGTCTGAATCCTGACATCCTGTTTGCTCTGACCATCACCATGGCCCTCCCAGCTCTATGTTTCCTGGCAAAGCAAGTGGAGTGGCCCGCGTTTTCGTTTGTGCACAGCATGCAGGTTAATTTTGGTTCTCTGAAGCAGTCACTACTTTCTCATGCAAACAGCATGGGTGAAAATATCACCACGTTTTTTATTGAGTGTTTGAAATGCTCCAGGTGAAGTCCATGAGTGAAAACAATGCTGTGTGAATAATCACACCCTGCAAGTACTGGGCAGTTAAAGGCAACGTCTTCATTTTTAAAAGTGACTAAGTGACTTAGGGCTCATTTCAGAGAATCTTAGAATGGTTAGGGTTGGAAGGGACCTCAAAGATCATCTAATTCTAACTCCCCTGCCATGGGCAAGGACACCCTCCACTAGACCAGGTTGCCCAAAGCCCCATCCAACCTGGCCTTGAACACTGCCAGGGAGGGGGCAGCCACAACTTCTCAGGGAATTTAAGGGAATAGCTAATTAACAATAGTTAACCTGCTACACTTGCATCAAAACCGCCTTGAAGACAGTCTCACTCCAGGTTTTATTAAACCTCATTTTCCTGAAGTAGCTTAATCCAATTGGGAAGAGCCCATGTGCAGCACAGTTCCAGTCCATCTGCAACTCCACAGGCTTTCCATGAGGCCTTGGCCCTTTCAAAATAACCTTGCAGCTACTAGCCCACTTATGCTTCTGAAATTTCTGCCCAAGGTAAAGCAATCTGCAAAGAGGGATAGGCTGCAGTTATGCATCGGATGATACAAGTGAAAACAAGCTGGTCTGCAAAACTCTGTCTTCAAGAGTTTTCAAGACACTAGTTCACTAACTTGATCAACTATAACACTAGTCTAACATATGAAGATGTTGAGACAGGTGAAGGGACTTCCCTGGAGTGTTACTAAGAGTCAATACCTCTACAGAGCATAGGACTAAGGAGACTTTGGCTTCTGATTATACCTGCATTCAAGCAAGCATGTTTGGAGGGCTACAGGGAGCAGCAATTCTCCACCACCACCACTTTCTATTACTGTAGTCAAGGCTGGCACATGCACCATTGACCAGCTGGGAAGTCCCCTTTACGCCTCCATCCCTCCTCCTCACTCTGTAGCTCGGCTCTGCCCCCCATGTATCCATATGGCCAAATGCTTCCAAGGTGGCTCCAAATAAAGGGTCAGGAAAAAGAAGGTGATCCTCAGACAGACAGAAATATTCCAAAATAGTTCTAAATATTTCTAAACAAACTACATATTGAAAGAAAGAAAATTTCTGAGTAGAAGTAATAGTTTATTATACTGGTCTGGAATGTTTTCTCCATTAAAAAAGCCTCTCTGTGATTTGAAAAACATTAATTTTTAATTAGAAGATGAAATATGGTTCCCATGACTGTAAAAATTACTTTACAGCAAGTTATTGTGCTTATTACAACGCTGTAAAAATTAGCCCAAACCATAAAACTCTTTCTGATTCCTTATGTCTCCTTGGATTTACTGCTGATCTCACTGATGTCATAGGCACCTCATCTGTGTTTTCTTTGCTCTTTCTTTGCTGTCTCCTACTCCTTCACATTTCCATGAATATTCCTCATTTTCTTACACCAAAGAGGACCTAAGTGGCTTTGACTTAGAGGCTCTCCCACAGTACGACTTGGACAGTATCAGATTCAAATTAGGCAGCCTGTGCTAGCTCGGTCAGAATGAAAACCTCGCGATGGATTTTATTTGCCCTGAGAGGGGCCCCCCGGCTTGCAAGCTCAAGATTAAAATCCCTGGGTTTCTCAGTCCAATTGATTTAGTCAGCATTCAGCCCTCATTTTTTGCCTGAAGCAGAAAAAAGGGGGAGAAGAGGAATTGAAGACAATGTTAGTGAAAAAATCTAAGCTATTTTAATCTCACGCAAATTCTGTGAGCTGTAACGAAACTATATTGTTCCACTATGCTGCTGTTGGTTGCTAGTTAACATGCACTGCTGGTGTGTTGCTGTACAGATCTTTTGGGGTTCATGGGGAGGCAAGCTCAAGAAAGCCATGATATAAAGTCTAATTTGCATAGTAGCAGAGGGCAGCTCGGCACTGATATCCCTTTGATCACCCTGACAGTGTTAAGAAGTTTTACAGTACTTTAGTTTGGAGGTCAAGGAAAGTTATTCAGGGATAACTTTAAGAAATCTTCCTTGCTAGCACTGAGTGAGTGCTATGTGCCCCTTGCACACTGAACCCCGTGATTAAGCTCCTGCAGTTTGCCCACCCTTGGTGTCAGAAAGCAGCAGGCATCCTCTGGTATAAACAGTCTGAGGGCTGAGACCCGTCCAAACAGAGTGGAGACGGTGGAGGGGACATCACCAGGTAGCCATACTGTAGCCACACACACAAGCTGACTGCAGACAAGGAGCTGCACATCCTCCTCAGAAAGAGCCTGCAGTGACGGAGCTGCTGCCTTGCAGAAGACCCCACCAGCAAAACTCTGGCTCAGCAGCATTCCAGTGTGGTCCCCGGCAGGGTGGAGGCAACATCCTCACTCCAACTCAAAGGGTTGATTTTCAGCACGGGATCAGCAGTCTCATGCAGGGCAGGGCCTGCCGTGGGGTTGTGCTTTGCCTCTCCCCACATGAGTTTTGATGAACTTGGTTCAAAGCCTCTTTCAAAAGCAGATACACACACGCCACACCCAGGCACATTAGGCAAGAAACCAGCAGACATTTAAATATAGAACTGCCAGGCTTGGTGAGAGGGAAAAGCTCTGCTGGTATGCCTTGACTTCCTTGATCAGCAAGCTCTTAAGCTCAATATTGCACAGAACGAAACAGCAAAGTTGATCCTTTCACTTGGAACAACAAGTACTCCCATAAACCAAAGTATGGTATGCTAGTCATCTGTTGGAGTGTTTTAATTTTGCAGGGAAAAAGTAAAAAAAAAAATTTTCCATGACCTATGATTTTCAGAACCCACACAAGATTTCTGGTGAGTCGAAGTTAAATGCCCATTTTGCCACACTGATGTTGGTGTCTCTCCAAGAGAGCTGAACACCAACTCCCTCAAGACCAGACCCTGTTGCACGTACCAAGATGGGCACATAGTTGTGACAGGCAGAAGCTACAGTGCATAACTTCTTAATACAACTAATCCAACAACTTTCCTGAGGATAAGCTCCAGAGAGGATACAAGTCTTACTGCACCTGAAAGAATTACCCTCGCTCTCTCTTCCACTACGGAGAAAGCCTTGCACTATTAAACAAGAAATAAAGGGCCTTCCCTTTGCCCATGCAGTGCAGCTGGCTCATAACCTGCACCACTTGCCATAGCTTTAGGGAGCTGTTAGCACAGGCACATCGTGCCCACTTGACTCGCCATCGCAGGTAACAACAGCCTGCCACCGCAATGACAACAGCTCTGCCAACGTTTTGGAGGCACGTTCCACCGAACAGCAGGAATCCCCGCACAGGGAAAAGGCAGCCCATGGCAGGAAAGCAAGTTAGGCCACAAGGTCACACAAAACGGCAACAGGATGACTTGTGGACACCTATTTTGGTTGTCTAATCGTTTGGATGAAACACACCTAAGTCTAGCTCGCTGGTAGGCAACCACTCCTGGCCAGAGCTATACCTGTCCTGTCCGAATTACAGATAACGAACTCTTGCTCTGGCCCACTTAGGAAAACCCTCTAGTCTGAGTATCAACAGCCCCTAAGCCTGGAGCTCTCGCCCTTCCAGAAAGCCTGGTGCCTGACCTGCTCTCCGTTCGCAACTGCTCCACAGCTCCCCCCCCGCAAGCAAGACCTGGGAGCGCTAATTCCTGCCAACGAAAGCTGTCAGCACACCATCACAAAAAGGCTTTGGGGACCATATTCCGTCACCTTGGTTCACATCGAGGAGTATCTTACTTCCTGCTGCTTCCCATCGGGCAACTGGCCAAGTGAAACCCCAAGTGGCTCGAGCCAAGGTGGCCCAATCTAGGCTTTAACTATCACCACCACACAGACCTCGAGGGCAACTCTGGGTCATATAAACAGCCTGGATTTTGAGCAGAAACTTGGTCTCTTTTGTAACTGGTACAGTTTCAGTGCTTGGTGTGCTGCTGGCATTAAACAACTAATCCATCATGCCAGCATAAAACCATAAATCAAGCGGTGAGAGGGACAGAAGATGTGATATTCCTTTTTTTTTTTTCCCTCAGAACACAAATACTTTTAACAAATGTGTCTACAGTTCACTGGTATTTTTTTCTTCCTACAGCTGTACCGCCACACAATTATAAAACATTACAAATTATGCTTTCCGAGCTCTGACCCAGGAGGTGACATTTCATTTTCAAAAAGGACATGATATAATTCCTAACCACTTAAGAGACTTAGACTCATCTTTAAGAGTGTCACCAAAATGGTCATTAAGATGCTTTCTGAATATCTGTGCTAAGTGACACATTCTCAACAAAATGTTTCATGGTTTTGGTTTTTTTTGTCAAACAGTAATAAAATTCAGACGTATAAACACAATAAAGAAAACAATTAGGGCTTATTTTTCCCCATTCAAAGTGCGTGTGCTTGCGTGCACACACACACAGAGATATACTTGTATTAATGTGAATATATTGAGTAGACTTTGTCATATCCGTATCAACAACCAGTAATATATACAGTTATGCACACAAAAATAATGTATTTTAATAGTTGTGTACACATAAATTTTTTTAAACCAGCATAAACCAAATCAACCTTGAATATCTGGATAGGTACACAAAGACATATTTGTAGCTGGACCCTGTGAAATAAATCCTTGCCCGTGACAAGGAAGAGCAGGCTGAGCCATCTGCAGGAACGGCTCTTTGCTATCAGCCTTGAGAGAAAGATTAACAGCAATGGGGAAAAAAGCCGCTCCCGTCTTCTACTTGAACGCAAACTCCGGTACGTGTAACACACTAACGCAGAAGCCTGACGTACTGTCACCTTGCCGAGCTGGGAACAAGGCAGCCTAGCCTGCAAGCCGACGGAGCGGCCACCCGCACGTTAATCACGGCCGCGGGAGTGCGGGGAGGCTGCAGGGGAGTTGGCGCATCGTGCGAGACCTTACCTGTTCCAGGTAGCGTTGGAGCAGGCCCGTCGCTGCTGGGTCCCCCGCTCATCCAAGGCTGCCTGCTCTCTCTTGCCCAGATCACTGAGGCTGGGCGAACTCATGAACTTCAACCTGCGAAGAGTCCTCATGGTCAAATGTGTGTTTGCGCGTGGCAGCTACAGATACACCATCCTGTTTACACACACACACACGCAGCTGGAGCAGCAGCAGCAGCAGCAGCAATGTGAGCAGTTCCCTCCGTTTGCTGTTCAAAAAAGAAACTTAAAAAAAAAAAAAAAGAAGAGAGAACCAGTCTCTACGGAGCACACCTCTGCCAGCAAGAAAACAAACCTTTAATCAGATCAACTCTGACGTCATCAACTGTGGTTAATAATTTCACCAGTCCTTTCAAAAAATAAAAGTCGAACTTCTGGCTGCTGCTGCAGCACTTTGAAGGGGCCTCTTGCGAAGGCTTCCCCTCCCACTGTCCCCGGGCACCACGACCCAGGAATCTCGCTCAGCACCGCGGCGGCGTGCTCCACCTGTCGTGGGAACTGCTCAGCTCCTCCGGCAGCTTGGGGGGGTCTGCTAGCATTTCTCAGCCTCAACCTCTCTCTCTCTCTGCACTCATAAATGGAAATGAAACTGGAGGGCAACAGACAGGAAAAAAAAAAAAAAAAAAAAAACAAACACCCAAGCAACCAATACTGACGCACTGAGACTTTATTGGAAAGTTTCATAACTGCCTGTGCCCTGCCACGTTACGACACTGCACACAGGCGCTCTTGCTCCCTCGCTCATACATATACATACACTCACTCCCGTACGCACACAGCACAGCCTCACGGCTCGCCTCGGAGGCTGCTTCGGCTGAAAGTGTCACATAAGCCACAAGATAGAAAGTAGTCGCAAGCAACACAACTGCAGAACGAAAAGCGCTAGTTTGGGTTTTAGCATTTTGAGGAATTTTTGGTGTTACACAGAAGAGCTAGACACTTTGTCTTTCTCTCCCTTTTTTAATATATATATATATAGAGATAACAGCTGTGCAACTCGGGGCATACTTAGTTTCTACAAAAGCCCCAGGTGTCTTATCTTCAAAGGAAAAATCTTTCTCTCTGACTGCAGCACTGGAGCTGAAGGATATGCTGCTACAAGACTCCAGCCTGCGCTTAGCTTGCTGTCACTCACTCCTGCTTCTCTTTTAAATTCAGGAGTGCCCGGCTCATCTGCTGAGAAGTAATGTAACAAAACAGCGACTAGCTTTCTCAGAAAAGAAACGGTTTGCAATGGACTGAGCCAGTGAGTAAGAACTGCTCTTCTGCTGCTAGGGCACTGGTCAGCAAATAGCCCGGTAAAAGCCGTCAGGGCTCCTTGCAGAGTAACCTTCCACTCACTGGAAGGGGGCTGCAATATAGAAGAACTTCTCCTTTCTTTTCTTCCCCACTTTCTACTCACTCTTTTCATCTGTGATAACCTATTGTCTAGATTCGGGCTACAACTGGATTTGTCTGTCTCCAAATAACATGGCAAAGCTTACACTATAGGAGAGCTTAATTTCTCACAGTGAGATCTGCCCTGTGTGCATCATTTACTGACATATTTTAGTAAAAACTGATTCCTCTCACTACTCACCCAAACTCAGCTAAGCTTACTGTACATAAATATTTATTTTCAACATTTATATTTGGAATTACCTCTGTGGGAACCAGTTGCAGAACTACCTAGGGAAGTAAATCCATTTTTACCTTGTGCTAGTTTTAGCAGCAGTACTTTTAGCCAGATGCTTGGATTTGCGTTATATTGATTGTCCTTCCCACACCAAAACCCTCAGGTATACAAAATGAGCGTCACAGTAGATGGTACGTAACATTTCACTTTGGAAGGGACCTGCAGCTCCACATCTAACCTACGTACAAAGACATTGCTATCCCCGGTCTCTTCCAGATGCTTAAATCCTCCAAACAAACGAACAACAATCCACTATGTACACAGCAGCGAAAGGAAAACAAACACAACAATATATGGCTCTATTCTAAGGAATGAGATGGCTTCTGCAGCATACAAATCAGTGACCAAAAATAGATACAGCAGAACACTGCTTTGCTCAAATCGGATGAAGGGCACTCCATTTCTGTGGATAACACAGCCCAGGAGAGCAGGGGAGCACAACTCGGTCTGAGCTTCTGCTGAGGGGTCAGATAAATGTGCGTCTACCCTTTTAAGTGAAACAACTAGTTAGATAAACTTTTGGCAATATAATTCCATCTAATTTCATTTTCCACCTAGCTCAGTTGCTTTTCTGCTTCTCACTTGCTGTGAATTTGATAGGCCTTGCAAAATGATATTATACTGGATTAAACCTTTAGAATTTTTAACTCTCTGATCCCTCCACAGCACCCAAGACTTTATAAACTGTACCTTGATGATGCCAGTATGTCAGCAGCCACACAGTAACATTTCATCTACTTTTTTTCTTAAAATCCTCAACTTGCTAAGCTGAGCCCAAGGAGCTGCTGCGGCAACCTTGGGATAAGTCAGACAACACTGCAAAAAGCAGTACTTGGCTTCCTCATAAAACACCAAATCCCAAGGGAAGGAAAAAAAAGACCTCTTTCCCTCCGTATGTTGAAATATTACGCCTATAGAAGTCAGACTATTTTTATGCCACCCCATCAATCTCAGTAACCAGTACTAGATTCAGAGTTGACGCATGCACAAAGCACATGGGAGAAGCAGCATTCCAGTCTCCTGAAAAACTTCAGATTGAGGTAACAGAGGGCAGACTTCCTCTACACTTCTTCCCACAGTTCCACCCGATCAAATGTTGATTTATTATAAAATTAATCCTTTTCAACAAGGGTTACCTCCACCCATAATTACCAAGTAATACTTCACATTTACATTGTGCTGTGCATCCACAGACATCCTTGACTTCACGGCATTCATCAATTCAGCCCTGAGCAGCTCTTGGGTACGAAGGTAAAAGAGACCGATCCACCCTTCAGCATGAACGGTGAAGAAGAGAAAGGCAATGTGACTTGCCCAGGCCACCCGTGAGCAGATGGCAGAGATGTCAAGAGATTCCAGGACCTCCACCTTCCACTCCAGCACGCTACTGAGGGGATGCTGCAGGGACTGAGTAGCCGAGTACTCCCTGGGCCCGGGTGGCTGGAGGGTGATGGAAAAGACAGAGCTTCTCGCCAGGGCTTGCGGTGCGGCCGTTCCTCTGTAGCCACTTCTGAAGAGAGTTGTCGCAATACAGCACTGCTTCAAGACCGAGAGGCTAAGCAGCAGCGATTGCTCGCTATTGGTCATGGAGAGGGATAAGAGCACTGACCAGAATAATTGGGAGGGAGGGGAGGACGGGGGATTGGCAGGGGCCCTCCCGTAGGCTCAATAACCAGCACTACAAGCTTCTTAAATAGAACAACTGCACTCAGCACATTTACAGAGCCGAGACTGTAAAGTACTGTTACTTAATTCATTTAATCCCAGCATGCTGTACATGGTGCTAATACCACTATTTCACTCACAAGAAACCTGCAGCTCAAAGGTTAAGTGATTTAATCAAAGCCACACAACCACCTCAGTGTGGAAGGCACATCCAGCCCTAGCTCCTGCTCCTTCTCTATCCCTCCAACATCTCCCCTCATAAAACCAGGCCTGTCTCCACCAGAAACTGTTCTTTCATCTGTGGGGCCCACATCCTGCGGGTGACTGCACGGCAAGTCCCAGAGCTGCCACGGTGCCAGAGACGTAGGGGAATTCTGCTCACCTGAACTTACTTGTTATCTCAAGGCCTAAAACAATGTACGGGTACATAAATATAGGCTGACAGTTCAAGAGGTTTTATGCTGGTATTACAAGACAACGTTAGCATGCAAAGCCAGGACTTCGTAGCAAACGTGGCTTTTAAAATAATCACCAAGGGTAACTCTGTAGTTACCTACTGGTATGCCTGTAACGCCTGCTATGTTCTCACTGGGAGCTGTGGTTTAAAGATCACATTGCTGACCCTAGAAAACTTTTAAAAAAATCCAGGCAGACCTCCCCAAGCATATACTTGCTTTCAAAAGAATGAGGTTTGCTAAGGAGAAAAAAAAAAGAGAAAAAATCCCTACATTTTATTTACATAACGCTATGTTAATTTTTACAGTACAGTCATATTTACAAGTTTCTTTTTGACTGTGATGAAAGGGGAAAGGAAGCAAAAAGTTACATTGATGAATGGGAACATGAAGAAATTCACAGTATATGAAATTCATAATAAAGCTGCCAATGCTGTGACTGCTGCGGGTCACTGTGTCTTCAGCGACACTGTTCTGCTACTGCAATGACAGGTTAACACTGCAGCGATATTGGTGCCAGTGGGAGGATACAATCAGCAAGAGAATGTGCTATCTCAGCTTTATTCACCAGAGCTTTGCTATGTGAAAAACCTATGTAATAAATATACATTTTAATTGGAAAAAAAAATTAAAAGTCTGCTACTTCAATTAATCTCCCCTCCTTTTTTAGAGAAGAGAAATGCTGAATGATGTACGCTCTGCAAGCGAAGAACAAAGAGGTGAAGTGTGTCTGTGGCAGAAAGGAGTTAAAAACCTCCCTATACAAATGCACTTTAGTTTTTCATAAACCACACCACAAAACTTAGGGCATGCCTCAACACATGCCAAAGCTCAGGAATTAAGTCTTCTGAAAAAAACCACACTTCTTAAAGGCACAGCACGTCCTGCTGCGCCAGCAGGGGAGGGGCAAGGCAGGCAGGAAGAAGGAGATGCAAGTATCAGGAAAAAAAATAAAAGGAGCAGAGGGGAAATGAAGTTGCAAACCTTATGACTCATCAATTTCTTTGCTACAATATCCACATAAAGCTCCTTTATTGACAGAAAACAAAGAATAAAGAAAGTATGAAACAAAACATGGTTCCTCCTCTATCCCGCTGACTCTGCAACCTCTGGAGATACAGGCACTCTCAAGGCCAGTTTCTGTCATTTATTGAGGCTTGTCACAGGACAGCCTTGGTTTTGCTAGTCCTTTGCTTTATTCCTGCTCTCACCACAGCCAAGCTGATTTACAGGAGAGCACCTGGGTTTACTGGGCCATCTCCTCAACCTCCAAAACACCTCCTGTGTACTCCTGTACTTCTGCATCCTGTGGCCAACAGTGCCCCCATGACCACAGCTGTCTCCTTGCAGACAGAGCTGAGGTTGCTGCTCCTTCAACCGCATGTAGGACTCATGGGGTTTGTCTTTTATGCTGTGAAAAAGAAGAAATGTTCAAGACAGTATCTCCTTGCTAAGCAAGCAGAAGGTGACCCCAAAAACACACCCTTTGACCACTGCTAGAAAGGGATGCTGTGCTCCCCCTCACCATTTCTGCAGTAACACCTGCAAGCACAATTCGGTCCTACAAAGCTTCAGAGCAGATGTGCAGCCAGACACGGCGGCTGCAGTTCCTCTGCCTGCCCTGGAGATACACTGGCTCGCACCAAACAAGGACACCCGTAATCACTGCAACCTGCGGAGGATCAGGCCAGTTTCCTGGACCTTCCCACTTTTGCTCTGTGTGAAACAAAGCAGCGTGAATGTGCCTAGGAAGCTTTCTCAGCAGAGAGACCTGCATCTGAGCAAGAGGTCATCTGGACTGAAGCAGCCACCCATGTCTACTTTCTTTCCACAGTTTTCTGCTGGATGACATTTCTTATCTGTTTGCTCACTGAGCCTCAGTCTCCCTACCTTGCTCCCCTTCTGCTTCTCTGTCACCCTTCGCTCTTGTGCTCCCTCTTCCTTTCTTGTCTTTCTTGATTAGCTAATTCCTACTCAGGCAAAGTTTTTAAATATGAAGGAAAGGGAAAGGAAAATGGAGACCAAAATGCTGGTACTAATGCAGTGTTTGCAAACCACTCTTCAGCTGGCTCAAAGGTAATCAAGTCTTTGTCTTGCCTGTTTGGACTGTGAGCTCTTCTTTACCCTTTTTACTCAGTGTTTGTACTCGAGCTAGCAAAACAGGCCCTGAGCTCAGAGTAAGTCCCCAGTCACCAGCCTAATCTAACACAGGTCATGAATCTAGCAAAACCTGTAAGGAAACCTTTGCTCAAAGCATCTATAAAATCCCGTCCCCTTTGCCAACAGCAGTTTTTGTTTTACAGAGCATAACAACATAAGCAGTTCTGAAAACACATTAGACAGCTAAATCTTTTATCCTCGTCCTTCAGGACTTAGGAATTGGGAGAGAATTAGGATAGGAATATGCCTGTTACATCCCCATCCAAAACATCAAGCTTTCCATCTGTGGAAAAGATGATCTGAATGAGCATGATGGTTGTGTTGGAGGAGGTGAGGTCAATGCTCTGGATTAACAGGACCTGCAGCATTACCACCTTTTCTTTTCACATCACTTCCAGGGAACAAGGTGAGTTTCTGAGCATCAGACGTGCCCATTCCAGGTTTCACTGTTGCCCATACACTGAATTCACAACCCACTGCAACCAGTGCATACTGCAAAGCAAGCCCACAACTTTGCCATTAAATGGCCTCTGTGATTTAGAAAGCAAGGTCTCAAGTGTTCTGATCAATAAGCAAATCAAACGTTTAAAATACTTTGTGCTCTCATTACAAGATCATGAGATAGTGGGAAATTAAGCTTACAAAGTAACTGAGCTCCTAAGGCATACAACTTTTTTTCCTTCTTGAGCTCTATGTGAGTTCTTTCCTAAATTGCCTATCTTGCATAATTTTAATTGGATCCCAGAACACCATGACCTTGATGCAGCAGCTACAGTATCTCAGTGCTGTCTCCTACAGTTATATATGGTACAGCGCTTTCCAAAACTGTGAACCCTGGGAGATCAGAATTGTGTGCTCCGCAGTGCTATTTTTCTTATATGCAAACATTTCTGATTCAAGGTCTTCCAAGAAGGCTCTGATTGCCTTGGAAGGTCCCCAAGATAAAGAATCCACTTCAGTAACTAGCTGAGTTTCTAATAAACTCCACTGGTGGCTAGCTGTTAAGTTATGAGTGATATCCTGGCTTTACTCTCAAAGCCAGGATATCGCTTGTGTGATATTCCCTCTCTATGAGCAGAGCTGGAAACATTAAGCATACCTTGAGATTACTGCCACCTCCTGTGCATAAGTCAGGGAGGTCACTTCAGTACTGTGCAATGCAAGAAACAGCTCTGCAAATTTGGAGGATCTTTGACTCTAGTGGTAATACACTGCTGTTACTCAAACGGTACTGTAGCTCCCTGGAACAAATCTTGTAGCCCTGTAAAAGTCAACAAAGCCCAGCCTTCAATACAAACGACTTCTTTCAGAAAAATCTATCATTCTCCCTTGGCATCACAAGGATATTTTTCAGAATGGAAAAAATCACCAGCGAGATTTTAAAGACAATCCGAAATTGCAACACCTAGCCGCGTAGTTGGACTGCAGTGTTCAGTCTGGTGGAGCTTTCCTTAGGAACTTAAAAATGGGGACCTTTTGCCATCTTTTCATACACACGTGCTGAGACAGTCCTTGCAGGCTGAGATAGCAGGCAGTGGAAACAGCAAGGGTGAAAAAGGCCTTCATCACACAAATTATTTTACACTTGTACCTTTAAATCTTCATTTCACCAGCTCAGCAAGTCCAGCCCTATGACCTCCCAGTATGTATCAAGTCAGTGTTTTCTCAGGATGCTTTTGGAAATAACTTATCTGAAAGGGCAGAGTACTGGAATTTTTTAGACTCCACGGCAAGGTTTGGAAAAACTCCTGTCATTCTCACTCCAGCTCATCAGCCAGTTTCAATCTTCAATCAGCCATCAACATGACATAACTGCTTCATCTATCACCTGGAAGGAATGCCTTGTTATCAAGGAGGTAAGGCAAATTCCATTACATTTCCTTCCGTAAAATATTTTTTTCCCCAGCAAGTAGCAACAACTAGACAACTAGTTGAGGTACTCCTCCCTCCCTAAAGTCAGCATAAACACAAGCTTCCTCAAGCTACTGAGGGATGCAGTGGAAGAACGGAAGTGTCACTCAAGTTTGTCCATCTTCAGCAGCTTTGTGGAATCTTTCCTGATGAATCCTACCACTCCAGCTTGCTTTCTTGTTCACAAGACTGCCTTTAGTGATTTCAAATGATCTGTTCCCCAAACTCAGCCTACGTTAACTTTTCATTGCAAAATAGTGCAAGTTCTCTAAACATATGGAAAACTAGATTTTTATTTTATTTTTTTTTCTCTCAAACTGCTGGGACCACAAAGTTTTTAGGCTGCATAGCATCGGGAGCTATAAGCCATCCAGAGTCTTTCAGAGCTTGCTGCTCTAGGGCCAGCAGTGTGAAAGCCCACGGAGAGCTCCCCCACTCTGAAGCAGAAAGGATGAAGGACTTATCTGGAGCAAGGCTCCCAGATGCTCTGCTGGTCCTCTGGGATGTGCTACCAAAAGCCCTGGGCCATGTTTCTAGGGTGCACGGCTCCTTCACACAGAAAGCCATAGGCAGGTAGTTCCCGGCTTGCAGCAACACTTACTTGAATCGCTTCCTGCAAAGCATACTCCATTTTGGGAATGCCATTGGAAAAAAAATAAAATATAAAACCTCTCATGAGCATGGAAGCCTGGACTGTGGTGAGCTCCACACTCAAATCTCTATCTGAAGTCCTTTCAAGGTACTTTGGTCTTTATAGATAGATCGGTACCAAACTTCACCAACTTGATGTGTTCTCAGAGTGATCGCTGAGGGGAGGATCACAGGAGGATGGACAAAGCTGGGCCTCATGGAGAAACTGCAACCACTGCTCACCCTGACTCTTAAAATCTGACAAACCCGTTTGTGTCAACCTACTCTTTTTTTCCCCCAAGCCCACCTGAGCCATATCCCAGGTTTGAGCTTGATGATCCTTGAAGGGCCGAAGACCCAAGGTCACAAGGGTGCCTGGGAGGGTGGCTGAGCCAGGCTGAGCCTGTGTGTCCCCCTCAGTGGCACTGGGGCTGCTGTGGTAGTGCTGAGTACCCCCACCCACGGGGTACATGGGGAGGAAGCCCTGAAAACAGCCATATAACACACCAAAATAAAAAATATGAAAAGGCACCGCAATGGCTGTGAAGGCATGCTCCCAGGCATGTTGCTTTTAAGCAGAATTTAACTTTATGACTAAACCCCACATACTTGTTACAGCCTTCTTTGGGCAAGATGCACATCACCACCGCCTAACCTGAGGAGATGGTGCCAAGGAAGCGGTTTCATTACAGCTCGCCAGAAACGATCGACCGATCACCACCCTCAGGCCCTGCCCCGCTCCTTGCCCCAACACCAGGCACAAGGCAGGGCAGAGAGCGCCGGCCACCGCCACGCCAGCCTTGGGCAGCCGCACCGGGTAGGAGGCACAAAATGGCAGCCAGGGCCGCCCGCTGAGAGCCCATCGCTGTGATGTTCAGTCCCTGCTGTGGTATTTTGCTGCTTTCAAACTGTAGGGCACCGCTCAAAAGAAAGAAAAAAAAGCAACCTTTTTTTTTTCCTACCCCCAAAGACTCAAGAAAGGTCAGATTTGGAATTAATTTTTTCCTGTGTAATGTTTTGGCTTGGTTCGTATTTATTCCAAGTGAGTTCACCCATTTCTACTGCAGAAATAAAAGGTCATGAAACCAGTAAATTCTCTCTCTCCTAAAAGGGGTGAATCCCTTCTAGGGACTGAATCACCAGTGAAGTGTACCGAAAGAAAAGAAAATGCAAAAACATATTCTGTGGGACTGTAATCACAGCTGGGCGCAATTATAAAATGCACAAGGGCACTTTGTAGGCCATTTGCTTGCATCAATTTTTAAACTATCTTTTAATTTGATTGATGAACACAGGGAGAAAAAGTAAAAACCTTTTATCTTTTTGGTAATGTCATCTTCCTTGGTGCAATATTTGGTGGTGCAGCAGTAGGGGCCAGCACAAGGATTTGGCCAGACTGGGAGAAGGGAGGAGGACAGGGAAGACAGAGTTGAATCACTTTCTACATAAAATAAATCTAAACCAATCCTGGCCTGCAGCTAATACTCTGCATGTTAAAGAGGAGATATGTGCGTGTATATAGACGTGTCATGACGTTAGTTTTATTAATCATCTGGTTTAGAGATTGGCTCCAAGCGAAACTTTTGAACCCATATTCAAATGCTCTGAGGAAGGAGAGTATCCAGAATTGAACTTTTGACTCAGACTGGCATAAAGATAAACAGCTTTTTTAATCCAAGTTTTTGGTTCATTGACTCCATTCGAGTTTCCTTGGTTTTAGTACAAGAATTTAGCATGTCATTTGAAACATAAACGCATCTAAACTTATTCTGCTGGAACAAAATGGAAATTTTCACTGTTCATTTACTGTAGTGCATTGCTTCCTACCTATGCTTTCAACAGAAAATCTTCTTGGTTCCAATGTTTTGAAGCATTTTATTAAAGGCAAAAGGCTTTCCCACTCTACTGTTGGTATCCAGTAGTGTTAAAAAAAAAAAAAGTATAAGAGCCTTAACTTTTAAAGACTGAATCCTTAACAACATGTAACAATTTTTCCTTTTGAGAGGTTCAAAACCAAAGGCATCCAAAATTATTAAATACTTTGTTAAGTCCTATTTAAGAGGTTTAATGAAAATGTGACCAGGAGCCACTTTCATATATCTGCATGCTCTTCTTACTATTTTATCAAGAAATGCTGTCTAGTCTTTCTCATCAGGTGCCGAAATAGTCCCATTTCAGTTCAAAAGCAGAACACAAGTCCCAATGAAATAAAAATTAATTTTCAAGCCCATATCATGATTATTTTTGCCTGACACATGATTTTTAAGGCTTTATTTTTGATAAATAAATTTAACCTTTAGAAGATTGCTCAAGCCTCAGTGAGGTGACCTGTCCTCCTTTGCTCAACTCTATGATCATGAAGTTGTTTGGGCTGCATTTATGTGGAGTTGGGGAAAAAGAGAAATGAAAGATGCTATAGAATCACTAAGGTTGGAAAGGACCTCTGAGATCATCAAGTCCAACCGTCAGCCTAACACCACCATGCCTACTAGACCATGTCCTGGAGTGCCATGTCTACACGTTTTTTGAACGTCTCCAGGGACAGCGATTCAACCACCTCTCTGGGCAGTCTGTTCCAATACCTCACTACTCTTTTCGTGAAGAAGTTTCTCGTAATACATTTATGGCAAAATTACATGTAATAAATGTAAGAGTTCAGCTGTCATATAGTTGACAGTTATTTTACATACAGTTAGATAGGCAGATTAATAGGTAGAATATTTATGCTTTTATATACACTTTACTATTGCCTGAATTTTACTGAGATAGAAAATAAGTAACAGGAAGAAAACTGGGAATAACATTTAAGTAACTCCTTCCTTCTGATTAAATTCTCCGTAACCGCTGTGAAGAGAGAGAGGAGATACTCATGATGGCAGTGACAGCAGCGTAGTGACCTGGGAGGTCAGAACTGGAAGATGCAATTAAGATGCTCTCAGAAGAAAGTTCAGTTGTTCAGTCACTCTATAGCTTGGCCTTTCCATTTTTTAAGCTCATTTAGCACTAGCTACTAGGAAATGGGGTAATGGACATGGGGAGTGGGATGTGCGAGATGTGTACAAGTAGAGATGTTCAGGAAAATCCAGAAAATTCTGTAGTTGCTGGAAAAAATCAGGCACATCCAGGGTGCACTTCATTGCATCCTATAAAGGATATTTAAATCTGGTCAGGTAAATCATGTTGGGGACGTGCCTATTCTCTCCAACAACTATAAAGAGAACATAACATGAATAGTTCAGACAGGGATATGGTATTCCAAGCTGCAAATACCTAAAATTAGATGAGATGAATGTCATCCTCAGTCTCTTACTGCCTGGTTGATCGTGACACACATGTAAATAATCTGATACTCAACTAATGAATGTTTCAATTCCTCACATACATGGTCTGACCCAAGATGAAGAGACCTTTGGGAGATGTCTTTGATATACAAGCTTGGTTGGTATTTCAAGTAGGGAGTTATTAAATTAGGAGTATATCTCGGAGAGTCTGCTGCTGACCAAAGGCATCACGGGACTGAGAAAAGGCAAAGTCTGCAGCCTTCATGGGACAGCCTCAACAGAAAGGCAAATGGGATTTGCTGAATATAGCATCTTCTGCCTAGGGAATCTGCTGAGATTTCAGGGAAGAGTTGGGCTGAGAGTAACACCTGCTCCAGCAACGGACAAGGAGAATTAAACAATAAATAAAGATACTGTCAGGTTCTTTTTATATTGGAGGAAGAGAAAAAAAGGGAGTGAACAAAGAGAACCTCGCCAGGAACTTCTCATAGTACTAATTAGGAAAAGATTGGGTGCTTTTCAGCTGTGTCACAGTAAATACTGCTAACATCCTATATTACTTCAGCATTCTCCTACTGACTTCTGTCTCCTTCTGAGCACAGCAAACATTACTGTGCTGTTTCTGACCAGGCCCCTGCCACGCCAAGGCTTCTGTATGTGCTGGATTTGAAACCTTTGACATTTCCATGGAACAACGTGGGACTCTACACATCCAGAAGGTAAAACCTACGTACAACCATTTGCAAAGGCCATGGCCTGCAGATGCAAATTAATGGGGGCCTGAAACCTTCCACATGTGTTTTCTATGGTCCCTGCTACCGTAGGACCAGACTTCTAAGACCATTACGTTGTATCATACCACAACAAAGAGCACATAATAAATGTAACTGTGAAAACATGCACACTGTTGGAATATAAACTTTGAATACAATGCCGCACTTAAAACCATAAGCATCACTTCAAGTTTATTGTATCACCAGCAAGTGAGACGTTACGGCTTTTGCAATGAAAAAAAAAAACCCAAGTGGTTACAAAATGCTGGGTTTCAGCAGGCAAGCAGTGTGTTTTCCATAAGGCATTGGTATTTCCAGGCTGCACACACTCTCTCAGGGCGGTGGTAGGCTGCTCAAGGCATAATGTCTAATAATACCTCCTCGTGTGGTGGGAACTCTGATCTGACTGTCCCTCACAGTAAGGTCACAGATTACAGTCATCTGTAAAGGGTTTACAGTGGGACAGTTTGCAAATACTCCACTAAAACCAGAAGGCATGGACATGTCTCCCTGTACTCTGAGGGGCAGTTATTTACAATACCAAGAATAAAAAGTTTAACAGTGAACAAAACAAAGGGTGTTCACATCAAACTTTTCAAAATATTTCAGTGAACCATCAGAGCAGCTCTTAGTTCTGCTGGCAGCGGCTGAATCCTCTGAACAACAGTGTTTGGAGTTGCTGCTGACAGAAACGATGTTTGGTAACAGATCCCTCAGTAGACTGCTAACGTAGGTAACAGCAGGCGCTGGTATTTGTTTTAGAGAAGGTCGGAAAGTTCAGGAGCAAAACTTTTCTGAGTATGCTTGAAATAATGTGGGCTGAGGTAGCAGGGATTTCCCAACTGAGATATACTCAGATTATTCCCCCAACTTTTCCAGAGGAACAACTTGGAAGGACTTATCAAGTTCCCGCTGTACAGCGTGTAGCTGTCAAATATCCCCTCTCTGCCACTGATGCTGCTCACTTGCTTCTCTGAGAATCCAGACTGGCGGTAGGTAACAGCACCTTGAAAGGTGCGAGAAGGATTTTTCGCACTTTTAAATGTCTGTGCCCAGTCTGAGGCCCAAACTAAATCCTGCTGTAGGTCACAGGCCGTGCACTGGCTTATGGTGCACAGTCCTGGTGGGAGCTGCAGATTATAGGGGACCATTTACCTCTGCAGCTTGAGATGAGACCACTGTAGCAAAACCCAGCTAACACTGCAATGAAACAGCATGGAATAGGCATTTCCATCACTCACTGCTTGGTACAAATTGGGCAGAAAGCATGAATTACCACCAAGTAAATAAAATCAGAAGTTATCAAGAGTGAATCCTTTGGAAAAGGCCTCTTGGCTTAAAAAACACAGACAAAGAAGCTGAAGCCATGGCAGAGGTTAGATGCTGCAGCTTAGTGGTAAAGTAAATGAATCTTTAAGAGAAAATGCAAGTCTCTTAATATGCTCAGAAAGAAAATTCTGAGGAGGAAAGTGGCAATTGTTTTCTGAGAAAATTTCGAAGTTGCTCTGAAAAAATAAGAGCTACTGCATGCAACAAGAATGTTAAAAGAAAAACAGGACAACATCAAAGACAGATTAAGCACATTTACTTTCCTTTCACAGAAATGCGCACACACCCCCATACACACTCTCCACTAACGACTAGCGTTTACTGAAAGCGACTTCAGGAAATCTGTAAAATTTCCTCCTTCCTAAAACCCTTGAATCTCAAACACAGATCCCGGTTCTAGCAGTGAATGTTAAGGAACTCTAGCGGGCTGTGCCAAGCACCTCTGCAGAAATAGCTGCAGCTGCGTAAGACATTACTACCGCTCAGCTGTTCGGTGCCGCTTCTTGCCACACCCACGTACACATCAATCATATATAGGTCATTTGAGAATTCCTCATACGCTCCAGTGCACAGTCAGCCGGGGCGGCTTAATCTGTTTCTGCAGCGGTTGTCTGACTATGATCTTGGTGAACAGTAGCTGAACCCTCTCATTCAGCTCGAGGTTGTCGTGGTGGATAACACCTGAGCTTTCGCATCACTCATTCTGGCTCTACTTCAGGGCTTTTCTTTTTTTTTTGTTCCCCCAAGGACAGAGTATATTTAGAGGCTTCTCTCAGAGAGCAGAAATTCAAGCAATTTTCTATATTGCTTGCTCACAACCCTGATTCAGCTGTAAACAGATCCACAGCTGAAAGTCCATGGATACCATTTTTTAAGCTGTACTAAAGCTAGAGGGATGTAGACTGACATGAGCTGATGTTAAAAATCCCGAAGTACTGCATTGCTACTCAGATATTCTTCTATGGCAGAAAATACAGTCGGTTCTGTGGGCAATTTTGGAAGAGAGATGTTAACCCTAGCGAGTCCAACAAAACAAACCCTCCAGGTTTCTGAAATTGGAAACATTTTCCACTTGGAAATAATTTTGCAGAAACATGCGCTTACCTGTTAAAGGGAGAAGAAAACAGGACTGAATAGCAAATAGGGAAGACTGCTGCGGGTTTCAGATAGTCACATGAAAATTCTTGACAGGCGACACAATTTGGTTGAAAAAATCAGCCCCTTGCAAAAAAGGCAGCGCTGCAACAAAAGATGAACAAAAAGTAGTATTGCACATGTTGCTATTCTAGGAATTGTTTCTCAAGAGCGCACTAGTAAGCTCATACACGACACACAAAGAAGTGAAACAAGTGCTGTTCCCTCTCATCACTGATAGAAATAAACATTTCTTCTCGCACTTTGCCCTTTTCTGTTTTGTTTTCTTCGGGTGAAGCAACTCATTGACACAACGCTAAGAGCTACACCTGTCACTAAGAAGGAAAAGAGCTTGCATGAGCATGCTGAACGCTCAGTAGTTCTGTGTTCCAGCACTACAGAGGTGACAGAAAAAGGTCTGAAATACGCTGCACGAGCTGTGGTGATCACCTTTGGAGAGCAGCTGTCCTGTAAGGTCCAGAAAAGTCTTAAATGCATCACTTAGAAATACTGGAAACGTTTTCTTTAGCACTTCAAATGTTGGTCGCAATATCTCTGCCTTCCCTGAGCTGGTCTTGAAGTGCCTCTCTGAGATGACTACTAACACAATAAACAACCCCAGAGTGGGTATCTCGGTGCAGCACAGAATTTATAACGATGTCACTTACAGTAAGAACACCTCCATAATCGAAAGATTATTTTTAAAATCACTGGCAGTAAATATAAAACACTATTAGTTTTCTGGGGTTTTTTAATATATATATATATATACACACACACACAAACACACACAATACACACAGGGGTATTCACGCACATCCACATTCCGAGTACAATTCTTCATGCCTTGCACTTTGCATAGTCATTAGTACCAGCTTTAACACACTGCTAAATTTAACTAGGAATATATAGATGTCTTCTCTGGCTCAGTTTATCCTGGGTACAAGCCGCTCTTGCTTTTGTTTTGTGGCATTTCATACCCACTTTGCAGGGATGTAAATAACTGCAAGTGTTTAAAAACACAGATTTTAAGGTTAGTCTTTCCTGCATTTGAGAGAACTAAGTAATCCCCTTACACTCCCACGTTTTGTCTGCTCCAGGGGTGTGAGCTTCATTCTGTTACCACCTCAAAATCAGAGGTGTTAGTTTAAATAACAGTGCTGGGTGAAGTCGGTGCATTTTGACTGCAATGCACTGGGAGAAATTATCCGCAGCTTGTAGGCTACAGAGCCAGGAACTGACATTTTGAGTACCTGGGGGCAAGGTAGGGAAAGCAACCTTTCCAACCACACGAGTGCATCCGGGAGACAACACATAAACAAATTTGAAGTGAGGGATGTATAGCAAAAAAAACCCCACAAGATATGAGCATACACTGGATATGAACATGCTATAGCAACAAAAACTCCTGTGCACACAGCTAGATGTTGTACTAGCGTATGAAAAACTGCTCTAAGCAAAGCAAGCCGTATCAGAGTCGAGCTGGCTTGATACAGCTGGGTTTATATTAGTCCGCCAAAACTGCTGGAGTGGTCAGGACTGAGGTCTTCCAAAAGCTATGACCAACTGATCTCAGCTAGAAGCAGATACTATCAGAGCACATATCTAAAATAATCGGCCTTGTCATGAATTTTGGCTTTTTCCCCTCCCTCGCTATTTAAAAGGCAAATCGAAGAAGATTCTTAATCTTCAACTAATTTGAAGTATATGAAAAATCCTACTGATTTTAGACAGATATCACAGGCAGAAACTGTAATAGCAGCTATTCGGTTCTCAAAAGATTACATGCTTATGGTATGAAGACAGTACTTTGCTTGGCGATCCTGCTTGACATTCCCAAGATAGCAGATAAAAAAAAATTCCTCCATTTTGCCTATAACCTGTGATAATTTGATTAGCCAGGATAATAAACCAACATCAGAGTGTATTCAGGATTCGAGGGAGTTATTTCAGAATAAAACTCCACTGCATTTTTTATTTAAATCAACCTTTGATGATCAAAGCTCAGCTATTCCATCAATGCATGCATGAAGCATAATTTTTTTTTTTTAAACTTGTGAATTACATTTATCTTGCTTTCATCTAATATCCTGTGTATCTTAAACTATTTATAGTTTCAGGGAAAAGAAAAAAAGACAATGCCTGAAAAACACCAAGCCACGACGCTGCTGCACGGAAGTTGCAAGCAACTAATTAAGCATATTTTCCACACCAGCTCAGCAATCAGTATGTTATTTTGGCAGGTAAAGCAAATCAAGAATTAACATAGCCTTTTGTTATCAAGTATTGGTACCATGCCTTAAACCAGGCATTTCCCAGACGCAGAATTTCAGAACTGCTTTACAGTTTTCTCGGGCACAAGACTCGTCACCCACCCCTCCACCTCACTGTGGGGAAAGCAGCAAGACAAGTCTCTGAGGGGAATCACAGTGAATGACCCAAAATACTTTTGCAGACATAACCATCACTTTGTAGCTTTAGACACCTCCTGGCCAGCATAGAGAGAAATACCACTCCAGAGGTTTTTGGATCCCAAAGCTGCCACAAATCCAGATTCAACTCAAACTGCTCTAAGCCACAGGGCAGTGTAATTTTCAGGCGTATTCTCTGCTCAAGGCAGAGGAGTAAAAGATGTAGCATGGCTGGTCGTGCCACTTGAAAGAACAGCTATTTTGGAATTTGCTCAAATACAAAATGCTACTTCTGGCAGAGAGGCTGGTTGTTCAAATACTAGTGAGTATTCAAAAATACAGGGTAAAACACACAATCATGTATCATCACAGATACATTTTAAATAATAGGTAATTAGAACTGCCCTCCTTTTCTAAATGACTGTGCTTTAAAATTAACTTACTTGTGAGTGTGGGTGAAATTTATTTTTCATACAGCATGAACTCGCCCAGCGAAGGGACTGTCAGTTGCTCCTCAGGACAGACAACAAGAGCTGCTGTAAATCAGTATTTCAGTGGAGCCAACACAGTTGCCCACTTACACCTACTGCTCAGCCAGCTACGGTCAAAAAAATCAGCCACACGGACTCTAATTTCGGGTATTACTGTGTGTGTCTTTCAATTCAGCTGCGAGTGGCCGGCAAATAAGCTCTATCATTTCAGTGTCTGCAGTCTACAAAGGTGCAAGCCAAGAATCAACACACTGGCTGGAAACGGTGATTGCAATTAAACTACAATCAGCCTGGCGGGCTGACGTCAAAGGCTGTCGGGTGAAAACCCACAGCAGCAACATTATGGACCTTTTACTGCTGGAAGATTTTAATTTGAGGCTGCAAAGACCAGGAAGTATATCGATGGCTGGAAACTGCAAAGGCTTGGTCACTACTTTCAGAGTTTTGCAAGCTCAGCTAAATCAACTAGAAGTGTGGAAAATAGTGCATGGGAAAAATAAGTGAAAAGACATCGATATAAAATGTACCATCTGTACTCTTGGCTTTCTTCCTCGAGTTAGATAAGCGTAGATTTTCCTTTCGGCTGGCAAAGCCTTATTTCAGCCTATGAAGCAAGTGGTCTTTTATGCTTTTGGCCTTCCCCTCTCTGGCCATTTAACAAGCCAGTCTGCAACTGGTCCCAACAAGCAAAACCACTGGGTTTCAGCCTGTGCTATACCTGGCTTCCCAAGCATCTCGGTTCACTCTTCTTGCAGACTTGTGAAAGATTTGCAGGTATAATTTTTTTTTAATTTTTTTTTTTTTCCTAAAGAGAAAGAGATGGTAGTATGTCGTCTGAGCTTTATTTCCCTGATCTTTCTCCTATAAAACACAGTTCACTTTAATGGAATTAAAACTCATACTGTAAATTCAAATTATAACTAAAGGATGAATTCTAATGAATTTTGGCTACAGAAATGGATAGGAAAACCTCTGCTGACTTTCCCTGGGGCAACACTGTACCTCAGACAAATAATAAGATTGTTTTTAATGCTGACTTCTCCTAGCTGAATTTTTTTTGCTGACAGTCTGTTTCTGTTACATGTATCGCTGAGTTTCTTTTTTGCTGCAGCAGTGACACTTAATCTGCTTTTATCTCTCTGAGGACGTAAACTTAAAGAAGATGGAAACCTAAAGGCAATAATTTCTCCTGAAAATCCTTGATGTTACCCTTAGAAGTAGGATGAAAAAGTCATAGAAAGCTCTGCATTAAAACGTGTCAAATTTTAGGGAGACAAAGAAAAAGCTAGCACATGTACCAAAACCAAGAACAAAACTTTAAGCAACTAATAGCAGGATTAACCGAGTCTAAAAGCACCAAAAGATCCCTCTTATCGTAGATTACGACTTGCTCCACACTCAAACTCCAGTAATTCATATTTAAAACCTGTTTCATTGTTCATTTCCCACAGACCAAACCTTAAGTGTAAGGACTGATTGATGGCACGGACAAGCGGCGCACAGGTTACCGCACGCGTGCTTGCACGGGTGTAGGCGGTGACGCTCCAGTTCACAGAGAGCACCTCGTGAACTGCGTTACACAGCACCCCACGTTTAATCTGTATTCAGGTAAGCGAAAACGGCTCACAAGCAAAGCCTGCAAATGCAACTGCATCGCTGCCAGAGTTTTCACGCCGCAAGCAGGCTGCGAATTTAATTGTGGAGGTAGAAGAGTGACACATTTTTTCCAAGGGGTGACTGCCACTTAACAAAACAGTCAAAAAAATCCCTGACGGCAGTGATTAGAGTTCATAAATGTCTTTACAGACTGAGATTTTTAAATCTTTCTGCACTGCCCTGGCTCTGCTTTAATGGAAATTATAGGAAAATCTTCAAGAATTTCAGCAGGAAAAGACTTGAAAATCCTACTCATAATGTGCATCATGTTAAGCTAAATTCGATATATCAGTGACTCAGTTTTACAGGTCTCCCATGAAAGTCAACATTCCCCAGCAATTTCAATAAAACATTAAAGCTTGAGGTAACTCAGAGCAAACCCAGTATAACTAAACACTAAAAGTTCCCTTTGAACTTTCCACGGGGCTTTATCAGGATGAAAGGGAAAGGTCTCTCCTTTGCTTTCATTAAAGCACTCAAGCACATTAATTTTTGAAGCAGCATTTGAAGGGGTTTATTGGGAAAGGATGCAGCAAGTGTACATGAAGGCATTTTGGAAGAATTTCACTTGAGCACGGGCTGGGTCTCCTTTGCTGGCTCCAATACTTTTGGCAATCTCACGAACAGGGACTGTCAACTGCTTTACCCCTCTATTTGGAAACCGAGCAAACCCAGGCAGGATTTTTTTGCACAGAAGCCTGGCACTATCTCTGCAGCAACATTTACCAAAAAAAAAAAAAAAACACCAAAAAAGAAAGCATTGCATTCCCCTTCAGCTGCCTTTGCTTTTCACTAAAACACCAACACTTCTTATTGGCCACCTTCCTCATTCCAAGAACTGCAGGAGGTGGAAAACCAAAAAGGGAACATTTCAATTTGTCGTCCTATTTATAAGCAATTCCTGCACGGCAGGGAGGTCCTGCCCACAGCCATCCTCACCCCGGCCCCTCGCCAAGCCCAGTGCTCAGCCTCTGTCTGCAGAGGTGCCAGACCACATTTAAGGCAGCTGCTTCTGAAGCTTATGTGCAAAACATCCGCCATGAACAGTAGCTTCCTATTAAGGACAGCAGCAACCCTCTATGGAGGGATTGAGAGATTGATGGATCCTGGGCAACTGAGACTCATAACCAGCTCAGAGAAACGAATCACACCCTTCTCAGCCGATCCATCGCTCGTGGCACGGCCAGAGATAAGCAAGCTTTGAAGAAGCAACAGGAGAGGGAGAAGCATCTGCCAGCAGAGCGGACCCAGAAGTGACCTCCAAGCAAGAATTTAAAGTCTGCATGGCAGAAAGGAGTTACAAGCTCACAATCCACAAACCCCCTTGACAACTTTATCTGTCTCTCTTCACCAATCTGTAGACTTTGCCGCACATGCTTTAAGGCTCACCAACATTAACGTGGACATCTCCACTCAAACTCCCATTTCTCTATCTTTAGAGCAGAGCTCGGGGTATTGATGGCCACAGGAGAGAGAACCAAGCCAACGATGCCAGCATTGGCACCAGATTAGAGACATGTGCAGGACCCATTGTGGAGTTTTACAAGAGATGCTCACAAGGCTCTGACTGCAAAAGAAAGCTATGGTTGGGTCACACAGGTTGAGCAAAAGGAATGCGAAACATCCTAATTCTCCATTTCCAGTATCACTATGACTGCAAGGTGGGGAATACAAAAAGGAGAGTCCTATCCTTGCAAGGGTAGTACTCTGCAGTTGTGCATCCTGAAAGCAGAAGTAATTGCCACTTGCATTTAATAATGTGAGGGGAAAGGGGGGGAAAAAAGAAAAAAGAAGAAGAGAAAGAAAAGGCAGTTCATCCTAAACTCATTATAGAGGTTTTCCAAGTTTGGAAAGAGAAATTTAAGAAACGGTAACACTACCACCCCTTCGGCCCCTTCCCCTGCTCTACCAAAGCAAAGTTGGCAGAGACGTGTTATACTCTGTATCTGCTTCTATGCAGAATCCAGCGGTGCCAGCTCCACTGCCAGGGAAGGTGAGGGGCCGGTGAAGCTGCCAGACACAATACCGAGATACTTTCTGCTCTATCAGCCTTGCAGATTTCAAAGAAAGGTAGCAAATAGCTGGAGGCAGCAACTTCTTACATTTCCTCCAACATTTCTACTACACTTTCAGACTCAACTTCTGACTACGCATGAGATGGCAGCTGCTTAGTCAAAAGCTTCCCGAGGAAACCCAGTAACACAAGAATACAGCTCCACAGCCTGCATCTGCTGCCGTTCTCAAAGTAGGTACTGTTGCCTGAACCCCTTGAGAATAAAAGGAGAAAACGATACAAACCAAGATTTTGACTCATTTCTAGCGAGGATGGTATGACTGGATAGCAAAGGAGAAACTACTGCTGGGAGAAGACAGACCGGGTCTCTAATCTCTCAGATGTCAAAGTTTGCAGAGATGGGAACGTTGGCCTTGGACTTACAAGGAAGTCAGCAATTTCATGGCTCCATCAATCCTCCATCACTGAAACTAGCCAGAGGCTTGACAAACTGGGCAGCAATGTCAGACTCTGTGCTGGAGGCAGAAGGGTTTTGTGGGAAATAAACTGACTTAACAAAGAAGAGGTATATAGAAGTAGCAGCAATTACAGGACTATCACAGATAGCATCTGGATTCAACTCAGCTATCATTTTGTGCTCCTGCCATCAATAATTTAAAGTCCTACAGTGCAAACATTAGGGAGCTTGAATGCCACCCCATCATCACCTCTCTGAACAGTTAGGAGAGACACACTGAGCCTCTAAACAAGACTGAATTTTTCAGTCATGAGTGAAGTGCAGAGCTATTCTTAGGGATTAATAACTGTCTGAACAGTCCTTCAGGCTCAGGAAGGGACACTTGCCAGCAACCAATCTCTGGAAAATCTCTATGACCATTAGTAACACCAGGAGAGGAAAACCAAAAATATTGTTCTGCTGGAATTTTTTGTATTGAGTACACAAGGTATTATCCTATTGATGTCAATAGATATTGGATCAAGACTCAGTTTGTTATGAGACACCCACCCCTGAAAAGCCTCTGGGAGAGAGAGGTGGACTTCCACACACACCTCCTAAGTGCCCAACTAAGATTTCAAGGAAGGTATCTAAAGCCATGCACAAAAGCACCCTAGGTCCTTGGTATTTTTGTTTAGCTTCTAGTATTTGTTACCTTGAAGTATGTGTTTGCCTGTTTGCCATGGTTCCACAGAAATAGGTGTAAAATACATATTCTTCACAAATGAAAGGAGGGCATCTTCCACGCGCCCCTGGAGCTGGGACTGCTGGAAGCTGTGCAGCCCCAGGAGGCAGATGGAGGCCCTGAGCTAAGGAAGCATTTAAGCCCATCCTTAACGAATTTTAAGCAGAGAAGTACTTAGTCCCACTGCAGCACTAACTGGCCATTCCCCTTTGCTTCTAAATAACCCTTTAATGTTCCAAAACGGATTGTGCTGCATTCAGAGGTATGGGATTTGACCCAGAAAAAGCATGCCTACTGAAATTGTATTTGGCTCCCATATTCTGGGAAAATCTTGGGTGGAGAGAAGGGAGAAATGAGAGAAGAAGGAAGAGGATATTGAAGGTTTCTGAGCAGCTAGAGGCTCTGTCTCCGCGCAGAGTTTATTCCGACCGGGCTATTTACTAGTATTAATCTTCGGTGGCTTGTGTTCACGACGCACACCATTTGGCTGTCTGCACTGGGTGGAGAGACAGCAACCTGTCAACGGCAGAGCAGCTGCGCGAGTCGCAGCGGACAGATGGCGAGGACGCAGCTCAGTTCTTTCCTCCCTATATTCCCCTCCTACAATTTTCTTTCCTCGCCCCCCTCCACCCCGATTCTTCTGGCAGGGGGAGAGAGAGCTACTTGGCCCTCAATGTGCTCCAAGAGCAAAATTAAATTCGCCTTATAATTACTTCCCGAGTCTCTGTACTAACAATCCGTCCTCACCGCAGACAGATGGCAACTGCTGCTGCACAGCCGGTCTGGCACGGGGCAAAGCTGGCGGACGCATGGCAGGCAGGCGCGGAGCTGGTTTGGCTCACCAGCTGCGAAGCAATCACGGAGGAAAGCCCAGCCGATCAGCTGAGGAGCGCGTGGTTTGGAAGCGTTCCTGCAGGATGGCTGGCGGCTTCGTCAGAGAAAAATGTAATATGTACTTGTCCATTAAGACTTTGACCACACCAGTTGGCACTGGGCATTTATCAGAGGACTGAAGGAGGCTGTGGCTTCCTCACTGGTGCTGGCTCTAGGTAGCTTCTCACTCCAAGCAGTTCTTACCACACCTCTTATTTTTTATTCACTTAGTATGTGTTCACATATATATACATATGCATGTGTATATATATATACACATTTTAAATGTCTATTTCCACGTACTTATGTAAAGTCTAATACAATGGTTCTGCTAATAAGCTGCTTAAGTACAATCACAATCAAGCAACTGCAGCAATAACACTAAAAGTCTCCCTTCGGTCATTCTACAGCCAGAATACGATGTCACTTTGTCAGCCATCACGGCACTGCTTTGTCCCAACCTGCCACTGCTGTAAGCGTACAAAGGTGAAAGCCTCAAGACCACCTTGAAGGCTAAACTGGTATCAGCTGAACTGAAAAGAAACATCCTTACAAAAAGAAGAAAAAATAAAAGGAACTCTGATTCATCAATAAAAAGAAAAACCTAAAACTTCTTTGCCATCCTCCTCCACTTGGTATAAGCAATGGGTTATCCTGGACTACCCAACTGGTTCCCAACTTGGCTGAAGTTCTACACAACTTTAAACTTTTTAAAACAAGACCCTTTTCAGTCTGGGTGGTGGTGTCCTCCTCTTCCCCATTTTGATTTGCCAGGTTGTCCCGAGAGACTTTTCTTGTCTTTGTTCCTCCCAAAATTTCCGTGACTGTTGAGATTTTCACACATGAATGGATGAGTTATCGCCAGATGAGAGACCACAGGCAGCCTGCTACCTGCACAGCACTCTCTGAGCTTTGGGAACATCTACCAAGGCATGTGGACCAAAAACCCACTCATAAACAAAAGCCCCAAATGTTAGCCTTTCAGCAGGCAGAGGAGAGGGAAACAACTGCTAGGAAAAAACCCAAAACAATCCTGGGCCATTCAAAGATGAACATTTTGCAGCAAGTTAATCAGGCTCAGAGGAACACTCGAGTTCTGCCAAATCACGGTTGCTGCACTAGCGTTAAATGGATTTATTTAAACCAGCCTAAGCTTCTGCTTAGATACTGTCACACTGTGCAAACAGATCACTTTGCGGAAGCAAACGGGAGGGTTAAAGCAGTCCCCAGCTCCAGCCATCTCTCCTGGGATGGAAGGAGGTGCAGTCACACGAGCGCTGAGACAGCCACCCTTTTTTAAGCATCTGCCATTTGAAGTTTAACCTGAGCCTCCTGATTTTGCCTGAAGCAGGTTAGGGAGTGCTCACACACTCTATTCTGCTAAGCAGACACATGCAAGACTAACTGCTGGCAGAGGGGCAGGGGCAGTATCAGACAACTGGGGCAAAGGGGGCCTCTCCGTATTTTAACTGGGAACAGCAGTTTGCAAACTGGGTGGCAGTGCAGCATCTTTGCTGTGCCTTATCTGAGTCATCCAGCAAAACCCACAACGCAATCTGCTGCTGCTGCCAGGAGAACGTTAACTTACAAACTTTTTTGACGCTATTTCCACAACCCTTTTGAAAGCAGGTGACAACCCCATGCAAGTAGGAGTCACTTAAAACTTGAACAAAACTGCTTCTTCAACAACAGATGATGTAGTTGGAGAATTTCAGCTTGCACAGGAAAACAAAGGAAACGCTGGAGATCCGCTATCACAAGTAGTTGAAGGGCAACATGACTCAGATTTCAGATCCAGCAGCACAACCAAACAGAAAATCTTGCTACATGTGAAAACAAACTTTCAAAAATCTTATGAAAACTCTGCATTCTAATAGCGAAAGTTAGCTGATAACCAAAGGGAAGGAAGAATGTCGGTATCAAGGCACAGTGTGGAACCTGTCAAATCTGAGCTGGTGGACAATACTGGCTGGTCACTGCTTTGACGATGAATTTACCTTAAGTCTTGCTTGCCACTGTTGTGCGTTGTACAGACATAATCACGTGCGGAGCACTTAAAATGAAGAGAGAGGGAGGGGAGGTTCTTGCCAGGGCCACAGTATTTACACCGGAGCATCAGTTATGCCATTCATGCAACAAAAAAGAAAAAATATGCCCTCCCCCCCCAAAAAAAAAGGTGAATCACAAGAGAGATCCTGAAGAGTGATGGCCAGCTTCGGCAGTGCTTACATTCACTGAGTAAGAAACAGGCGCGTACAATGGGGAGGAACCACAAGCTGGGGCACGTGGCCGGGTGGGTGACTCTGAACCTATCCTCAGCCGGCATCTCTAACCTTTACCAAACGCTATCGCTCGATCTCTGCTGAATTAGCAGTGAGAGAGCACCGCTTCTCCACTTCTTCACAGCAGGTTGGAGAACAATGCTGGAAAGCTGCCAAGGGTTCAGACGCAACGAGAATGAAGAGGGGAAACCCCCAAAAAAACAAACCCAAAAGCTGCTCGAGAGGCTGCATGAGCCTAAGCATCATTTCTCTGACTTTTTATTCAGGGAAAACTCTCTCTGAGCTTCAAGGGCAATCACACCTCAATAAAAAATTAGCTACATGTCAGACAATTTTTCCTCCAAGCTTTATCAAGCAGGCTCCATCTACAAAATAGCACAAAAGTCATTGTATTTAAGGATTTTGAATTATTATTCGTTGGAGGTTTTTGCATTATTCTCAAACCAAACAAGCCTCAGTCCTAGACTCACATACCAAAAATCTGACTGAGGTAGGTGCTGTGGGAAGGCAGCACAAAAAAGATAATTAAGCATAAGCAAAAACAGAAGCATATGTTCGCTCAGGATACGTTCTAGGCACAAGCATTCATGGGTAACTAAAGAGTAGCAAAAGCGTTTCCACATAATCTAATAGCAGCAAGCCAGACGACTCAAAAAATTCCTATTTCCCTTCACTTTCAAATGATGAGGGAGAAAAAGGCTTTTACAAGACACCACAAAAGGCTGTCTGACTTCGTTGGTTTCACACAGAGTTGGTATCTGACTGAATACCGAAGACCTCACCAAGATGACTACAACACAGCGGTCCCCAGGGAAAGATGGGTCTGGGTCCTTGCTGCTCCATTCCCCCATGCAGAGTCAACACAGCTTTTTTTTACTCGTCAGTGCTCTATTTAAAAGGAATTAAAAAATTACTTTCCTGCCTCGAAATTAATTCTGAAGCCTCAGAAGAAGTTGAAAGCCTGCTATCAATATTATATGACTGCTACAAAATCCTAGGTTCTTTCCTTACGTTTGTTTACTTGATGTATACAACAGGAATGTCTTGGTTTTGTCAAAATATTCGTGGGATGATGTTTGGTAGTTCTCATCTATTAATTAAAAAGTAGGAGAAGAAAAAAACTCAAAAAAGTTAGTTTCTCATATGATAGTGACGCACAAGGAAGTGAAAAAAAATTTACATGAACAAAAATAACCCTAAAAAGTGAAAACCAAAAATCAAAGACAAGGGAACACTCCCTTTGCCCCAAGTGCATTTTCTTCAACGATGAAGCACTCTGCAGGCAGGCCTTCAAGAGCCTGCTGCCTTTCTAAGGTTGGGGAATTTGGCCAAAAGGCTACAGGTTTTGCTAAAGAAAAAAATGCAAGAGTCCCTCGTGCCTTGCCTGACTTAATATGGTCACGGAGATTTACAAGCTGCGCTCAATCTGACTTTCTTTTACCAAAAAAATCAAACAGAAATAAGGAAGGGCATAAGACCATTTGGTTTCCTTCTGCAGTAATTTTAATGTCCTGAAAACTGGGGTCAATGCACACCCTTATATATATATATACACACACACACACACATATATACACACCAAATTTGACTTCCACCTTAGGAAAAAGCTGAGAAAAAGGAGGTGGCCAGAGGCTGGAAGAGAACACTGCATCGCCTGGAAAATGGGAGATTAACACAGATGCCTTTGTGTTAACAGAAACCATACAACGAAACGCAACAGCAGAGAACACAGCAATAGAACGCTGCAGCAGTCAGCCAGCAAACACACTGAAGATGAGGATTTTCAATTCAGGAAAAAGCTCCACTTGTTTCTGTTTGATTATAAACGTGCTCCGTGGAACCAGGGGACTCTCCAGGCTTGGTATCTCCTGTAAGAGGAAGGCTCTTCCCCCAGGAAGAAGTCAGCCAGACTGGCTCTTTAAAATGAACAACTGGAATATCACCCTAAGGGTCAAATACAAAGGGGTTCTGGTGGCTGAACCAGCATTAACTGAAATGAAGACCAGATTTCCGCTCTCCGGCAAGGGTGGTGGCTTGACTCTGGTGAGTTTTTAAACTGCTTTAGCTTCAGGGTCACTTCACGTAGGCCAGGTTTTTCCTGGGAGGGAAGAGAGAAATCTGGAAGGTCATTTCACTCCTGTCCTCGTTCCCTGCTGCCACTGTCCCCCTCTGCACCGCCTTGCTGGGATAAGGCACAAGGTCGTAGCTGCATCAAGCAGCGCTGTGCCAAACGTCCATCTTCCACTTGGGTACCAGGGACCTGCACCGCATTTCACTTGGGTGTACTGGGTAAAGCAGGGTTGGCAAATCTGCATCCTCCCCCGAAGTTATTTCATGCATAGAGGCTGCCGTAAATTTTTCCCTTCCATTTCTTCAATTTCACAATATTTGCTCCCCTACTTAACAGAAACTAAAAGCCCCCAACGTGACCGAGTATCCTAATTCACACAGTCATTATCTTTTAGGTTGCTGCACAGCTCCATTCAGTAAAATCAGCAACAGATAAACATAACCCCAGAGATTAATAGGTTTACTGTAGTAATCTACAGTTCTTAAATAGAGGAAAGTGAAAAGCAATTGGAGGGGGTGGGGAAGAGGAAGGGATGGGAAATAGGACAGCACACAAGACTTGGCTGTCAGCACTGCAGGTATCAGTGACAGCACAAGATAGTACCATTTACATGGAAAAGCCCCAAGGAGAAAGGGCATGTGGTGCTGCGTACGGACCAGATGCATACCTAAAAACTCAATGCAAAAAATGCATCAATACCTTTAGCTACTCTAAATGCACAGGTATTACTCAACTTCTCCGCAGCTGTTCACATAAACCCTGCGCTTAGATATTTTATACTCAAGCACTCTCCCAGGATTCACCCAACTCCGTACCCCAACAGCACAAACCCTGGCCCATCACACCCCGTTCGGCAGCTACAAAGCAAGCCGCAAGCACTGAGATTGGTTTGCAACAGCGCCAGGTCATTCGCTCCCAGACACCTCCTGCTACCACCCAAAGCACCACAATCCATTTGACCCCCTCTCAAAAAACGTAATAAATTAAGAACTAAAGCGAGTGCTGGTCTGAGAGGAACCTGCATCACCAGCACGCTAACGATTTTGTACTTTGTTTCCAAGGTAGGGGCTTTGCTGTAGAGTCAGCAAAACAACAGGGTGTTTTTGAAACATAAGCAAAGTGAGCCTCTTCAATTCCCCATGACTTTGGACGCCCTGACCAAGGGCACCACCATCTTTCAGCTTTATTCCAGCACAACATGCTGTGCTTCTCAGAGGTCAGAACTGTCTTTGAATTCCACTAAATCCACTGTTATTTCCTGTTCTTTAATCTATCAGTTTAATAAATCTGTTCCATTATTGTCTTCATTGTAGGGCAGGCAGGAGACTCTGCAACACAGCAGATGCAGGAGTTTAAAAAAATAAAAAAAAAAGACAAGGGGAAGAAATCTAAGCAAATGGCTTTTATTTGCTTATATCTGGGATCTCTGAATGTGTGCACGGAGGTGCTGGGGCCAGCCAAAGCAGTAGCAATGGTTGCCTAACCCCCCCATGCTTTTCCAGGAGCTGTCCTAATCACTGTGGCCATCCCGCCTAATCACTGTGGCCATCCCGAAGCACAACACGCTTCTAGATTTTATATGGGATCATGCAGTGGTAGAGTTGTGTCATACCCAAAGACCAAACCACAGGGGATCCTGCCCCATGTGATATAAATATTGGGCAGTAGGACTCGTGGATCAAAAGCCATTCCGAGCTCTTCAGAACTCGGCCAGATATATCTCACCAGGCTTTGGAAAGCTCAGGTTGAAAGACTAGGAATGCAAATAGATGTGTCAGCTGCATTCCTCATACTCCCTACGAAAGCATGAAGCAAGAAGCCTTAAAGGACATATCATAGAATCATAGAATCACTAAGGTTGGAAAGGACCTCTGAGATCATCAAGTCCAACCGTCAACCTAACACCACCATGCCTACTGGACCATGTCCTGGAGTGCCACATCTATGCGTTTTTTGAACGTCTCCAGGGACGATGATTCAACCACCTCTCTGGGCAGTCCATTCCAATACCTCACTACTCTTTCTGTGAAGAATTTTTTCCTAATATCCAACCTAAACCTGCCCTGACGCAACTTGAGGCCATTCCCTCTCGTCCTGTCCCTTGCTACTTGGGAGAAGAGGCCGACACCCACTAGAGCCGAGTACAGAGGGACAATCACTTCCCTACTCCTGCTGGCCACGCCACTCCTGATGCAGGCCAGGATGCTGTTGGCTCTCTTNACCTCACACAGTTGGTCTCGGCCCATCGATTCAACCTGTCCAGATCTCTATGGAGAGCCTTCCTATCCTCGAGCAGACTGACACTGCCTCCCAGTTTGGTGTCATCTGCAAACTTACTGAGGGTGCACTCCATGCACACTCTATGTCCAGTTCGTTGATAAAGATGTTGAACAGCGCCAGCCCCAAGACGGAGCCCTGGGGAACACTGCTAGTAACTGGCCGCCAACTAGATTTAACACCATTCACCACAATTCTCTGGGCTCGTCCTTCCAACCAGTTTTCAACCCAGCGAAGAGTGCGCCGGTCCAAGCCATGAGCTGCCAGCTTCCCTAGGAGAATGCTGTGTAGCAGTGTAAAGCTGCATCCATTCTTCTGAGTACCTGCTGGTGATGGATCACCGCACAGAAGCCATCTGGAGCCTGGACACACCTTCTTCTGGATCAGAAGAATGGCAAGCCCCATACACTTTTTTGATCAGCTGTGCCACTAGAAGAAAGGCAGCATCTAGCTGCCCATCATATCTTTCCAGGAGACATGTTCCGCATAATGTCTCTACAAGGTTACACGGGACACTAGGGACGACACGTTGCAAAATGTGCAGAGCACTGGCTTCTGTGTTAAGAGCAGCAGGTCAGCCTTCATGTTCCGTCTGTTAAACATCACACATCTGCCTGTGTATCCACATATCTTCCACGTCCCTGGCAGTGTTCAAGGTCAGGTTGGATGGGGCTTTGGGCAACCTGGTCTAGTGGAGGGTGTCCCTGCCCATGGCAGGGGGATTGGAACTAGATGAGGTCCCTTCCAACTCTAACCACTCTATGATTCTATGACATGTCTGCGTACGTATAAGCAACTGTATGGAAAACCAAAAGAAAACCAAGGAATCCTTAGAAAAGGGCCTAGTTCAGTTAACTGCCCTCTGACATCCCCAAGTGCTGCCTCTGAAGCTCTGCTGCCTATTAAAAAAAAAAACAAAAACAAACAAACAAACAAACAAAAAAAAAAAAAAAACAAAACAAAACAAAAAACCAAAAAAACCAACCACCACACTCCAGGCTGTATATAGTCTTCAAAGCGTACAGAGTGCTCCACATACAGTAGGTGGTGCTCAGCAATGCAATGACTTGTAATGTCAATGTCCTTTTACCGTTCTTCTTGCCATCACAGATTTTAGGACCTGCAAGGAACTTCTCTAGTTTGACCATTTGTGGGAGAAGCAGAACATCCTTCTTCACAGGATAACGTGATAATAGAATATCTTCAGTTTTAGTAGTGGTTTTCTTCTCCTGTTGTTTAACACTCAATAGAGAGGCTGTTGAAAGGAGGCAAGCAAACAAGACAGACAATAGGAGGGGCACATTTCGCCTAAGCATTCATCAGCCCATTTGCTTGAAGGAGAGGAAAAGCAAGGCAGAGAAGAGAGGAAAGAGCATCACATTTTTGCCTAAGCACATGGATGAAAGGTAGGGTTCATAAACTCAAATTCTTTACAGATTCCAAGCACAAGGCTTGTTTTTGCAATAGTGCTCAGTTTTAGATTGTTTTCCCTAAGCTGGAGATTTACTTTCTAAGATATCTAAATGCTCCTGAAGTGGCAACTGAGAGTCTACAGAGGTCTGAGTATGGATCACTGAAGAGGAATCTCCCTCATTTAGTCATAAAAAGAAAGTGTTAATGTACAGGGCAATGATCGTGCTTTGTTTTGTCTTTGTACTCTGCCTAGCACAGGGTGGTCTTAGCTCCTCAACCCCAGGGTTTAAAGGCGTGGGGGGGTGGGGAATCAAATCACCAATAAACAACAGAGACTAAGGCAGATAAATGAGGGACTGGAACTATTTGTTAAATAAGCATGATTAAGGCCACCAGAATTAGCATCTGCAGGACTTTCCATATGCTACAGAATAATTATGTGGGCCAGGATTAAAATATGAATGACCAAGAAACCTTCAAGGGAATTGAAGAAAGACCCCAATGTATTCAGGGGCAGATAATAGCTCTGCGATTCAGTTGGACCTCTCATTAAACACTGTTAAAAACGCCATGAAAGGGAAATGAAGTTTATTTAATTTAAATCAGCTAATAAATATTCTTTCGGATACTCTTTTCCCAGCAAAAGAGTAAAAAGAACTGATGCCAGTAGTGTATTACTAATACTAAAAACTCGACCCTAAAAACAGCAAAAGAGGAATTCACTGTACATGAGTATGTTAAGGATAAATCTTGCATCTTTTTCCTGGGACCATTCTTCAAATTAAATCTTCTAGTAAACTTTGAGAAATCCTTGATGACTGTAACAAGCTATACACGGTGCTGTAGATGGGAAAAAACTATCTTCTAACTTCTATTCTGTCCTGCCTGCATAATCACATATGATTCTGGTAGTCATACAAACACAGAATTCAACTCAAGTATCCCCAGGAAATTGTTTAATGATGATAAATGAATAAAAGTCATGCAGAATAAAATGGAAAATCGACTCATGCTGGAATGATACGCTACAGAATTAATTCGGGAAGCATGCTGCAATATCAGATTTGATCCATGCAAACAAATCTCAAGTTTTGGTCAACATCTGGCTACTTATCTGAACTTTCCAAGCAGCTTCTCAGTTACACAAAACTGGTTTGGATACTTTATGAGAACAGCGCTCTCTCAAATTTTCCAATACTTTCTGTCTTCAGGGATGCCAGAATTACCACAGGAATGTCTTTTTCCTGGCACTTTGAATTGGACCGATTCAGACCTCACTGATAGCATACACTACAGGATAATTTATATCAGGAACAAACCTTTATTTAGGAGTAGAGGTTTTGTTATCCCAACCTGATCATCTGTTTAGTCTATCAACTTGCTGACAGTGGTCTTCGCCTAGTCCTCCAGAGCAAAAATTTTAAGAGTTTAAAAAAACCCACCAAACAAAAAAAAACCAAAAACAACAAAACCCCCCCCAAAACCCCACCACAAAACACAGCAAAACTAACAAGCAAAACCGTAACCACGAAGTCATGTTAACCACCAGTGGAGCAGACAGGAGTGAATGAAGACTCTCAGTATGTAATCATTAGTGCCCGTATTTGAAGACGTAATTGATACTATAAACCTAAGTCACACCTATAAACTAATGTAGACAGCAGTGGGTGCTCCTCTTACAGGAACAATTGGATGTGAAATTAATTTACTCAGTGGTATCAATGAAAATCACCAATTCAAGCAGTTTCCTGATATTTCTCTAGATCGAGATATTAATAGTTAATCAGAGGAAGAGAAGTGGTCCTCCATTCTTCCTGGAGAGAGGCCTTAAAGTGTATTTTACAGAAAGAAAAATTAATATAGTGGTGAAAAGAAAACCAGCAGTACTGGCTCACGGAGGGGCTGGACGAGTACATCCAAGCTGGGTTAGTGCACTTTCTGGAAGACTGCTTAACCTCTCTCAGCTTTCCGATTTCCTTTGCAATCAAGACAACAAAATGACATAGTTTTTTTTCTTCTGACTTTCCACTTCAAATGGACAATGCAGGAAGTAAAAACCTGGTACTAAGTCACCAGATGAAGACATTTTGGGACTCAAGTTACACTTAATTAAAGGAGAGTCATCCTTAAGCTGGCATTGTACATGTTTGTCAATGTTTTCCCTGCCTGCCCTCTGATAAACCATTCACGCTGAAGATAGCCAAACTGCCTTCAATTTGTAAAGCAGTCACTATAAATCAGAATAAAAATATTCCTCCCTATCTAGCAACAACATACCATCTTGGAGCACTTGTAAGTCCCCCTGTTCTGCAGGAAGAACATGTCTAATTTATATAAACTCTGGCTTATTCTGGATACAACAAGAAATCCCATGGAGGAAAGATCATATGGTAAGACATCCAACCACCCAGGATTCACCTGGGTGAATTCACCACNAAAGATCATATGGTAAGACATCCAGCCACCCAGGAGAGGTGCATTACCGTACTATCGTACAACATAATATTCAGTGGTCTTTTTAATCAGACTTTTAAGGAGCTGACCCATCTCGTACCTGAAGAGAAGAACAGGACAATATCACTAGTATACAGCAACATCATAAAACTAATTAAGTTCAAAATTGCAACTTCTTTATATTCTTGGAACCACATTCTAAAAAATACCTTAATCCCAAAGAAATTAATTAAATCCAAACATAAGCAAGCATAAGAACTCGGACTGAAGAACTGCTGGAGCTGACCCAAAGCAGCAGTCTCTCCCCTGACTGCGGTGCGTTTTGGATCATGTACCTCGGCCCTTCTAATCTGCTCGTGTATCACATACAACTTCAGCAGAGCTGCACATCCCTTTCAAGTTGATCTTCACATCTGGGCAAGTACGAAATGTTGTGTCTATTACAGGACTCAGCAAAGGCAGAGGTAACTACTGTCCAAGAATATCCTTTTTTGTTTGTTTATTTTCCAATAATGGCTGGAACTTAAAGCAGGAAAACACCTCAAGCCTGTTGCTTTCTAGCTTTTCCTCAAGAGAAGAATTCAATGGGGGCCCAAGGGCACAAAATAGGAGAGTCAGTATAAACCGAGCAATGTATCTAGCCCAGCCTGCTGTGCTCACCACAGGAAAGCGTCTTCCATCACATCCCTCTTCCCATCCTCCCTCACCGCATGACCAGAAAGGCATATGAGATGAGCACTTGTTTTATGGAATAAGGGCATGTATTTCAGCTGCCACCAAGATAAGTGTTCATATATTTCCTGGATCACAGGCTCCTGTGAGATAAAGATGGAGTAAGATCATCTAATTCATCCAGTCCACCTCCCTCCCGATGAGCATCTAATCCAAGCTAGCAAAGAATGACTCCCTCCTTTCCAACAGACCAGACAGAGGAGTTCAGAAGTTGACTCCCAGCAGAGGAGTTGGCCTGCTAACTAAAGAGCCTTGTTTCTAAAATCTGCACCCTAATCCCCAGGTATGGTTCTGCCAGGCGAGATGTGACCTGGAGCTTTACTCCATTAAAAAGCAATTCTTGATGTTCAAGTTACCTTCTCCTTTGCAACCCGTTTAGTTGCACCCTCTTGCAAAGGCTAAGTGATTATCTTTTGAGCACCCACACCTCAAACTGTTGCTATCTTTGCTCCTTAGATAATCTATATCAAGCATTTTTAATCATTCTTCAGAAATCAGTTCCTTTGCTCTGCTCACCAGCTCCTTCCCTTCCCTCTCAAACTTTCAAAGGGCAGGTGTCCCGTTTTCAAGCCAAGGATGCACCCATCCACACAGCACCCGTAAAGCCTGCTATTCATCCATTCATAACCGGAATACCACGGCCAACGGAGCTGCCTTGTATTACTGCTTCACCGCAGCAGCCATGCCTGACCACAGGCCCCGGATTTGTTCCAGCCCTGTGACTTTGCGTGTGCTCCTTCACACCCAATACAGAGGTTAACCTATCATTCATTTTATTTTCCCGTTTCCATCCCTCAAGTCTCCTCGGATTGTTCTGCACCACTGGTCTACCTGCAGATAGTTACCTGCCAGTAACCGCAGACACCCAAGTTTTACACATGAGAAGATAAAATGCACTGAGCTCTTCTGATGCCTTTCATGTTCCTTCCTCGGCTGTCATCCTCCCAGCTTCTACATCACACCACCACTGAGCATAAATATGTTTTATTCTTGTACAGGAGATGCATCACCAAGTTTCCCAAAAGAGCTGCAGCTTTGTCTGCTCGCACAAGCAGCATAAAGGGTACCTCCCTGGTGATACCCAGTATCTTTCAGATCACAACTCTGCTCTGAACCGTTCTTCAGTCTCCCAAGCAGAATGAATTTCAGCCCGAACAACACAAAGGCACATACTGTGGCCAGCTGATGGGCAGGAAGGGATCTGAGGTTTACAGTTCCTCTGGATCTTCCGGCAGTCACAGGGTAATGTGACAGAAAGTAAACATCTTTCAAGTGAAAATAGCTTGGAACAAAATTGATGTCCCTTCTTTTTTTTCCTGCACTGGTCTTTGTTTCAGATCCATAATCATTACAAGAAACAATCTTCAACTCAATTGTCCGGGCGAGGGAATGCCCAGCATCATTAGGTGGCATTTTCCAAGGTAGCTGTCAGGTTCCGTTTAGCATTCTGCACTGGTCCCACAGTTTGGCTTGCCTGGAAATTTTAAATGCAAATGTATTTGCGGGGTGGCATGAGAGAACAATATCAGAATTTTGCCTCACACCACAGCTCCTCGCTCAGCTCCACTCCATTCGCTTTTCCTCCCTGCCACACACACAGATTCTGCAGCTACTAAGAAAAAGGCTTAAACAAGGAAGTCTTTACCTATTATTTTTCCCACTGAAAGACTTTCCCTGGTCTTTCTGCATCAACAGACCTAACCCCCAATTTAAACAATGCTTTAAAATCGCCTCCGACTCCAACTTGAGATGCAGAGCAAGCAAGCAATTTCTTTAATAGCAGGGAATAACAGTACTTAATTCAAATCATCTCCACACAGTATTTTCCATCAAGTGCTCGATATGCAGTAGCTAATTAATCACTGTTTTCACCACACCCCAAACTCGCCAGTCTTATCCTAAGAAAGCAGGGGAAAAGCAAGCGCCACCGAGAGGGACATGCTTCTGGGCAAGCATTTGTCATTTTCTTCCCTTCTTTGTGCTCAGTGTCAATGAGTCCCGGGCCACAGATGTAGGCAGATAATTACCAGCTCTCATAATTCAACAGTTCCTTGAGAGGCTGAGGCTGGGGCACTCATAGAGGCAAATTTTTCATTGACCTTAATACGAAGGCATTTTTCTAGCAGTGACGTTGAAACACTTCAAATGTTGTTAAATCATCAGAACCAGACCTAAGCGCTTTCCTTCTGGCACAAGGATGCTCGTGCCCACTTGTGTAAATCTAGGCGCAACCTGAATGAAGCTCAGCAGTTTGCGCTGAGCTACGTCAGACCAGAATCCATCCCAGAAACTATGGTGCGGTAAAAAAAAGCTCAAACTTTCCCTTTAAAGAACAGCTTTTTGGTTTGCGTTTGTGGTTTATTATCACACACACATGAAAGAGTGACACTTTAAAGGAAAACAAAGAAGTAGGCCAGAAGGTCAGCTGGTATGAATGGTCAGAGACTCCAGCTCTGGACCAGTCTACCTTGTTGCAGTTAATATCCATTAGAATATTTAACTCTATTGTTAAGACAGGAAATACTATTTTTAGCCATCACCTATTATTTTTATTCAAAGATTAAGTACCACTTACAGTTCTAGTACCAAACTTGCATTTTATCATGGGTATTTATGGAGCTGTTCATTTATCTGCTGGCTTCTACATAAGAAAAAATAAATTGAACTAATTTTACTGGCTTGCTTTATTGTGGCTACATTTTACAACTATAATTCTATCTGCCATAAAAATAAAAAGAAACGCCTCTAAAATGGAAACAGGGGAGATATGGCTGTAACCCAAGAATCAGATTTTTTTTAAGTGCTCAGGGCTTGATTTTTTCTTAAGTATTGAAAGACTCGGAGCTTGGCTTACACTGATGTATTTCCCTCAAGGTCCCCCCAAAGAACTCTGGATATATAAGTCTGACAACTAACAAGAACGAACCGAAAATCTGGAAATTTACACTGGAGCCTAAAAACAAGCCTAGGAGCACTCAAAATCTCGCTCTGGCTTGGGTGACGACTACTTTTGGAAATTCCTTTTCCGCTGCCTGCTTTGCAGTGTCTTTTTTCACTGCATATCCACTGGGAACGTGTCTTAATTCCATATTCCTTCCAGAGTCTTCCCTTAATTGGATTATTAATGAGAAAAAGAAAGATGAAGCATTAAGTCATTCACTCACTGGTGTATATTATAAATACAAAATCCCTGTCAATACATGTTTCATAGTAATAGCCTGCCACAGAGAAACTAGAGTTGCACGCAGTATTCACCCAACTGCCAGAACTAAGTTTTAGGCACGTTATATTCTTTGGCCACGGGAGAAGCAAGGAACAAAGACGAGTTTTGCCAGGCAGCACCACAGCTCTACGTCCAACTGCACGCTAGATGCCAAGTGGGTCCATTATTCTATAGCTGGCTTATATTGAACTATTTCTTTTATCCAGATCGTAAGAAAGCTGCCTAATCATCACCTAATATTCCTCTCTTTCCTAAAAACCAGTAGGTGTGCGAGACAGAAGAAATTAAAAGCATTTCTTTTAAATGAAGCATCAATATTTAGTTTGAGCCCCATCTTCCCATTACTAATCAACATGCTGGTAAATACAGAAACTGATTGTTTCCTGTAATTTAAAATTAAATGCTTAAAAGCACACTGGCTGGAAGTGATGAACGTTAGAAAAGCTAAATCATTTCCTTGATCCTTTTTTTAAGGCTGTCTCTCTTGTTGCTTCTACAGTATCAAACCGCTGGCGTACATCCAACTTGATGTATTCTTGAAGAAAAGGAAGACACCGGACCTTTACCGACGATCACTTACGAGCTGCCAAAATTAACAGCGACTGTGCAAAGGCACACGCCAAAACTGAAAGGGACAAGCCCATCTTCTGCAGAAGCTATCGCAGATTATACCCTTCGGGGTGGGAACATGCAAAATCACTCTAAAAAAAAAATGAAATAATCTTACTCATGCATATAGATCTTACTTGCGTGAATAAGGCTCACAGCAGCCAACCCACAGGAATCGCATTTAGAGTCAACTCCAGCTACCTGAGCTATTTCAGACTGCAAAGAAGAGAAGGTGAGCGTCTGCACAAACACCGATTTAACACTCACAGAGTGTGCAAAAACTGCGAGCCCGGGTCTGGAATGAGCAAAGATCATCTCACCGGTCAGCAGGGCTGTATTCCATCGCACCCCACAGGCACAAACAAAGCGGGGAGCCCCCGCAGAGCAGGCAGACCGCTCCCCTGCAGGCTGACCTACCTCACCGGAGACCCCCGGCCGCCCGCGGCCGCTCGGCTCCCGGGTGCCAACCGGGGTCCCCGCAGCCGCTCCCCGAGCGCGCAGCTGCCAAGGGGACACGACGCACCCCCCCGTAATGCTGTGGCCGCCGGGGAAGACGGGGGACAGACCCACTTTCCCCTCCGCAGTTTTCCGGGGCGAGCCCCAGGCTGGGCACAGACCCGGTGGCGGCGGCGGCAGCAGCAGCGCCCGGTTACGCCCCCCCC
>VWZZ01001012.1:0-51170 GCA_013399095.1 Psophia crepitans | reverse complement strand
CGCCGCCCGGGAGCGGGGCTCGGCGGCTGCTGGCTGAGCGGCGGCCGGTTTGAGGTCGCTCGGCGCCGGGCTCGTTCCTGCAGCCTCCCGAGCTGTTCTGCGGAACAGGCACCGGGGCGAAGCCTGGCTGCTGAGCCCCCTCTCCGCTCCAGCGAGCTGCTGGGGGACGGCTGCGGGGAGTAAGCATGCGGGCAGCTGATGGAACGCTTAAGTCCTACGAGAAGGGTGGGGATTGGGGCAGGAGTCCAGATGAGCCTGTCCGCGGGTGTCGAGCGAAGGTGTCACTTCTGGGGGAGAGCCAACGCTGCTCCAGGCTCTCCGTGCCGGAGCAGCTGGAAACCCACTGGGACACACCACCACGCCTTGTGGCATCGGCACAGGGACTCGTGTGTCCAGGGGTCCTGGGCCAGGGTTTCACTGGAGCGCGGAATCCTGCGCCGGGACAGCCTAACGTTGGCTGGCTGAAGTTTTCTTTATGGCTGTGTATCAATCAAAACCTGTGGTTTCGCCTGGTCTGTAGTTAGTAGTTTTGATCTGAGTTATGGGATTTAAAGTACACCCTTACAGGGATTTAAACCAAAGGAAGTTTTATACAAATCAATTCCACCACGAGTTTCAGCCACATCAAATCGTAGCGCAGTTGGGGTATCTGGCAGCCGCGCTGCTTTGGTTTCCTACCCGCGTCAGCTGTCCCGCCTGAGGGAATGGCAGCGCCGAGAAGTGGACTCAAACCATGGCTGTGTTTGGGTGTGAACAGCACAACATCGCGTCACGGTACCATAGGCTTCAAAATACGCGGTCTTCTGATCTCAGAAGGGGCTGCTCATGCTTCACTTTCTTCCTGTTCCAGTGGAAGCTGGACAGCGGTGGCTTGCTACATTAATTTGATCCCGTTTGTGTTCAGACTGTAATTACTTTGGTAACACTAGATGAAGGAATCCAATAGAGGAGAAGTAAGGACCATACAAAGGAGTCCTCCTTTGCAGCGTTCAAGGCAAATTGTTATTTAAAAGCAATTAATGAAGTACGCCGTTGCCTATTTCCTGACTGCAACAACAACACAAGCAACAACAGCCGTGCGTGAGGTGTCGTTGGGTGTTTATACCTACGGAATTCACGGTGGCTTTCGCGATTAAATGGGGAAACAATCAAGTTCGTGACTAAGTAGTCTGAGAGTCGTGTAACCTATAAAACTATATTCCTGCATAGAAGAAAGCTATGATTTCCCGCCAGCTTAACTGACCCAGAAATCTGGGGAAGACAACTTTGCCCTTCTAAACCTGCAGCGGAGGAATGAAAGGAATGAAAGTCCACGATTGCCCTTGTCCCCAGTGCAAAGAAGAGTTAATCTGAGGATCAGGGAGCAGTTTCTTCTCCAGATCTGTATTTTTTTTTCAAACAGTAGGTCTCAAGGACAAATGAAAGCCCTTGGAAGAGGCATTTTCATCGCTGTCTGTTGTCTCCATTTTAGAAAATCTAAACCGAATGATTAAAACACAGTTAACTGACATGCAAAGGAACCTGAGTTGGGTCTTTTATCCATGAGTGTTAGAGAGTCACTAGTAAATGATGGTTTTTTGTTAGGAGCTGGTATCTGAATTTGTCATCAGAAGCCTCAAATACATTCGTTTATTTAACAAAGAAAAAAACATACAGGTTACATTCTCTCTGGAAGTTTTTGGAAAGCTTTGCTTTTAAAACTGCGTACTCCCCAGCAAGGATAAAACTGAGAGAGTCAGTACTTACAATTGATTTTATTGATGACTACCAGGATCATAGCTACAGCCGAATGAGGAACCTCTCTGCACCCCTCTGCAGCCCAGCTGACTTCCGTCAAAACTAACATGGGCACAAATCCCTTTCTGTTAGGAGCCTCTTATGGGATCAGAGCCTCATTTTGCAGATACGATATTGTATCTTGGTGTAAGAAATAATAAGTTATGCTTGCTTTTCACAACAGGAAAAAAATACCAAAGAACTCCAGTTAATCTCAGTGCTAGATGGGGTAACATCAGTCAGAATACACTCACGTCCTTTGCTAAAACAGCCAAATAAATCCAGTTGATTCAGGAAAAAAACAAAGTGAAACAAAAAACCAAAACACCAACAAAAGTCCAAAACTCGACACATCACTAGCAACACCTTCCTGCTAAGGTTTAATCTGCATACTTACACTTTTTATTAATGTAAGTACAAGAGATGATGGGCAGAGTGTAGTACAGGGTAGGTACACTGGTAACAGCTCTAACATGGAGACAGCAACAGTTCAGAGAAAGCATCCACTGGTTTTACTGCTCCCCATCAGTACAATAGCAATATAAATGCATCGAAAAGCAGACTAGGAGTGTTATAACTGTAGTCAGCCCAGGTGCCCAGGGTAGCGAAACACTCTGGTGTAGAATTATCTGGACATAGGAACCAGTTGTTATTTTTTTTCCTGTCTTAAAGGACACAGCCAGAGAAACAGCAAGCCCTCTTCAGTACCTGCATGAAACTAGAAACAATCAACTAAAGCACACCCAGAAAGGCAGCAGAAGCCAAATCAACAGGCAGCTCGTCCTCATTCAACTCCAGTTTCAGATTCCTGTCCGACAACGTGCTTTTGGCAAAACAGGAGGTGTGTGGAGGCAGCCGGCTGGGGTGGCAATGGGTGGCATTGGGTGGCAATGCAGGAGGATCCCCTCACTGCTCTTCATGTCCTCACAAAGATGGCTTTACTAGCAGGCACTGTGCGAGAGCTGGCAGGGCACCCTCACACCTCAAAAGCCCAAACTGCTGCCTTGCACATCCAAGTACACTCTCGGTCTGCTGTGGGGGGAGGCAGAAGTTTGTACGGCTGGAAAAGGAGGTTTCTCCACCTGAGGGAGCTTGCCTAGCAGAGGGTCTGTGCTAAGCAGCAAGGTAATTATGCCTCACAGGACGGGCCAGGTCTTGGGGGCTACCCTACTGACAGGACCTCACCTCGCCTCCATCTCACTTCACTTTCCTGCACTAGGCGACCATAGGGACCAGCAGCATCACGTGCAAACAGCCTGAGATGCGGATGGAGGCAGCAGCAACTCTTAAGTCAGCTCACCAAGTTTATGAGCTCCTTTCCCTCCCACAGGTGATGTCACCAAGCAGACTTGATTGGATGGCAAAAACCACCTGGAATGTTTGCAAGGTGCAGGGTCACTACCAGCAGTATGAATCGCCAGCGCAGCAGCAGCAACGGCTGAGACGAGCATCTGCAAAAGCTGGGCTGAGCCAGGCTGTCAAGCTCTGAGGCAGCTCTGCAAGAAACACCATCATCCACCTTGTTGAAGACTTGTGCTCACGTTCTCAGGCTGCCAAAGAGACAAGAGATTGGTGAAGTTAATTTTAAGCCAGCATTTCCTGGTGCCCACTACACCGATGTGGCACGTTGTTCAGATGTCTCAGCTACAAGAGCAGAAAGAACAGGTAGGGCTTTTGTAAATGTAGGGCATTAGCTGTAAGCACTTTTGTTTTTTTGGTGCCCTCAGCAGTTCACAATTACCAAAACAAGGGCAAACCTCTTGCCTCCTGAAGTAAAAGCTGCACAACAAAGTTGTGGATGGAAGGAAATTCACGCTAGAACAAGCACAGGAAACCACAGAGCTGCAGAAAGGATGAGTTAATGGAAAAAGGTTTGTGTCCTGATACTGAGTAAAGGCTGTGGAAAACTACCAGCTCACACTGTCAAAGAGTGTGACTGCCAGTCTGTCCTCAGTTAAGCTATGGCATGCCCACTCCAGGCAACTTCATTCCGTAGGTATTATTGGAGGCAGAAATTTCCCTCCATCTGCAAGAATACCTCACCAACCAGTCATTTTTCTAAACAATGAAGTAAGAGCACTGAGAAAGCTCAGTTTTCACCAGCTGGTTAAAATTAATACAAGGCCGGATTTACTTTATTGCACACAGTTACGGGTTTTGTGCGCGCACTTGTTTTACATGGCACCGCTGTTCCATCTCCTCAAATTACACAAGGGATTGTTGTCAGAGGAGCGAGGATGGGAAGCTCCAGGGAAGTGAATCACAGAATCCTAGAATATCCCGAGTTGGAAGGGACCCATAAGGATCATGGAGTCCAACTCCTGGCTCCACACAGGACCGATGAAGTGAAGATGAACCATGATCACAGAATTTTAAATAGGGCTTGTAGTAAAAAGGTACATTTGCAGACGGTGGAAAAGGAAACCTGCCTAGGCAACCAAGGCACAAGTAGGTGAATAAATAACTTTCTCAGTTATGGGACAGCTGGGATAACGACCTCTAACTTCTGATTCTTAATGGCACCTTAGAACTTTGGCTTCCTTCATAGCTTAAGTGGCTCAGAAGCAGGATGCTTGGCTCAGGCTTCTTTCCACACCCCTTCTCTAGCTGCACAGTAATTACCACCTTTTTAACTTTGCATGGGAAGCCTTTTCTTCATTCTTTCTTGGCTAGTGAAATTGTTTGCTATAGAAGTCTTTTTCATCTGGAAAGGAAAGATCTTCTCAGTTTGCCCTCAGGCAATGGTATCTTACCTTTTTTTTTTTAATGAGCTTGTTGGTTTTTGCTATCTGCCTTAGATAAAGCAAGTATTTAGGAATGGAGTGGAATCTGATTTACAACATAAGGAATAATATTTTGTTTTTCTGTAGTGTCTTTTATCCAAGAACACCAAATGCTTCGCTAACATTAATTAATTAGCTCTCTCAAAGCAGCCAGTTGAGACACTGATAACTTTTTTACAAAATAGCTGCAATAAGTAAAACACCAAAATCAATGTAAAAGCAGGTATGAGTTGCTGAAGGGCGTGTAGCATATCAGCAATGTACCACTGATATGTGTCTTAGATATCCTATATCACTTCTCCGTGGTCCAGGACCTTTCCAACCTCGAGGTACCTCCCAGTGTTCTGGTAAGGTAAATGTGAGTACAGCAGTGACTGTCTACGTGAAGATGGCTGGCACCAAGCATTCAGCATACACAAACAGAAGCATTTTTTAGTTTGAAGTTGTTTTGGCCAACATTGGAGGATATACAAAATAAACCAGAGATTTCAACTTGACAGCAGAGAAAGAAAAGGAACTTCAGTTCAGCTGACATTTCAAAAAACAGCATCTTTGCTGATGCAATCCAGTGCAATGTCAGCCCTGAGCGCAATTACCAGTAGCAGTACTGCAGTACTCTGCAGAGATGCTGGCTGGGATCTCTGCTCTTTTTGCACGTAGCATTGCTTAAACACACTCAGGCAAAGTCTGGCAGGAGCCCACAGTCCTGAACCCACCATCCCAGAGATGAGAGAGTTATCAGCTTCCTCTCCTCCCTCCCCCCCACCTGCCCGCCGGAGAAAGACAGACTATCCTTCCTTCTGTTTTTATTTCACCTCATAAACTAACCAGGATTGGGTAACTTTCACATGAAGCTTTCATTAGGAAGAGAATCTCAAATCCAGACTGAACCTTTGATCCAAATCAGTGAGGCTACCCTAAGAATACACAATGCACCTGAGGACCAAAACCACTTGTCCAGGATGCCAGGGACCCAGGTTCCCAGATGTTGAATTTGCCTGCAGGTCTCCCACGGCTCCCGTAGGAGCAAACCCACTGTGACTTTGGCTGCTCTAGGGAGGCTCTGTGTCTGATTTGTCTTTGGAACTCTTCAGTTTAGTGTGAATCATTTGGTGTGAACTGGGCAAAGAAACAGGCTCTTGCCCAGGGACCTTCCTGTTGGACATCAGAGAACCAGAGATGATGTGATCGTGGGAGTGCCTCCATCCCTGACACGCGAGATCTGCCACCAAGAGCAATTTATCAAAAAAAGCTGTTGCTGCCCTCTCACCCTATTCGCAACCCTGTTGGCAAGGGCTGTGGCGATGCTGACTGTGTCTTACTGTGTAACAGGGCTGCAGGCTCTGCGGTCCCCTCTGTCCCTCCGTTTCTCAAGCCTACCTCACTCTCCACATAGGTCTAGACTGCCCCTGCCTCTTGCCGGTCAGTTGGTAGTCATCCAGCCATGTGGAGTATTCGATGACCTCCTCCAAGCAGAACAGCCCTAACCAGAAAAAAAGAAAAAAGAAAAACCAAAAACAGTGGTAATATTTTGAATCTTAAAAACTGTTGCAGGAAGTGGAAACTGTTTCTGCACCGCTCTGCTATGGGTACTGCAGGGAATGATGAAAGTAGTTTCTTGATGTCATGCTCTTGCCCTTCTGAATCAGCAACACTCTTTGGTCTAGGGAACTAGGTTAAAGGACTTCTCTGACCGTCCTTTCTAAGATTTTGGGTGACAAATAAATTTGGATCACTATTTGTTTCACCACTGGATCCAATTCAACTATCCCTTCCATGGCTGTGATGCCATGTCGCGCATCTATCTCCCTTGCTACTAAGTGGTTGCCACACGCCGTGCCAGTGCTGGCTGCCTTTCCTTGATTGCAAAAGCGATTTTTACACCACATAATATCATTAAAAGTTTGTTAAGTGCTGAGGGTCTTTGTCAAAGAAGAGAAGGTACATAATTATCATGATTAAATTTCCCAGAACCATGAGACACTCAGAAGCAAGTGTAAAATGACACAGAGATTTCAAGGAAAAAATGTTTGGCTAAAGAACCCACATACATTACTTACAGTGATTTCAAGTTCTTACAAAAATATTTTCATTTTAATATTTTTCACTTTGTATTTTCTGATATGTTTTTTTAAACAGTTTGCTTATTACACTGCTGAGGCTCTTAGAGTCTGTTTTCTTTTTTAAGTACTGTTTTTAATTACCCTGAAGATCAAACTCAGCGTAGTCCTATGTAACAGATTTTAAATATTAATAGCAGCACACTGGTAATGCTGTAGGGAGTAATATCATCTTCTTTAAAATCCATATACCAAAATGACTTTAATAAATAACATCACAAATCTGATGCTGATTAAAAGTAATAAAATTATAGTTCATAGATATTTGCTCCCGTATACCCACTATTGCAGCTGTTCTCTCAAAAATGTTACCATTACCACAAAAAGATCTGAATTTTCTGTCAGGTTCCAACACCATGTCCTATTTGTCTGTGCATAGCCACGGCTGCTGCCAAATAATAATAACAAAAAAATGCTTGATCTCTGTGTATCCGGATACATCGCTTGCACAATGCCTGGCTGCCCAGGACTGTTTAGCTCCGCTCTGTTTCATTTACACTTTGGCTAACACTTGTTTGCAGCAGCACCCATAGCTGACCTTTCTCCTACAGCAAATACAAATTAACCCAAATCGTACATATTTGTGGGTTAAAAGTTTCTTGAGTTTAAACTGCTGGCCTCTACTGGCTGCATAAGGAAGCGGGACGTCATTACAGACACCCGTACACGGCAGCAGAGGTAGGCTGGGAAAATGCCAGCTATTCTTGAGCATTATCTCCCCTTGGGAATGGCTGAACACTTTGGGAGTTGTCCAAACCAGAACGTCAGTAGGTAGTTTGTTACTCAGTCAAGATCTGCAAGACTGCAAGTTTTAGATTTTCGAAAGGTCAAGTGGGATGCCCACGTGGACAGGTACACGCTTCGGATGTATGACAGCTTCTCTGTCAGGAGCAACTCAGCTCCTGGGTCAGAACATCGTTGCATGTCCAAAGACCACCTCTGTGGAAGAGAAATATCTTTGATCATGCAGCAATGCACAGTAATTAAGGAGTTTTTTTCTTGAAGAGAGACAGTTCAAGGAAGTGTAAAAGATAAAAACTTTTATCGATATGGAAAGATGAACAACCTACACAAATCGCTGGAAGAAAGGCTTGTGTGCCACCAGAATGGTAAACATTGCTCACGTAACAGTTTTTACTTCTCCTTTGCTCTGATACGGCCATTATCAGGCAACCAAAACATACAAGGGTACAAGTATAATAATCCTTTCTGCTTTTATCTAAACTGGGGTTTTCAATCTCTTTTTAGCTGTGCAATTGTAAAGCCTTCCAAGTGACTCTACAGCCTCCTACGTGCCAAATGTAAGCCCACTTGCCAGCAGGATGGCTTTTTTTGTTTGTACCTTTGGGTGGACCCCTTAAAATCAGAAACACTCAGGAACCCACCAAAAAAGTAGAAAAGTGAAAGGCTCTGATTTAAAAGGCTGTCCCTCAGGAGCAGCTGGAAGCCCACTGCATGGAAGATGCAGAAAAGCAAGGTAGAAAAGCACACTAAGAGCAACGGTCATGGATGAATGAGGAGGGAGAAAGCAGTGTTAGGGTGTTTGCTGGCTCCTAACTGTTCCAACAGTGGAAAACCTCTGTGTACTCCCCAGGAATATATCATCCCTGCCACTGAAGGAACATTACCTGCCATTCACACAAAAGAAAGTGTGTTCCAAAGACTGGTTAGAGCTTTTTTTCACCCCTGCACTAGAGATGTTATCTATGCCATGTGCTACAGTTTCTGCTTTAATAAATACCTTTGTTTAATGAACGGTACATAGGGGAAGATTCCATGATGTAAAAGACTGGTTAGACCAGCTACAAACCCACCAAAGAGTTTCAGGGTGATATTGCATAACTTCTTCAAGTTCAGCTGTGCACTGATGGTTTTTTAACGTGGGAGGTACCTATTTTCCTTTTACTGTGCTTCTTTCTCACATGGACGGTATGGACTTAATATACACCAGCATGTTTGTGAATACTGGGCAGAAAAGTGTTTCCTCTTCCTCCCCAAGAAGTTTTCCTCTGCTTTGCCAAAGTTTAAGGCCAGTGATAAGTCTAAACCCAGAGAGGAGGGTGGATGGTGTGGAGCACCAGAGGCAAGTCTTGTAGCTCTGTTGACTCCTAAAGAAGTCATGGAGGACGTGCCGCTGCCTGGGCTCAGGGCAGGTTCAGTCTATATGGAGCTGTGGAGAAGGAACAGGAGAACAGAGCTACTGAACCAGCCTTTGGAGAGGTTCAGCACACACTTCTATCTCAGGGGGTTTGATTAACCGGTAAGCATCCAAGAGAGGAAATATGGCTAATGCGTCTGCCTGGCCTCCCTGGAAAGCACAACAGCAGTACACCTGATCTGCCAGGGTCAAATAAAATAAATGCTCCTCTCTCCTCTTCAGAGCATCTTCCAGCAGCCTCCACCCAGAGCAAGACCATCATGTGCATTGTACAATCATAGTGCAAAGCTCTTCCTGCCCCAGGGGGTGCCAGCTGAATGGAGATGGGCAGAAAGAAAAGCCACACAAGGAAATGTTGCTCTTTCCATCACACACTTCATCTGACCACTAGTCCAGGCCCCTGCCAGTGCCCTCTAGTCCCCAGAACAGAGGGAAGCATAGCCTACCCCAAAACACTGCAAAACCTGAAAACATAATTAGGAGAAGCTGTTTCTCAGTGTCAGAGATGTACAATAGCCTAATGATGAAGATAACCGAACTGCCCACTGCTCTGCAAAGATGAAGTCCTTCCACTCAGCCCAGCCATGCACCTCGGAGCAGATCTGCAGAGACCAGGCACAGAGGATGGAAAAGCACCTTATTGTCATGGTGATCTGATGATTCAGTCTCAGGATTTTCTGTTAAGTCTGGTAATATGAGAACAAAGTGTCATTTACTATTAGGATGATTCAATTCAAATGAGGTCAGATTGCTAACTCATTTTATGAAAACCACCAGATTGTGAGATGGGATCCCAGACTAGCCCAAGCTTTGATATGAATCCGTCAAGACCTTTTCTTTTACATGGAGCTCCTCAAAGACAACCTAGAAGGTGTTCAAATTTACGAGAAGCCAGTCTTTATTAGACCAAAAACTTGACTCATTGACTTTTTAGATCAGAAGATGCCAAGCGACTAGGTAAGACAGTAGGTAAGACAAAGGAGTAGTTGAAAAGGCTTATAAACAAATCTCCCCTTGCCCATTGTATCCTAGAAAGGCAGGCCATTACTCTTAAGTTACATTTTGGAGTTTTTTAGTGGATTACCACTATCTGCAGAGGCCCCTCAGTCTTTAAGAAGTTTTCTCTTACATCAGCACAGAGCTCAACGCATGCTTGCTGCTTCTCTCATCGGTCTCTCGCTTCCTTGCTGTGCTGCAAATTGCTGCCTTGCTAAAGCCTTGCTGCCGCTTCCTCTGATCCACCCTATAATCCAGATGTCTCTCTTCCTTGGGCAGATTCAACTGCTTCCTGAGGGAAAGAGCATCCTGTTTCCTTCCAGAAGCCTCTTCACCCAGCTACTCTAACTCTTACAAGGAGATGATCTGCAAAGCGAGAGCTGTCTGTGACGGGTAGCCATCACCATTAGTCAGCAGATAGCAATTAATATTTGTTACTCTCTGAACTGTGACACGACTTGACTTCCCAGCCTTTGCTTGTGGTGGTGACACAGGCACCCCAGCTCAAGGTCCTGTTCACAGGACCGGCACGGAGGAACTTGCTTTCCAGCCTCATTAGTACACATGGGCGGGCTAGAGGGGTGTGTGTGGTGAAGGATCAGCCATCAAGTCTGCAGGGCAGGAACAACTGCTGTGCTGCAGATAAAGATAAAAAGAGAAGACGTCATCAGATCCTCCCACAAGCTAGACTTTTGTAAATCTGAAGAGGAACTTTCAGCATGCAAAACTTGGAAAGAGGACATTTCTAAAGAAAGCCACTTGCTCTGACAGTATTTTGGGGGTGGTGGGTGTAAGATTCACAGTGTTGAGACAGTGAATTTGTCAAAAGATTGGAAAGATGCTTTAGCCAAGAAGCCCCAACAAATATCTGTTGGGAACAGACTCCTTGTCAGTTCTGATTGAAGCTATCAAAGGAGTCAACTTCAAAATGGTATCGCCATATCTGCTGCCAGTAAGTGTTCTGGGAGAGCAATACAAAACTAAAATACATGTATTTAAAAGTAAAGGAACACAAGACTTACTCTATTAGATTTTGTTTTCAGGCTGCAGAATCAAACACCAGCACAATCCTCATTTTTTTCAGGAGGTTGCATAAATGTATGGTCCATCATAGTGTGCGTTATGCATGCCAAAATAATTATCAACAAAAGCCTGATTACTGGAAGAGTAAAGAGCAGGCTCTTCCTTGTTCTGCCAACGGTTCAAGATTTTAGTACTTCAGAGCCCATTTTTTCCAAAAAGCACTTTCTTCTTTTAACCTATGCTGTACTTCTTCATAAGGAATTAATTCCCACCCAAGCAGCCAGGTCTTTCCCAACTTTTAACTACACTATGAAGATCTCTGGAGCACCACCATGATAAATGCAAAGTGGGTAGAAGCTGCTCCACATACACTGTCTTGTCTCATGTTGAAACAGACTGAATAGAGTGATCAGGAATTCTCCGGTCTGTTGTCCCCAGAAAAGCACCCCTGTCCATAAACAGTTCTTGTTGCCTAAGAAAAAAGGTTCTTGGCTCCCCAAGGAAAAAGGTTCTTGCTTAGCCCCAGCAGTGAGACTTCTGCAAGGCGGCCTTGAAAGAGCAACAAGACATGAGAACCTCTTAGCATGCATGGACTGCCCGCCTAACGTTTGGGTGTCCTTCCAAGCTAACCAAGTAGTCTCCTTCTGCAGTCCATGGGGGGAGAACATTATACCTATGCTGCAAGCCAGGCAAGGCCAGCAAGATCTGGAAAGAACCACTTGAAGCAGCCAAACTAAAGGTGCCCGTCCCCTAGGCCAGTGTTTGGTGAGAAATGGCTGCTGCAGGATAAAGGCTGTGGATTCTGGCAGGGAAAAGTCTTCACACCACGGTATTACCTGCATGTGCAATTGGTTCTCAATCTGCGCTAGCACACTATTAACACAGCAACCAGCTCCCAGTCCTGCCAAAGCGCCGTGTCCTTCCTCCTGCCCCTGCCTGTTTCACCCGGTTTGCCTTGTGCAGCTTCCCAATGGAAGGGCTTGTGGTATTACCTTTACGGACACACGTAACTCTGCGGGTCTGGAGCAAAGACCCCTATGACTAAATGAAAACCATCCATGCCAGGAATTGGGCACCCCTGAAACTGAGGGAGGATGAAGCCAGGGGTTTGGTGAGTTCCACCCATCTAGCTCCTCTAGCATTTTTGCCCAACAGTGCTAAATGAATTGAGAAAGCTTCAGGGAAAAAAACCCCTTCAGCAGCGCACAACCTCGCTGCAGAAAATTATTCCTCACTCAGCAAAAAAGAAAAGGAAAGCGAGTAAAACAATGTGAACGATTTATATCATTCCACTTAACCAGCTTTTCAAAAGGCAGTGTGTGGGCACACCACAATTATTCATTTTTAAGCTGTGTCTCACTACTGTTATGAAGTGGATTCTGCGAACTGGCTGGCTGAGGCACTGCAGGGCTGAACCCGCTGGCCTGCGACATCCTCCCCAGCCCTGTCTCGCAGAAAGCCTCTCTGAGGTTAGACTCAGAACACCTCTGGTGTCGTTTTCACAACATAAATAATCGCTTTATGAACAGGGGCAGTACAGCTGAAACAGTGAGCTGTGGGCATTTTGCGTGCAGAGTGCCAGCCTCACCTGTCGCAACACGCAAATTCAGGTTTTTCTGTCAGGTGGCCATAAGACATGGGGATACAAGGCGATTCAAAACTTCCCCAACCTACCGAACTCCTAAGGTGAGGACACTGCCATGGAAGAACAGAAGACCATGATCTTGAAAGGATATTTTTCTTAAAAGATCTTGCGATATGTTTGTTACATCACACAGGTACAATTAAGTGCATGCCTGTGCAAGTGCCTAGACCCAGAGGACTCAGCTCTCGGTGAAACCAACAGTGAATATACACAGCCTTTTGAACCCCTTTTCACTTCTGGAATGGTGTTTCATAGCCCCAGTGTAAACAAAAGTTTTCTCTTTTCCTGAACCACTTGGGCAGCAGGTCGCAGCATGTGCTATGTGAAAGGTGGTGGATATTTAATTTTCCTGCATACAGTCCTGGGTGTCACTCACGGGTGTCTCTGCTCGATAATCTGGACTTTCTATAAGCAACCTCTGATGAGCCCCTCTGCTAACGCAGCACAGTTTTCAAGCATACATGAAAGAACTGATTTTTTTTTTTAACTGATCAGAATCTTATATTTTTGCTTGAGCTTTAACTGATGTTTTGCTTAATTAGAGCATTCTTTCATTTTTGATTTTTTTTTTCCCTCCAAATGTCAAAGCTGGTTGCTTCAAAGGATCATTTCAATAACCCCTGCAGGAAGAGAGAAAATTGCTCAGAAAGATTAAAGGGAGCACAAGAAGGAGGTGCAGACAGATAGACAGAGCGCAGAACACAATATCTAACAAAAGCCTGATCCTACTCCCACTACAGTGAATTTGCAGAGAAAGTGGAGAGATCAGATATGATTTTTTTGCGTCTAAGACACATTCACGACAATATACCAGAATAGTAAACGCGACTTCTGTGACATTCATGAGGGAGATTTTGGATGAAGCTTCTCTCTTTCAACAAGGAAGATCAGAGCAATTCTCTGCACCAGGTGTCAGATTGCTGATATGTGGTTCCAGCTCAGAAGAGCTCCAGAAAACCAATTTTAATTCTACATTCTCAATTCCTTTATTTTTTTCCCCCAGAAATGTAATGTAAACGGAATAGCCCTTTAGACACAATACTTCCCCCCCCCCAAATACACACCACATCATGTTAAAGCTTCATGATAGAATGTATTATTTGACACATTTCTGTAATGTTTTCATGCTCTGCAGCCACTTCAGTGTGTTTCTGTTGCAGGTCATCCTGACAGAGAAATGTGTAAATGTAGAATTCGGAGAAATGAACTCTAGCTGCATCATTATGCACATATCAGAAATATCAGTCTTGCTTCAGCCTAGGCTACAGGGAATTATCTGTACATTTTCACCACCAAAGCTGAGGACCTGATGCTTCAAACAGTCTGTAAATACAGAACCACTGACTTCAGTGAGGCTCTGCATGTAAAAGAGTATCTTCACACAGCGCTGCACCATGCCATGCAGACGTATCCAGAAAGAAGGGGGAAAAAAGCCACACCAGCTTCTTCAGGCATTTAGCTCAAGCTCCTTTCATATTCAGAGTAATCTTTATACTGCCTATGTAGTTAGTGAGTAACAGCGGCTTCATTTCCTGGTGGGGGGGCAGGGATTGATTCAAAGCACTGAGGTTTAATGCTAAAAGCAGCTGATTTCATTAGCACACCCCCCCCAACAAATTCAACTAAAGTTCTGTAAAGGACCAACATCTTTTAAAGACATTAAATATACAGCTCCTAGCTCTTGGAGGAAGAACCTTCCCACTTTAAAAAAATGTTCTTAGAAAAGCATACCTGCATTGTATCGCAGAGACACACAAGTAAATCAAAGAACCACGGATATTTCTAGCCTAAGTCTGGTATTATCCAAATACCCACACTCCTGTGTGAAAGGAAGGAAGGAATTCAATGGCAAAACTGGAAAGGTTTAAAGATCATTATGTCTTGATTTTTCACCTTCCCCATTACAAGACAGCAGCTTTTTTATCAAAAAAGAAAAAAAAAGGGTAAAAATAAAAGGAAAAAATAAGGATAAGATGGATGACTTGAGGACTGGAAAGCCTGCCTTCATTCCATCATGCAAGATAAACACTTGAGGAGGCCTGATAACAATCTCTTAACAAGCTCCACGCAGAAAAAGTTTGTGATACTAGATGGATGATTAAACTCGAAGCAAATAGTACTACAAGGTGCATTGCTTGGAAGTTACAAAAGTTCAGAACCAGACAAAAGATTTTTTTTTTTTACCATATAACACCATTAGAATGGTGAGCAATTAGGGAACTACTGCCCTGATGTCACCTCCCAGGTCCCTGCTCTGTAGTGACTTAAACCCCAAACACGTGATTGAGATGCAATTTGTTTGGCTTACAATGACCTTTAGAGATGTATTATAGGTGTAAACACATGCATGCAGTCACACAGGCACGTGCACAGAAGTGTCACGTGAATCTCACACGACCATTACTTTTCTCCACTATAGCCAAGGAATACAAGAAACACCTGGACTGGGCAAAGTGATAAGGCCAGAAAACATCCTTGCATCAACTTTGTTGCACTCTTATGTGTTCTTTAGTTTGGATCTGGGTTCCCTGGATAGCCAGGGCCTCCTACCCAAAGCTTTTCTTGTGACCCTTTCACTGTTCTTCCTGAGTATTCCCAGTCCTTCAGCGAGGCCACAAGCTGAAGTCTCAGCTCAGGGAATTTTTATTCCATTCGATTTATCGCCTATTAACACAAGCTTCTGATCATTAACTCAGTTAATTAATTTGAAGAGGAAAAGGAGTGCAAACACTTAAGAACTTTTCTCCTTTCTAGGGGTGGCCACTGTAGCAATCTGAACATAGCTCCTGTCAGCTGGATCATGTGTATTAACACTATCATAATACCTACTGCAAACTTTACGCCTTGCCCTCTAAAACATAAGCAAGAACATCACACCAGTTTAAACTATTCAATATACCTTGCATGAAAATATAAAGTTAGTTCAAAGATTAAGGCAGCTAATAGAAATACCTATAAGTTCATAAGTCCAACAGGGCTTTGCCCAGGCCCCAAATGGATTGTGAACACTGTTCGTTTGATAATCATGAGCCTTTCCCCTTTTGGGGAGTAAAGTCATGCCCTGAGGGGTACAGCTTTCCTGGAGCTTGCCCCATGTCCTGTAGCATTAACTGAGCTCTCACCTTGCTCCAGCACTTGCAGTGCTTTAACCCTCACCTCTCAAACTCTGAAGAGGTTTTTCCTCTCACCTCATCATATCCTCCTCCCTTCAGGAACATACACGAGTCCCTACACATTAAAAAAACTCAACAAAAATAGTAAAATTGCAAAACATTTGCTTGCATTTACCATTCCAAGCAAATGAGAAGTCAAATAGCAGCTACGGCATTCCATTTTATTTGTCATTATTCACTGTTGAGCTGAACACGCTGGAACCACGCTGGCTTTATATAGCCTAGGCTGTGTCTCATCTGCCATGCTTTCAGAAAGACATGTGCACATTTACTTAACATTGGAGTTAAACCAATTGGGATGTTGCAGAGAAAGCTCTGTAGAAGGCTACCCAGGCAATCTAATTAGATTTAATTAGGCTTACAGAGGAAGAAAGCTGCATAGGCACCACACACACATGCAAAAATAGAACAATAATGGAGGGGGGGTGGAGGACAAAACACAGAAAGCATGTCAGAAAAATGAATGGGAAGAGCTTGAAGGGAAAGGGGTGAGCAGGGCAGGCCTGGAGCCTTGCCTAGTTGAACAGTACAGAGAGGATCAGGCTCATTCAGAAATAGTCTTAGGGCAAACGAGAGCCTAACATTACCAAGAAGCAACATCTTTAGCTCTTCAAAGAATTTTGGGAATAGAATGAAGACAGGTTCCTGGCTGGGATTCATGACACATGTCTAATGTTTATATCTTTTTGGCCTCAAAGAATTGCACTGAATGTACAGGATAGGTTTGCTAGGTTTTTTTCCTTCTGCTGGTCTGAGGATAGCATACTTTTCACAAACTGAAAAAAATTACATGGGAGAAGCAGCTGTAGATTTTCTGAATAGTAGCTATGAACTTGGGGAAACAAACAAAAAAAAGTGAGGCCTTTTGATCCATTCGCTTGCTGCAAAAACTTAGGCTATTTTGCTTGGCCGCAGCACCTGAAGCTATCTGCAGCCAGCGTGGAAATTCTAATGATATTCCAGTGAAATAATCATTGTTTGCTCCATAGTTACCTGCGTTTGTTTCTGCTAAGGAAGGAGACGAGTAATCAGTGAGGGCAATGGACTTCACAAATCGTTTTCTAAAAAAAATAATCTACATGGTTGAAAACACAAATGCACCAGAAGAGAAGCCAATAAAGGTATGTGTCCTAAAAAAACCCCATAGCTAACAAGGCAGAAACACTTCGCTGCTTTTCTTTCCTCAGCATGCACATATGGCAAGTGACATTCCTAAATCTTTGCTACACTTAGTGGTTCTTTATGTGTGCCAGCTTTTAGCTTTTTCCTGTATTCACAGGAATTCTCTCTGAGGCAGCTCTCTTTCCAACATGCCTCTTTTAGAAAGATTTTCACTTGGAAGGAACAAGATATATTTTTAGGAGACCTACATCACTTCATGCAAGGCTCCTCCAAACTCTCTGAAGTCAATGCATTCTTCGTCTGAGCTGTTTGTCGTTAGACTGGGCAAAAAACAAACTGAGAAAAGCAAAGAAGAAATATGATCATGAATGGGAACGCTGACTTTGATCTGCTTGTAAGGTTGCGCTGTTCATCCCTGAAGAATACTCAGATGGCCTGAGGGTATACCTAGAAGTTTATGAGATAATTGAAATCTAGATAAAAGATTATAACAGCAACAAAACCTCTTGCTGATACAAGACTTTCAAGAATTGCAAAGGAAAGGCTTGCTTTCTACAAAATGAAGAAAGTCTTCTGTTCCCTGTTTGGGATGAAATTCTATATAAAATATATATTTCATGCAATGAGCTCTCCAAAAAGAAAGGACATACACTTCACACAACCTTTCCTTTTTTGTCTACTTTAGATTGCATTCTGGAAACCACCATTACTGGTAAATAACAGATTACATTAGTCACTTGTTATTAACTCTTTTTCCATTTCTCAGTCTCCTATTCAAGGATTTTGAAGCAGCTCAGAGCAATTGCCTTTAAAGCTACAAATAACGTTAATAATACCAGTGGGACTTAATGGTATAGCTTAATGTTATTCCTAACCTTGCCTAACTGCAGGTGCTGGTCTCTCCTCTCTTGGCTGTACCCTCCCACTATTTTCATTGCATCAGATACAGACTTGGCAGCTATGAGTTGATTCAGATCAGTCTGCAGAAAAAGGAAAAGGAACTTCTTGTCTTTGAGATTAGTGAGGTGCTGTGCTGCCAGCGGGATTGCAGTCCACCATATTCAATGCAGAGAAGCTGGTGGGGACAGGGCTGCCCTTCTTGTCAGCGCATCATAAATCTGAGGGGTTATGATGTGAAGTCACACCCCTGGGTGTCCAAGGAGGGAATGGAAATTACATGGCCCAGGCACCACATCTTTTTCATCTCTGTGAAAGTAGCAACGTAAATTCCAGGTAAAAATATTCCAATCAACAACTAATAAACAGAAGGCTGGCAACGTAAGCTGCAGAAGTTATTTGGTGAGTAGTTATGAATCACAGAGCCACTGCTCTAAGCTGAAATCAGTGTGTCAAACATTTGGAAGCCAGCAGAGAAAACAAACCCAGGAAGGATTACTTTGGAACGCAATGCATTAACTATGGTCGTCAATCTGTTTTCAATTATAAACTCCTTAAGACATCTAATATGTCTTGTCCTATTTACAACAGAGCAGTGATCACGCTATTAGCTTTCAACAATACCTAAATGATGAGCATGAAATTAAAGCAGTGAGTAAACTAGACTGGAATAACAATTGTAATCATGAAGAAATAGAAATAATTGCAGGTAAATTGTCATGGCGTAGCTCAGACAGGCATGGATCTGCCATGTAAAATGCCAACATGTTTTAAAAGGGAAGAGCCATAACACTCCAAGAAGTTATAATTATGGAAAAGATGAAATAAATTCCCTATTTGATTGCACAGTGATACGTAACAGCTGAGGAACAGTATCAATCTTGCAGTATGCCAAAGATACTAAAGTTGTAGGAACTGGAGACCTTGATTCAGCAGAGGCCACGGAGAGTAGGGACATCTTTATGCTTAAGCTTACCAATATTCTGAAGGGTTTTTTTGTTAAACTGCAGTCGACAACCAAAACCCATATTCAGAAGCTTACCACTCTGAGCTACCATGCATCTAGCAAATACACTAATAAAATCCATGAATTATAATAAAAAGTACTGAATACCCTTTTGTGGGTCACAGAAATAAGGGTTATAGAAAATCCATATTATTGATGATAAATTCCTTTATTGTTCATTTATAAATTGAAACATGGAATGATGTGTCCCATGCATTTCAGAAGAGATGCACTGAAAGTGAATTGCTACATCTGGTTTGTGTGACTTGCATGCAATATATGCAGTTGAACATTTTTCTTTTAATAAAAAAGCTCTCTAGAAATGCCTTTTTCTTTTCAGACTGATTTTTCTAACAGTTCATTATTTCCATATCAGGACAGTCTGGAAATTCCTACAGAAGCACAGAGGCATCTAACAATAGACACCCATATGCACCTGATAAATTCCTCAGGATTAACTAGTCTGTAACTTGCACTAATTCGCTTCCCATTGATTATTGTTGATTTTCTCTGGAAGATATCCAGCTGCCCAAAGTTAGAACAATGAAGAAGGCAAAGAGACTTTATCCACTTTTCTTCCAAAATAGTGAGGAAAAAAGCAAATCTGGTGTCAGGCATTCATGAGTAATTCAATTTTACTGCCTTGGCTGAAATTCAGATAATGTTTAAATGGCTAGTCTGCCTGCGTCCCACAGAATGATGATACTACATCATAAGGGAAGTATTCACAGGATATGGTAAGGTATGAATGGCATATCAGTATAGCTGTGATTGCATGAGCTACATCAGATTATCACTGACAGATCTTTTCCTTGTCTGGACCCATGAAGGGCCATGAAGATGAGAGGGCTGGAGCACCTCTCCTATGAGAACAGGCTGTGAGAGCTGGGCTTGTTCAGCCTGGAGAAGAGAAGGCTTTGGGGAGATCTAATTGCGGCCTTCCAGTACGTAAATGGGCCTACAGGGAAGACACAGAGGGGCTGTTTACAATGGCATGGGGTGATAGGACAAGGGGGAATGGGTTTTAACTAAAAGAAGGGTGATTTAGATTAGATATTAGGAAGAAATTCTTCCCTGTGAGGGTGGTGAGGCACTGGAACAGGTTGTCCAGAGAAGCTGTGGCTGCTCCTGGATCCCTGGCAGTGTTGAAGGCCAGGTTGGATGGGGTTTTGGGCAACCTGGTCTAGTGGAGGGTGTCCCTGCCCATAGCAGGGGGGTTGGAACTAGGTGATCATTGAGGTCCCTTCCAACCCAAACCGTTCTGTGATTCTATGAAAAGGAGCTGGCTGTGAATATCAGCACTGCTAGGACCACCATGACATTATGAAAAATCTGTAGACAATATACAAAATGTTCCAAGCGTAAACCTGATGCATTGCATTTTGACTAGTGATAGGTATCTGAGAGACCCCAAATTCTCATTTTTGCCTCACATATTTTTCAGTTTCTGGGGGATGATGATTAGGCTATGGATAAAAGTTTTAGAGCTGGCTGGTGGGACATAGTCCTCTGTTGAAGCTGTGAATGTTACTTACACTGTGTAAAGGAAGAGTGGGCTAAAAGTCATGATTCCATGTCTGTTCACAAGCAAAGACCAAAGATGTCAAAGCTGAAAGTTTGGCCATAGGCTCAGTAAGATCTCTAGGACAAAAGTCAAGTGAAATGCAACTCTCAGACCATGAATGGACTGTGATGAGCAAGATGTGTGACTTCGCCGAGAAAATGGGAAATGGAGAAGTTCAGGAGGCAAAAAAGATGCCAGTTAGCCCTACTAAGTGAAAGTAGATCTCTGTCTAGAGGGAAGATGAAAATGGGGACTTTGTTGGTGCCAAATTAGAGTTCTGCAACCGAGCATGAGTGTTAAAGCAGTGGTTCTGCCTCACCCTTTTGCTCATTTCAGCACCTACCTCCTTTAACACTCCCTTTACTCATATATTTACAGCCAGTAATCAAACATTCAGCTGGGTGGAGCATTCAGCCTTTCAGAGGATGTCTCTGACAGTCATTGGCACTTCCTTCCAAAAAATGTCTGGAACAAGCATTTGGCTAAACATAAAATTTCATGTCTGTCATCATTCAGACAGTGCGGTGGCTGCTGTTTTTACTGCTTTTCTCAACTCCCATGGCTTCACATAATGCCTACAGCTGACCTCTACCAGACACGTGGTCCTGTTACATGCAAAACACAGATGGATTCACTTCATCTTCTAAAGTGTAAACAGTTATTTGGAAGGTAAAAATGAACAGCAGTGGCAGGAGAAGACAGCTACATTTGTATGACTTGGTACAGAAATGTCATTTGTAGTAGTAACATTTGTTCTGCCAGAACATATGGAGAATGAAGATAATATCTTTGCAGTGCACCAACATTAATAACTTTGGTACCCCATAATTACATAGTGAAATACTGAACCAGAATGAGTTCTTCTGAGTCACCCATATAAAAGTTAGTCAGCAATACTCAGCAGAGCTGGCTGGAGCAGAAGTAGGTGTGGGAAGGGAGCGAGATGAAGCTGTAAGTGAAAACACCTGACAAATCCACCACTCAAGTGTTCATCCCTTCTTTTTTCTAGCACGATAGGAAGTGTAGGATGCTCTGGAGTCTCATCTAGGCAGGAGTTAACATTTACAGCAGCCGTTGGAGCTCACAGTCAAGCCTCACCATGACATACCAATGCTGCATAAACATCAGGAGTATCGCATGGACTGATTCTCCAGAGCCTTTCCCTGTATAAAGGCAGAAATCAGTTGCAGAAAGGGAATGTAGGCTGGTTAGACCACCGTACTATCAGCTGGAGAGTTTATAGAGGGTAAGTAAGAGCTGTATACCCAGCTTGCATTTGCTTCATTGCCCATGAGGAGCGTGTCACTTAATCACCCTTCCCACTTTTGACCATTGTTTTCTAGATAAATTGAAAACTTGACACAGGCACTGTTGAAACACTTTCCCTCAAGGAAAGGCAATTGTAGAGTAAGTTTTCTAAGCTGTTCTCGTAGCACACTTACACAAGCTTTCTACCAGCACTTCATTAGAAGCAACAGCTGCAGATCCAGCTTTAAGCATCACTAATACAACACTGGCTCAAGTCTCACCCGGAGATCTGGAGAAGTTAAGCTAAACATTGTAGTTCTAGTGATTTGATGTTTTATTCAAGAGCCAGTCCTAGTCCCCATGCTCCTAAGGGGACCAAATAGGCTTATATACAACACCTAATTCCCCGAGTCCAGCTGTAAGTGTCCCAGAGCTCTCTTCTCTGAAGAGACAGCTGCTGTGATCAAGTTGTTGCCTTTCCCAACCCTACCTGTAAGAACTGCTCTACAGTCTAGGACTCTCAAGTGTCATTTGATACTGAGACTTGATTCAGGATATCACTGCTGGTGCAAGCTGTTTCTTCTGTGCTACTCACTCCTTATTCTGCTAGCCCATCTCTCCCAGTACTTCAACCAGATGCAGATCCACAGAGACAAGGCAGGTCCCAGGTCAAGCCAGGAAGTCAGTCCATGGGTTGAGGGCCAGTTCAAGGGTGATTGTAGCAGTAGCTATAAACTGGCATTTTCCCAGCATGACTCAGGTAGGAGCAAATGCCTCAGGGCTGAGCTTAAATAGAGCCGATGGGTGTGGGTGGAGGCCTCAGGTGAGGCTGGTCAGGGTTGCTGAGGTCTATTACTGGGCCCTGACAGAAATCCTCTCAAGTGCAGTAAAAACATAAAAGCTTTTCAGACTTTCCTGTCTTCCTACAAGCAGAGCCCTGCTCGCTTTTGGGCACAAGGAGAGGATATCACTTCTCTTTTAGGCTTCTGCTGAGGAGTATTCGTGCTTCTGTCTATCCTACCATCCACAGATCTGACAACTGCATTTGCATGTTGTAGAAATCATCGGTACTGCTTAGCAGTGCCGTGGTAACTATCACAGAGAGAAGGTGAAACTGAAAACATTCTCTATGTGCTGACATGTAATTCCAAAATAACTAGCTCCAAGGTACTTTCCCTTTTCCCCTGAAGTGTTGCAAACTGGTTGCTGCTGGACACCAAGTATGGGATCAGCTGGACCATGCTCATGGTACTTAGTGGACAAATACTCCAGTTCCAGCACAATTGTCCATTGGGTGAGGAGCACCAGTCCCCTCTCCTTGTGGGCTGGCACTCTGTTTCAGATCTAGACCCACCTCTGTTAACCAGGACTACTCACAGAGCACAGCACCATTCAGAACACGAATGAGGTGTTTGCAGTTAGAGCATGAATCACTGTGTCCTCTGTCACAGCTGCCTTCCTAATGCAGCATCACAACCCATGTCCTTGGTACATCCCTGTGGGAACGCCTTGATGATCCCCTTCATCCGCTCTAAATCCAGAGTTCTCCTGTGAATCTCTTTGTACCTAACAAAGCTCATTTTTAGCCAGAAACCCCTCTCACCACGAAACTGCTGGTACCGTCACCAGTGGCAAAACAGGACTGCAGGTGAAGTGTCACAGCGTGGATTTACATCCCCCTCAGCTGAATGTGCCACCGACCCCTAATCTACCTTCCCAGCCACTATGGAAGAGGAAGAAGTGCTTAACTGTAGCGTTGAGATTTGCTGGGGGGGGTCTTGTTTCTCCCCGTGCTCCTCTGCTTAACCCGAGCCCCATGCCCTGCGACTGCACTGCAGACGCGCGCTGTAGCCTCCTCCTCCCGCTCATCCCCCCGCATCGCGCCTCTGCAGAGGACAGAATGAAATTATGCCCGCAAGGCAGTGGTGGTGGTGGGAGGAACTAATGCCATTAATTAATTACAATTAATGTGCAAATTGTTGGCTAAAGAATTTTTAAGAGAAAAGTGGTTTATCTCTTCTTCATCTCAATTTTCTGTTTTTCCTGTAGCAGGAGAGGAGAAAATGTACAGGTTTGTTGTCAATACCCCCTTCCTTTAAAAACCTGTTTTCTGCACCTCTTACGTTTTTCTCCCCTTATTTCTTTCCTTTGCTTGGCAGCACACTAAGTGTGGGAAAGGATATATGGAGAGACAAAAAGGCTATGAGAGAGGGAATATTAAACACAAGAAAAAAGAACATTTTGTATGAAAACATTTGCAAAGTATGTCAGACACGCAGAATTATTTCCGTTCAAAACCTGCAGACAAAAAATGACTTAAAAATTAGCCTTTTTAAAAGAATTTTTGGCTTTTTCTACTGATTTTGTTATCAGTGTTTCCAGGGACACATTTGTGTAATAATGACTTTTCAGACGACAAAATCTTGCAAGAGGCAGCCTCGCCTGAAGCAGAACCCTTCCAGGAGCACAACCCAGCAAGGTAGATAACGTCTTCATTGTGCTTGGGTTCTTATGTTCCCAGCTGTCACTGTTAATAAACGTGTTTCAGATCAAGTCTTACAGGGTGTGAAATACAGGAATAATAAAGGAGGAGAACTCATCACTTGGATACTTTTGAATATAACCAATACACATGAAATATTGCATTGTGACAAGCAGAGAAGGGATAAAATGAAGGCAGATATAATTTTTTTAATAAACTGGTATTAGGGTTCATGAAAGCAATATTCGTTACATTATCATGCAGAGTTAAACCGTGAATCCTAAACATACATTTCTTCTCCTTACATCAAGGTACGCCCAAAGAGTCTCCGACACATGAAGCTTGTTTAAAAACGCCGGAGCCTGAAGCAGCGTAAATAGAGTTGCCTCCTTGCAAATAATGGGGCTCTGTCAGATTTTACCACAGAATATATAACCTTGATTTTTTATGAGCTACTAAACCAGGAAATGGCATGTAAAATGAGAGTAAGTCCAAACAAACAAAAATATGCCTGTGTCTCTTGTTCTGATGTATTAAGATGCACTCATAAAATTGGATTTCTTGTAAACTGCAGTGTTTCCTTCTGGGTTTGACACTGGAATTGTTAAGACATTTGTGGCCTGAATCCCCATGTCTCTACAGGGATCTTGGCAGGAATGGAGCTTCCTGGAAGTGAAGACTGAACTGCAGCTTGTGTTCCAGTTGCCAACAGAGAGAAGAGGGCATCAGGAATCTGGTGTCTCTGTGTCTTTTCTCCTCCCTGCCTGGATACCAGAGATCCTGTACTGCATGTGAGTTTTCTCTGATGACCTGAAAAGTTGTGTTATAGACTCCAAAAAACATTGCCCCAGTTGTCAAGAAAGGAAATCAAGAACCCACATGACCGATGCAAAAGTAATCAGAAAAGGCTATATAGAAGTAGAAGACAACTGAATAGCTGCTGAAGAGGTCCTACAGCAGAGGTGGTGAAAAGGTTTTTATTTACTGTGCTGTAACACTTTCACGTGGATGCTTTTACAACAGCAGCAGGCAGAGGCTCACATGAGTAAATAAGCCAAAACTTTCTGTCTGCAGCAATATTGTGTTATCATATTCCTGCCTGATGAAGAGCTACGCTGTGGTTCAGCTGATCCAAGCCTTCTGAAGAGACGAGAGGTAAAGTTCCTGTGGTTTGTGCTCCCTAAAGGTTCTTCAGGACATTTATTAAGAAAGCAGATGTGAACCAAAGCACTGTGGCCGCTATCACTTTGTACCAAATCTCCTCCCATAACCAAACTTCATTGTTAAAGAAGTATCTGATGACATTAATTAAAGTCACATTATTGCTACATATATACCATAGTCCTGCTGCTTTTCAGTAGAGGATAAGGGATTGTATAGACACCCCTGCACAGACACACCTTTGCTTTTATTTGTAGCCCAAATGACTTATCCCAGTTGACATAGGACTACCCGCATGCTTGACTATGGTCAGTTGTGGCAATCCGGTCTTCTGCATGCTTCAGGATCTTTCAAAATGAAAGATGTTAAGTGGTCTAAGATATAGTGTAAATTTGTCCCTAAATTATTATGGGTTCCTGAAGAGTGAGTCTTCCAGGGATAAAGGAACAAAAACTGGACTCTGCTGAGCTTTGCAAATGAACAAGAAGCCATCTAACGAGTAGACAAGTCCAAGCCAATCTGCTGAGGAACTGCAGAGCAACTGTTTGAACATCTGAAATTTTATGTGAGTGAAAGGAGAAGCCTGAGACCTTTTAACAAGGATTATTGACATTCATTGACATTATTGACGTTCATACAGAATTGCGTAAAATGCTTTGGAATGAAAGCTAATTGAAGCTAAAGGGAGCAGCAGAGCTAGTAAACAAAAGTATTCAACTTCTTACCGACCAGTCCTTACAAGGATTGCCATTTTTTTTGTCTCATTGGACTTTAATTCAAAGTTTTGTTTAATTCCAATTGCTATTTTTAAACCAAATTTCAGACAACAGTTTAACAATCATTGAAATATTGAGTGTTTGTGTAGGTGAAAGCCATGAGAAGTACCAAATAAATTCCTACTGGTGATGAAAGCAACTAAAATGCAAAGCAGCCAAAGATACTTGGCTGTGACAAAAATGGATGTATATCATTAGACAGCTCTGGATTAGATCTGTTTTTCCCAGCTGAAGGTATGCAGTTAAGGACTCCTCTCTTCTTTTTCCAACAGCAGCTCAGTGCTGATACAGCAGATTTGATGTGTGGTGTGGCATTTGCTAAGTTTGGCTTCAACTTCTTAGCTACTGCCCTGAGTCCCAAAGATTTTGAGGGAAGGTTCAAGATCTAGGTCTGCTCATCTTCACCTATTAGGTGTGGTTCTGGTGCATTCAATCAAGTCTGACATGGTTCTGTTCTAAACACATTTTTCTATCTAGTACCTTGAGGAGATATGATCTCCCTTACCTTGGCTGCAGAGATCTAGACTTCTCAGCTGCTTCTCCTTCTGGGGACAGCTAGTGAAACAGTGGATGCACAAGCCTGTCCTTTTGGGAAAAGTGAAAGGATTACTGAAACTGAGAAAATGGAAGAAGGGTATATACCTGAAAAGGACATAATGGTTCAATGCTGAGGTATGCTGAGTTTTTTCCCCCAAATTTGTACTCTCTATATTTGATCAAAACAGGCACAGCCGCCCTTAAACGTAAAAATAGGGTACTGAAGTAAGAACGTCAGTCTTTGGTCCAGACAAAACTGTTTCAGCAAACTTGGAAAAAGCAAATGAATGAGAAAGCCAGAGAAGAGAAGGTACGTGTCCTGGTTTTGCTGGGATAGAATCATAGAATTAATATTCTGCACAGAAAAGCAGCATTTTAGAGCAGACTGCAGCACCTAATTCTATGAGAACAAAGTTGATAAGACACTTTGATTCAGTTGATGGTCAGCTATGGAATGCAGGTTTCCACAGTGATCAAGGTCTTCAGCAGGTTTGAGATAGCCGGGGGCAAAAGCTGGGGGGACAAAAGCCAGGGGGGCATCTGCCCCGAGCTGGCCAGCAGAGTATTCCGTACCATAAACGTCACGCTCCCTGTAAACCAGGAGATTCTCTGGGATGACCCTCTCTCTGTGACGGCTGCTGTCCCTGGGGGGTCTCGCCCACCACCCCGTCCCTGAGCCCCACTCTGTGCCCCCAGCCCTGCCCTGCCGCACGCGGTGACTGTCGCGTTCTGGCTGGAGCTGCGNTATGCTGTGAGGCCTTCGTAGCGGGTGGGGGGGGGGGGGGGGAGGGCATCAGAAATAAAACAACTGTCTAAACCATGACAATATGGTTTTACTTCTAGGAGCAATAAACATATGTGAAAAAAGATTTTGGAAAGATCAGGTCACAGAGCTCAAATCATTTAATAAACATAGCAAACATGTTGCTGAAGGTACCACTCCACTCAAACGCCTAATAGGGTTGTAATGGGAATAAGGATGATTTCCAGGGAAAGATGGATAATCTATTCAGGGGTGCAGAAATCCTTTCTGCCCAAAAGTGGAAATATTAAAACAAAGATTTAGGAAGTGAGAGTCATTATAGACTATATATAGGACTTTCCCAAACAAGGGTCTAGATGATGTGTATGCTTTTAAATGTGGTCAGTCCTATTAAACCTGTTCTCACTCAATACCAAATGAAAGGAGCAGGAAGTTGAGCATAAATGTGTGGAACAGTTTGGCTCTTGCTGTGGCTTCTCTTGTTACTTCATATGAGGGATTATTGGGTTCAAGAATAATTGAGATCCCAGATAATCATAAGGTGACCTTCTCCTTCCAGTCCTAGGAAGACCGTTGCCTCACTCTGACATAGGACACAGTCTTTGACAACTGTCTATGCCTCTGCACGGGGATTCTCCTTTTCTGGAAGCAGCACTGAATAAAACTAGGTTTGTCTTAGCTCTGTTTGCCTTGGGAAAACTCACCTGCACAAGCTATTACAATGTAAATATAAGAAAGGCAAGTGTTAGTGCTGAAGACAAAAAATATGAGCTAATTGTCATTACAGTTTTACAGAGATACATTCTGCAATAACCTAAACCCATCTTTGATCTCATAACGTGTAAGGTTCAAGCTCGTGCCAGCCTATCCATCTGAGAAAACCCTGCTTCTGTCAGCAGCGGTATCATAGCGGTGCCTAGGATGTAACGCTGAAGTAACACAGCCGGGGGGAAAGGCCTTACAGCTTTCTGGCCTAAGGTCTTGGACATTTTTAAATCCCTTCCAGCGTCAGAAATAAACCCGCAGCTGCTAGGTGTGATCACTAATGCTGCTGAACAAAAAAATAAGGGACTACAGAGTAGTACCAGAGAGCTACAAGACACACTGGGAAGAAACAGGCATGAAAGTCACCGGCTGCCATAGCTGAGCAAGCGAAAGCCTGTCTGAGAGCAACCAAAAGGAACTGTTTGCTATCAGATACCAACAAAGAGAGCAAAAATGAAACGATCCTATAACATTTTCTCCAGGGATGGAGGTGTAATCTGTCCCATTCTATGCACCACCACCAGACTTTAAGCCAAAATTAACTTGAATTGATCAATTTTCTACACAAATCTGGTGTCACTGAGATGAGTTTCTTCATCTGTGCCAAGGGCTGGTGTTTTCTTAAGCCCATGAGCAGGCTCTTTTGTTATCTCTAAAGTATGCCAACATCCTATCCAGCTTTGATTTTTCACCTCTAAGGGAATACAGGGCACAAACTGCCATACTGTGAGGCAGTTACCATGCTGTGGAGGAAACCAAGGCAGCAGCTCATATCAGTTGCTACCCAAAGCTGAATGCCATCATGGACAGTTGTGATCGTGGTTCTCCAGGCTCTTCTAAGATCCACTCTTAATTATTACTGCCCTGCCCATGTCAGCCCTCGCCTTTGGCTGGGGATCACTTTCCCTCGGCCCAGCATGCACTGCTGACACTGCACGTGGGACCTCTGGCACTGCCAAGCTCTGGTGTTTGATAGACTTCCCAGCTATGGCCTCAACAAGCTCACCTATCCTCATGTCACCTGGTGGCATCAGGTTTAAGTCCTGATGAATGCACAGGAATGCATCTCCTTAGCACATGACAAGAACCCGACACACCAGCTGGGTCACTTTCAGGTCCCTCGTGGGCCAGGCCCACCCACAACTCCAACAAAGAACAGGCAGCTGTGCCCTACAGCAGAGTCAGGGCCGAGGCACCATAAATCTGTCAGGGTACAAACCTCAACAGAGCTGCCTGGTTTGCTGCAGCTGCATACAGAGCCAGTGCAAATGTTTGGAGGAAGAGAAGAGAGTGTGACAGCGTTATATGAAAACGAGGAAAGGAAATGCTCTGAACACCTCAAGCAGCATAACCAAGCATATGACTACTTATCTCAGTGTTGTGGTAGACAAAGGGGTAAGCACTGAACACAGCCCCATGCTGGTATTGATGACTTCCTTTAATATGGCACAGCCCTCTGCTTTACATAGATCATCCTGCATAAAGACCCGGGAGCTCCAGTCCCTCTTTCTCAGTCCCACTGAGGCAATACGAGAAGGTCTTCTTTCAGATGAAGGCTTGGGCCACGTGGCTTGGTCAAGAACAGTGGTGTGTCCTAGCTCATGGACGCCAAGGCCCCTAACATGGAGGGGGAATGTTTCCTCCCTCTCCTGATGCCCAGTTCCAGTGTGGAGCATCGCATAACTCCAGGCCATTTAATTTTGTCATTTACACCTCTGCTTTTCAATCTTCCATCTTCCTCCTTCTCTCTCCTACTGCTACAGGTTTATTTTTCAAGGTGCGCCGAGCTGAAGGCAGCCCATGTTTTGCATTTGGGCTGCCTTTGGCAGTGACACAGACATACAGCTGTTTTCCTGATGGTCAGGAGGCAAGTGCATGAGGACCTGTGCCCAAAGGAGAAGCAGGCTAGCAGGATTCCCTCACTTTCCAAGCCCATCAACTGCTGGAGCGAGAGGCAGGCACTGGAACAGCTTGGCATTGGATGGCTGCCACTCTGGGTCACCATGCAAGAACCATTCTCACCAAGGCATGGCTATTGGCTATCTTTTTCCAGTAAAGGTAAAAAAGAACTAATTGCTCAAGTTCTTTTCTGAATTTCCCTAATTCGGAAGCAATGGAATGAAGTGGCCTGCTACTGCAGCTGGAAAAGCCCTCTCATTCCCAAAGCCTAGTTTTCACATGGTGTTAGTTCAGACCAGGTGACACATGAAGAGACTCAATCTCAATACAAATTGGCCCAGTGTCATTCACTGCAGGGTAGTTTTATTTACTGAACATTGGAATTAAATGTATATTTGTACTATTCAGACTGGAAACATATACTTAAGAGATGAAAAAAAAATTACCAGAGCTCTGATAGGAAAAGTTTCAGCCTCTGTCACTGTTAATACAAACGCAAAAATATTCTTTTTGACGGTAAAGAACATTCACTATTATTAACAGAGCAATTCACAATAAAACCTATTCTTGTGTTTGCAAACGTCTGAACAACTCTTCTTAAAATGCAAAAAGTGCTTACAGTACATGCAGTCCCACTCTTTTCTATGCACTCCCACATGTGTCTTGTGATCTGGGCAAACAATTTTACACCACTGTTCAGTCATTCTGATTTCAAAAAGAATCAAACAGTATTTGCAGACTTACTTGTTCCATAAATTTAAGTCCATTTTCTTTTAATTCTGATGGTGTTAACTCTTCCTCAGGGGAAGATCTGCGCTTGCATAGCATTGAAGTCAGACGCATGTTGTGCATAACAAATTCCAGGACGCAACGTCTAGCTTGAGGGTACCTGAACAAGTGTGCTCTCAGAATACAATAACTAACTATAAGCTAAGGATAATGTAACTTACTGTGCATGTAATATGCATAGAAAACTATGACCAACCATAAACTGACTATCCTGTAACTACTCCGTAACAATATATACAGTAAATTGTTAAAAAGACCTTGAAGCAGCAATGGGTGTTGAGAGCCATTCCTAGGTGATGTCTCTCTCCCCATCTGGAGGTAGAGGGGAGCTGTGGCAGGGACATGCCTGCACTGTTTCTGTCTTCCATGGGTGGCTATCACAGCCCAGCTGCAAGGAGTGGGCCAGGGGCCAATACACTGTTGCCCTGGTGGCTTTGGCCTCATGCTCAGGGAGGTCCATGTCCATGTGTTGTGTGGTGGCAGTGGTGGCTGCAAGGAGAGTGGCACATCTGTCCCAGACAGTTTTTCTCATCTTTCCTCTTCCTCCTCCTTTGTCAAATCTGCTCTGCCTGGCTCACAGTGTGATCCCTTTCTCACCATAGGCCCTGCTAATGGCTCTGGAACAGCAGGCAGAGAGGTCACTGGTGACATGGGGAGGCCATGGGGTTGTATAGAATAGAATAGAATAGAATAGAATAGAATAGAATAGAATAGAATAGAATAGAATAGAATAGAATCATTAAGGTTGGAAGTGACCTCAAGGATCATCTAGTCCAACCATCCCACCACCACCTATTACCCACTAAACTATGTCCCTAAATACCACATCTAACCTTTCCTTAAACACCCGCAGGGACGGTGACTCCACCACTTCCCTGGGCAGCCCGTTCCAATGCCCGACCACCCTTTCCGAGAAGAATTTTTGGAAGAATTTTGGTACCCCAACACCAGGGGGATCCTCCTGAACTCGACCCCAAGGGAGCATCCTCAGGAGCAATGGGTGTCCTTCATTGGGAGTGGGGTTCAAGGGCTGCCCTCCTGAGGACCCTTCTCCTGGGCCATGTCACTTTCCAGAAAGGCTTCGCCTGCACCAGAAAAGTGCTCTCAGCCTCCCTGTGACAGTCATGGGCTCTTTTTCAGGGTGAATCCCCTACTATCTTGAAGGTCATGACCAAAGATGTTAATGGGTACAGCCCCTAGAACTGACCCTGAGAGGTTAGGGAGCACCCTGATGTGAAAGGCTGAGCCCAGCGAAGGCCATGCCATGTCCTCATGTCCCCACTGTACTTTTGGAAAGCCCAAAATCCAAAATCAGTTTCATTTTCTTAGTATAAATTAGACACCTGAAGAAAGCAGACTCTTTTAGAATTTGCATCTGCTTAATTTAAAAGTATTTTTCTGGCCAATAAAAGTGACATTTATTTCATACAAAATATTGGCTTCACTACTCCTACTTCAATCGATGATAGCGTCTTTTCAGAGTAATTTACCTAATCATAGCTCTTTGAACTAAATCAACAATGCAGTTGGATAATTACAGTGTAGCAGAGCTAGTGAAATCAGAGCATCTAAAAACAATACTGCTGAAATCAGAAAACTGAGGTAGTTTCAAGATACATCCCATTTACTAGTCAAAAATCAAGTGAGAAAACCACAGTTGTTCTGGGCTCAGTAAACAGCCATCAAACACAGTCCTGAAGAAACAGTTGATGACTCTACCAGGAAATTAATGGAAGAAGGACAAAATTCAGCAACTCAGAAGCACATGCACATTTACCAAGTAAAATCATTAGCTGGTGTTATTTCAGAAATCAGTTTCCAAAAACATAGCAAAAACAGTGGATTTTTCTGCCTCAAGAGGTTGGTCTACTGCCATGAGCAGATATTTTCCATTTCACTCACTATACCATTGCACTGGTGCTCAGAAGCCCCATCAGTGACGGGAGAAGGGAAATACACACTAAAAAAGTCTGTGCTTTGAAAGAACAAATAATATAAATGCCAGATTGTTTAGAAGAGGTGAATGAGTTGCACGGTGGGAAACAGCTTCACTGAACATTAGACATGGGGTCTCTCAAGACTGGAGACAGAAAAAGATTCAATGTCTCCAGTCTCCAGGCTGTCTCCAGACAACAAAAAGTCCCATGCTCTTGTTTCACGACTATGACTGCAACTCAGTACAGCTTTAGATCACATTTGGTCCAAACTACAGAACACTTTTGGCAGTGATGCAGCCTCTCATCACCATTTATTTATCTCACTACCACATGCAGAGTTTTGGATGTTCCCTTCCATTTACAGTTCATTACCACTAAAATTCATATTTGCACTGCTCAATATTTAATACTCCCAAATGAGTTATTTGCGGTGAGTGCAGGCTATTGGACTGAGGGCTTCCAAATGCCAACTCATGCTATTCCTCTGCAACAGCCTTCACATACAGGGCTGTAAACTGGCCTGAAACCTTATTTTGCCTCTACATTAATAATTATTAATCTAAAAGTGTAATTGGAGAGCTTGGTATACCACTGATACATGGTTTCTTCTAGTCAATAAAGTGTGATGATATTCCCTGGCCCTTTTGTACTGCAGTTAGCATCAAAAGTACCATCATAAAGCTAACTTTGCAGAGGATGCAAAAAAGTAATTAAACTGTTATTGTCTGTTGCTTTGTAGCCTTTGAGAAATTCAGTATGAACTGAGGAGGAGGGGAAATTAAAAAAAAACCACCCCAACAAACTACTTTGCTGTAAATACATTTTTAAAAAGACTTTTTGTGGTTTACACTTTTGACAATGTTTGTGTGAAAAGAAGAAGCAGCACCCAGAACTTCCTTGACCTGCAGATCATATAAGGTGGGCTGGGTACATGTGCTAACTGGTACATGGGACACATTTTTCTTTGCTGTTACTTAAAAGCAGCGTCAATCCAAAGCATTCAGCAAGATGTGTATTAGCAAGCCTGTGACTTCTTGGCTTAATGGTTCCCACTGGATGAGTCCCACTGACTGAACCAGAGAGGTCTCTATGGGTTTCTGTACAAGGTATGGTGTCCCTGGGGGAGTTCCTGTTGTTGGAGATGCAGAGGATGTCACTTTTCCACATGAAGCAGAAATTATCTTGGATGCTTGCACAGTTCAAAAGTTATGAAAAACAGACGTTGTTCAAAGTGACGGGAATACTGTTAGTATCAAAGTTAATTGTTCATTGCTTTTGTTCATGCATAGCAGCTGGAACAAAGAGGGAGTAAGGAAAGGTTCGGTTTGGGCCTGTCTGGCCACACCAGTTACAATTCAGAAGAATGGCAGTGTAGCACATAAGTAAAATTTGCAAATTATGCTAGATGTGGAAGAACTGGAAAAACACCAAAGTTAAGGAAATAACAGGCAAGGAATCCCAAGGTCCTATATGGGCCAGGATGAACTTGCCAATAGATATGATCATTACCTACAAGCATTTGAATGACGTAACCATCAAGAGTAAAATCCCAGCTTTCTGAAGTCGACAGAATCATTCCTACTAATGAAAGTGAAGTCACAATTTAATGCTGCATATGAAGACTAATTTCCCATTAGGCAAAGAGGACTAACAAGGTAAGGAAAAGAGAATTCACTTAGAAATTATGAGATTGTATCAGGTAAAACTTCCTGCTAGTGACATAATGAGACAGCATTATGCTCTGCCAAAGGAAATAAAATGGACTGGACTAAGGCAGTAGAAAACATACTTCTTGGTAAATCTTTCCATAGCAAAAGTTTGGCCTAGAAGGTTGAATTATTCCTTTATATTTCTGAACTTATGTTTGACAAACATAAGAGAAAAAAGTGTCTCAGATTTGCTCCTAAATTTATATACGAGCTCCACAATAAGTGGTGTAATCTTCATAGATTATTTCAGTACCCGGAACACTAAAAAGCAAACACGCACTTAAGTTTGTACATTGAATCACAACAAATTTTCATTCTGGCCTTCAAATTTCAAATTCTGACTTGTCCAGGTTTTCAAACAATGCTGCTGCTAAGCCAAGCAGACTTTGATGTTTCAAGTCATTGTTTCCAGCTCCAGCCAGCTGAAATGGCCACTGTCGTGTACAGAAGAATGTTGCACGCTACATGTTGAGGATATAGGGATCTGATGGGAAAACTAGGGACAGATTGGTACTGCTGGAAGAAAATCTTTCACAACAGCTTTCTGGAGTAGTGAGGATGTCTGGAAAAAGCCTACACAGGGGAAAAAAACGTGTTCTGAGATGGAAACTAGTTACCAGCACTTAGATGAAAACAGTACAAATAGGAAACAAGAAATTAATGAAGAAGAAAAAAAAAATTAAAAAGGTTTGGGCAGCATGTCTGTCTCCATTTCACAGAGGATGCTGTGTGAGCCATCTCTATCTCCTGCCTGTGTATTACTCCTAGGCATACTTTCGCACATTTTTAGGTCCATGGCACAGGTCTTGGAAGTGTTAGTAATATGGATATTGTTGGCATGTGGCTAATAGGATGAAGGATGCTGATTGCTCTGTTGAACACATTATGTCTGTCCTTCCATCCTTCTTCCTACTTCCCCTCTCCACTAGATACAACAGAACACACCCACCCCCCCAAAGTCAAGTACAATCACACAAACAATCTGATTGTTCTTTGGGAAGTTAAGTTTTCTCAAGCTAGACAGATGGACCTCATTACATACTGTTTTCCATATTCAAGTACTTGCAGTCAAAATGTCCATTAATCAAATTAGGAGAAACAAAAATCCTGTCCTGCCTCCTGACGACTACAAAATTTCTCTTGTGCTGAGTCTGACTCTTGTACTTGCTTGATGCAGGACTTCAGTTTGTAAAAAAGGAATATATTTTAATCCAAGAAGAAAACTCCCTGATCAGAAAAGAAAGAAATTCCAAGTCTTGTCAAGGGGTGTTTTTCCACTGGCAGCACTGGGCATTTGAGCAGCTCTTTAATTCCTCTGCTACAGTAATTCTGAAAGAACAGAGTTAGAACTGCATTTCCCTATAGGCCTGCTGCAGATTGATTAACTTTTGCTGCTTGGATCCAGGATCACAAAATTAAGAGAAGGCCCCGAAGCAATGCAAAAACCTCATACCTGCAAACCTTCAAATCTAGTTATGTCTAATATTGCAGATGAGCTGACATAACATTTTCTCCTTATTACGTTATATATTCAGAATCAAGAGCATGAAAATGGTTCCTTTTTAAAATCAATGACAAAGTGGTTACTAATTCTTTCTACACTTAATTTCTACAAACACACTTAGTAAATCTGTCTTAGAATTTGCCAACTTTTACAATGCCTTCAGTGTGGCTCATACCCATGAAGCAGTTCCTTCAGCCCTAGCACTTACATGAGCCGACAGTGTGCCCAGGCTGCCAGGAAGGCCAGCTGTATCCTGGGGTGCATCAAGCACGGCATTGCCAGCACATCTAGGGAGGTGATTGTCCCACTCTACACTGCGCTGGTGCGGCCTCACCTTGAGTTACTGTGTGCAGTTTTGGGTGCCACAGTACAAGAAAGACATAAAGCTATTGGAGAGTGTCCAGAGGAGGCCAACTAAGACGGTAAAGGATCTAGAGGAGAAGACGTATGAGGAGAGCCTGAAGTCCCTTGGCTTGTTCAGTCTGGAGAAGAGAAGGCTGAGGGGAGACCTCATCGCAGCCACGGCATCCTTACGAGGGGGAGCGAAGGGGCAGGCACTGATCTCCTCCCTCTAGTGCTCAGCGATGGAACCCGTGGGAACGGCATGAAGCTGCGACAGGGGAGGGTTAAGTTGGAGATCAGGAAAACGTTCTTCACACAGAGGGTGGGGGGGAACTGAAACAGGCTCCCCAGGGAGGTGATCACAGCACCGAGCTCGGCTGAGTTCAAGAAGTGTCTGGATGATGCTCTCAGTCATCTGCTCTGATTGGGCTGGTCCTGTGTGGAGCCAGGAGTTGGACCTGATGATCCTTATGGGTCCCTTCCAACTCAGGATTTCTATGACTCTATGATTACATGCACCTGCAAACTTGAAGTGTTTTGAAAATTTTTCATGCTATCTTAACTCCTGTTTAACCAAAATCCAGAACTACTGATGACTTAATGATTAATTCACCTCGGTCATCTCAGAACGGTACACATCCAAAATCTCCCCTTCCTTCCTATATTGCATGGAAACTGAAAATGCATGCTTGCTTCTGGAGATTGGTGGGTTGCAACTCGGCAAGCTGGAAGGGTATGAGCAGTGCAACCCAGCAAATAGGAGCTTGCACCTGGAATAATTTTCTTGATGCCACAGTGCTGAAGTATAGCAGACTTTGACTTCTGTCAGATTTTCTCCCCACTACATACTGAGAAGAAAGCTCTCTGCTCACACATAAAGGTATTCATTGTAGCGGAACTGAAAGTCAAATGTAAACAGCTACAGTAAAAATTGAAGCAAATCACAGGGCTCCACAGTTCACGAGACCCAGAAAGGCACCCAGCTTTTGTAAACAAATATGATTTATTACTCTTGCTATCAGCAAACCACACACCACAGTTAATATTGCAAAATACTCTGAATAGTAACTTACTGTTTTCACTTCCCTAAAACTGTCTTCAAGGATCAATTTCACAAAAAAAGTTTCTTTAGTTTAAGGAATATTTTACCACTTATATTTGAGCTCATATTTTAGCAAATTATACCTTTAAACAATACCATTCTCCAAACTTGAAGTGTTTGCCAAAACATGTTGAGATAGTAAGTGACCGAGAGAATGAACTCTTGAGTCTGTTAAACATTAAAAATAGATGGTTTCTGCAGCTGGCCTTAACTGTAAAGCACTTGTACCACAGTAGAAAAAAGGCAGAAGGACTTTCCCGCCCCATACCCCTCCACCAATGCACATAGCTGAACATTGCTTAGAGAGAAAAACTTGAAAGGAATTGTCCAAAAATCGTTGAAAATGGCAGAGATGGCAAAACTATTTGTTCCTTCAGGCAAATCTGATGATGCGTGGGGGATACACACCAGCTGAAACAACGAAGCAGCATGCAAACAAGGACACTGAAAGCCCAAGTGTACTCACAACAAGCTGCAAACATTCCCAACACAATGCAAAAGAAGAAAATTAAATGTATCCAAGTAAAACCAAGCTAAAACAATGAGACTGTAAGTTCCCAGTATTCCTAGGGCAATTCCGATTGTAAGCAAACTGCCTGGGAAAGAGGCTGAGATTTCACCCGGTGCTTACAACACGGAAGTTAGTGATGACAGCTGAAATAAATGAATTTTTGTACTTGGTGGCACTAAAACTGGCACAAATGAGTCATAGAACGGATGCACAAGGGAAACCAAAACACATGCCCACAACAGACAATGCACTGTCACATCCTTGCAAGACTTGCTAAAAGATTAGCAGGGTGTTTTTGCATAGAGAAGATAGTTTCCAAATACGTTTCAGCTGGGATAAAATGATTCAGACAATAAAACAGCTGCTGCTGAAAATAACAATTACATGCAAAGAAGTAAGTAATTGGAGTAATAAAGCCAATGGAATAATTAGAAATCTCTCCTAAAGTGCCATGGCCCATATTAACAGCATATTAGATATTGAGGAGTCAGGCAGCTTCACCTTTGCAAAGATCAAGCGACTCTCTGCCTTAAAAAGAGCAAAGGAGTATTTTGTTACTTGGCCCAACCCAGAATATTGTTAGGAGTTTGCGCCAAAGAGAGTTACTGGAGAAAAAAACAGTTATATCATCAGATTTGGACTCCGCTCAGTAGATACAGATGGTTGAGAGCGCTGTTTAGAGATCAAATTGCCAGCAGAAGACTATCAGAGTTGCCGGGAAGATATGTTAATAGGTCTCACAGGGATCAGCATCATCGTTTACCGTGTTCTTGTATAAAAACATGGGGAAAAAAAGGAGCAGAAGCTACAGAAGGTCATACACATAGTACCACTTCTCCCACAGAAGAGCCTGGGGAACTAACCATAAAATGAAGAAAGAAGAGATAAAATTGCAACCAAATGTATAACAAACCCAATCTGTCTCACTTTTACTCGTTATATTTTAGTCCTCCAAAATTTAAAAACTGCAGAACAGCTGTATGTACCTAATGATGCTAAATCAGTTAGAGATCATTGGATTTTGTAAATGTACTTAATGATGCTAAATCAGTTAGAGACGATTGGATTTTGTAAATTATCTGACAACTTATCTCCACAATCTCCTAGGTATGTGTGATGACTGAAGCAACCCTTAGACAAAGGTGCTCTGATATAATTAGTTTAAATAAATGCAAGCCCTAGTAACCTCAACAAACCGGTGGCAGGACTTTAGTCAGCACCCACGAGTGCTGAGGGAGCTGGTGGAAGTCATTGCTAGGCCACTCTCTATAATCTTTGAAAACTCCTGGAGAACAGGAGAGGTGCCTGAGGACTGGAGGAAAGCCAGTCCAACCTTCAAAAAAGGCAAGAAGGAGGACCCAGGTAACTATAGGCCAGTCAACCTCACCTTCATCCTTGGAAAGACAATGGAACAGCTTGTTCTTGGTGCCATCTCAAAGCATGTTGAGGAAACTAAGTAGTTAGCATGGACTCAACAAGGGAAAGTCATGCTTGACCAAGCTGATAGTTTTTATGATGGCATCACTAGATGGATAGATGAGGGGAAAGCAGTGGACATGGTCTACCTCAACTTCAGCAAAGCTTTTGACATGGTCTCCCATGGCATCCTCATAGCCAAGCTTAGGAATTGCGGACTGGACCATTGGGCAGTGACGTGGTTTGGGAACTGGCTGAAGGAAAGAGCTCAGAGAGTTGTGGTCAATAGGGCAGTGTCCAGCTGGAGGCCTGTGGCTAGTGGTGTCCCCCAGGGGTCAGTGCTGGGTCCAGTCCTATTCAATATATTCATCAATGACCTGGACAAAGGGGTAGAATGTGCTCTCGGCAAGTTTGCTGACGATACAAAACAAGGAGGAGTGGCTGCCACACCAGAAGGCTGTGCTGCCATCCAGCGTGACCTAGACAAGCTGGAGAGCTGGGTGGAGGGAAATCCAATGAAATTCAATAAGGGCAAGTGTAAAGTACTGCACCTGGGAAAGAACAACGGCACGTATCAGTATAGGTTGGGGGCTGACCTGTTGGAGGGCAGCTCTGGGGAAAAGGTCCTTGGAGTCCTAGTGGATAACAGGATGACCATGAGCCAACAGTGTGCTGTCACGGCCAAGAAGGCCAATGGCATCCTGGGATGCATTAAGAAAAGCCTGACCAGCAGGTCGAGGCAAGTTATCCTCCCTCTCTACTCTGCGCTGGTGAGGCCTCACCTGGAGTACTGTGTCTAGTTCTGGGCTCCTCAGCTCAAGAAGTACAAAGAACTACTGGAGAGGGTTCAACGGAGGACCACCAAGATGACTAAGGGCCTGGAGTACCTACCATATGAGGAAAGGCTGAGATAGCTGGGTCTGTTTAGCTTGGAGAAGAGGAGGCTGGGTGGGGATCCTATCAATGCTTATAAATGTTTAAAGAGTGGGTGTCAGGAAGCTGGGGCCAGGCTCTTCTTAGTGGTGTCCAGTGATAGGATGAGCGGCAATGGCCATAAACTGGAAAACAGAAGGTTCAACCTGAACACGAGGAAATACTTCTCCACTGTGAGGGTAACAGAGCACTGGAACAGGCTGCTCAGAGAGGTGGCGGAGTCTCCTCTGGAGACATTCAAAAGCTGCCTGGACTTGTTCCTGTGTGATCTACTCTAGCTGATCCTGCTCTGGCAAGGGGATTGAACTAGATAATCTCTAGAAGTCCCTTCCAAACCCTACCACTCTGTGAATCTGTGAATCAGAAGCTAGAAGGATACTCCAGTCAGAGGGGACATCTCTCACATAGAAGAGCAGCTTGTACATCTAGATCACTGCTGTCAGAAGAGCCAGTCAAAATAGCAAAGGAGTATCTGTAAATAAGCTATACACCCAAGGTCTGACTAGTATCTCCAAAGGTGTGATCTGAGGAAAGGAAAAGCTATTGTAAATTACCACAGGGATTTTGTAAAAGCCATCTCCCACCAGATGCCTTTGATGCATACACTTGAGCTGTCAATGCTCCACTTAAGAGCATTGCCACTTCCTTACCAGCACCTACAGGCAGCACAGAAACAAGACAGTTGCACAGGCATGTGTTTTATCTGGTGCCCTTAAATAAATCAGTTATATGCCATTTTCATAGCAGGAGTCAGAATGAATAATGTATAGTGCAGATTTTCATGAGTTCGTGTCCAGGATGGCATGTCACTAGGTCAAAATGCCTATTTGTCTTTCCAGAATACTTGAACTATTTGAAACAAATTGAGCAAACAAGACAAAAGTTGTATAAAAGAGCTGTGAAAGACAGACCACTTACATCTCTTGACACACTAGAGTGTTTCTAGAGTCGAAGACTTTATCTTGATAAGCAAATTGTGATTCAACATCACAGAGACAAGGCAAAGTGGGGGAAATGGAGGCCAACTGTGTCTCCAGCTGACCTTTATGCAAAGCAGAAATGGTCTTTTCCACTGAAAAATGTCCAAATGATTCCATTACTCTGTTTTTCTTCTCACATGTCTGGGAACCAGGAGTTGAAGTGTCCACGACTACTACAGTGCTCACTCATTGTGGACAAAGCAATGACATATCCTAGCTGATGTAATCACCAACCAGTACAGTTTTGCAAGACAGACAGACGGACAGCTTTTTGGTAATATTTTCTAGGAACTAGAAGCTAAGTCACCCTTGCGCCTAAGGCACTGTCAGTCACAAGGCTACAGCAAAACTAAACTGGCAGTTTTAATGACCTTATTTTAGAAAGCTGTAGGCTGTTTTCTTCTAGGAAGGACACCAACATTGCAGATTGTTTGATGGAAAGGACCAAAATATACCTTTTTGCCTGTAGGAGCATTGCTGAACCAGCATTGGTGCCTTGCTTAACAGGGAAGAGTAGCGAAGAGGTCTGTGCTGCACACAGTAAGCTAAGGGACTAGCAAATCTCTCCAAAATCATACTCTTCAGTTATGTATATAGGCAGAAATACAAATACTATAATCTGTGAAATATATATTTAATCTGATCACTTACTGTAATCCACGAAATATACGTTCAGTTGAATCCGGCCACTAGAAAGCAATGAAGAGAAAATGAAGAATGAAGACACAGGGTTCAAATATGCTGAAGAACTACAGAGCTGTGAATGCCTGCCATGACTATAGCATAGGCGACTGCCCGTCGCTGTCACTATAGATCAAACATATATATGCAGTTCCCATTTCAGCCTTTCATTATACAAGGAAACAGCGCCCAGAGACGAAATCAGAGCAAAATTTCTTCCGACACATAACTCTGCCTAGAGCACTCGACCAGGGTGCTGGACATGTCCACAATCTTCCCAGTTCTGCTGCTGATGTGTTGGAGCCTGCAAAGTTCCCCATTTCTAACCCAAGAGATTATATTGGTTTCAAGTGTAAAATTGTCTGAAGTCTGCTGATGAAGACCCTAAGAGTGACATGCTGCAATTCTGAGTTACAACAGTAAGAAAAAATATATTGTAAAATTCTCTGTTCACACTTCATTTGAATATCCACAAAAATATAAGAAGATTTAAAGTCTATGAACTTCGTATTAGGAAATACGTAATTTTCTAGTTTCGATCTTTTTTTAAACAACATTCATCTTCCCAGAGCCCAACTAGGCCTTGCCTCTACTGTAAGTTCTGTGCACTTCTTTCCCAACTTGCGACTACAGCTCGAGCAGTTTCTACAAGACAAAAGAGAAGGTCAGAAACTGTAATGCTTCATCTTTTAAGAGCAACATTAGCTTGGCTCCATTGCTCACATCCATTGTTCTCTCCTTCTCCTTTTAGTCATTTTTCTAGTGTGGAAACATCTCTTAATCTTTGCTGAATGCTCACACTGTTCATGGCTCAGAGGCCAGTTTTCTCATTGAAGAACAGATCAGGTATACCTGGAGGCAGGTATTTCTTAGGGAAATAAGGATGGATGTCCAGAGGAAGGGGCCAGACTTTTCTCAGTGGCGCCCAGAGACAGGACAAGGGGCAATGGGCACAAACTGGAACACAGGAAGTTCCATCTCAATGTGAGGAAAAACTTCTTCACTGTGAGGGTGACGCAGCCCTGGCACAGGCTGCCCAGAGAGGCTGTGGAGTCTCCTCCTCTGGAGATACTCAAAACCCACCTGGACGCAATCCTGTGCAACCTGCTCTAGGTGATCCTGCTCTGGCAGGGGGGCTGGATTAGATGATCTCCAGAGGTCCCTTCCAACCCCTACCAATCTGTGAAACTGTGAATGTTACAAAAAGTTGACACGTCCGTCTCTCTCAGATGAGGCAGTACTGATTTGCAGCACAGACTGGTTTTTCTTTTTGCAGAAATTTCAACTGAATATTTCTGCTTTCTCCCTACAGCTACTGCCTCATGTCCCTCCTCAGTCTCCATGCCTTCTCTCAAGTGTGACCACTTTTCTCTCTGCTCCAGTGCCAGTCCAGTGCCGCTGCTCAAGGATGTGGAAACGCAGTGCATGCAGTACCTTGCAGACACTTGAGACAGCTTCGCACCTACCGACCTCTGGCTGTCAGAGAAGTCTAGCTGCAGCAACATGGCATTCAGATGAGGCCACTGCCTCAGCATCTCCCCAGCTTCTCCATAGCTTTTGCCGCTTCTACCCATAATGTTTGTACAGAGGGCAAGGAAGAAGCAGGAAGGAAGTGGCACCAACAGCCTGAGAAAGCCTTCACTGGAATCTGTGAACCCACCTCTCTTAGCCAAGTCCCTCCTTTCTCCTAGAAATTTGTCCCAGTTGTAATAAATGCAAAGCCATTCGATGCTTCAGAAATCTGTTTACAATTTAAATAATTAGCTTCACAGGAATGAAACGGTCTAGGAACACAGAGAAGAAAAAAGAATACTAGAGGCACTGTGTGTGTAAGTTAGTAGTCAGAGAGTTGAGTCGCAGCTGCACAACCGACGTCGCATAGTCAGTGCAAGCAGTTGAACCAAATGCTCTGTTAATCTAGGTCCTCTTGAAAGAGCTATTAGAAAACAAACAAACAACTGAGTCCAAAAAGATCCTAGACACTTTCTCCGTTTTTTTTTAAATTTGATGTTTCCAAAGAAAATGTGAGTTCATATGTAAAATTCAATCCAATACTCTTCTGAAATGTAGAAAGAATAAATAGTAAAAAAAGAAGCAATTGATAAACCTGATGCAGTTTTTTTTTGTCCCTAAGTTTAGCAAAATATTTTCAAATGCTGTAAATTGCCATTTACAGCATTGTTTCTTTCTTACAGGATCTCAACAGGCTTTCACAAACAGTGAACAATAGGATGTCTCAGCATGTTAATGAAATTCATGAGGAACTGATAAAAATTTTTACACATTCAGTAGAGCTAAATACAGCCATTTCTTGGACGGAATATGGCATGCTTTCAGCATGTGATACTACAGTCCATCTAGTGAAAAGGCAGAATACCATGTCCTATTGAAATTTAAAAGGGAAGGCATATGGGAAGATCACATTCACTCTTGCTACTCTCATGTGTTTCAGTAGCTAAAGTTAACGTTCCTGTTGTTAGCGATGACTGCAAAATCTCACTTCCAGTTTCACTCGGGAAGACTAAGCCCCTGGCACCAGAATGAAAATATCAGGAGAGACTCTGGTCAAATCTGTGTCACTGTGAATACGCCCGGCAAGCACAGATACTGTCCCAGGATGTCACCTGTCTGTCCCAACCTGCTTGTGTATATTCTAGATGACATCTCAAGACATGAGATCACATATGCCTGCCAGATCCTCCATCAGGAACCTGATGCAGAATTAGGTTACCATATCTTTACTCCAACCCTCCTGTGATTGCTTCTCCCCACTGCAAAAGTCAAACTTACCTTCATTTGATCCTCATTAATGGGTTAAAGAGGAGTAGATATAATCTACTAATCAGGCTGGGAAAAACATGGGTCAGTTGTCCTTAGGGACTGCAGCTAAACTTTCCAGCTGCTAAGCACACAAAAGCGGAAGCTCCTTAAGACAGATACAATCTATTGATCTCCTTTCCATCTTCAGAAGAAAATGTGCAACTTAGATCTCCAACCTTGGTGTAAAATGGCAATAAATAGCCATGACTCATTGCTTGCAGCACAGGGGCATTCTTTCTTCAGTGGGACAAAAAACAGGGAATGAGGCATGGTGATGCTTTTCTCCAGTCACATTTGAAGCCAAGGGGTATGAGGTAAATACATGTGCATATACACACACGAACAATGCTAAGACTGGTAAAATAAACCTTGGCTTTGGAAAGCTTCCTGACTTCATCTAGAAGCACAGAGGCATCTCAAAAGCCTCATCCATATACCCTCTTCCGGGACACATCTTGGGATGATATATAATGTATATGATTAAGACCACACTGCACAGGGAATACAGATAAAACACTTATTCATTACTGTTGTGAACTTTTTAGCCCACAAAAAACCAGGACTATATTTCTTGCCTTCTTCCTGACACTACAATGTATAAGATGATGCCTGTTTACAGGTCAGAGGAACCATAGCTCCAAGTAGATACTGAAGCAGCCACGCTGTGAAGCACAGATATGTTTCACATTGTCACTCCGTTTAGTCATACGTTATTTTTACATTGAGTTAGAATGAAATCTGTCCTAAAAATCATTGATGTGCAGTTGCCATTGCAAATGTGGTAGTATGCTGACAGCAGCCTTCAAAATGTCCCTGAAAAGGAGCAGGAGGTAGGAGGAAAGAGTAGGTTAGAAGGATACAAAAGGCACAGAAAGGTGGCAGGTGGTCAAAAAAAGTACTGAGAGCCTTCATATGTGCTACAGCATAATTTCTTTCATTGTAGTGAAGAAGAAAATTGCAGCATGTGATCTGCTGTGTCCTTCTGAGATCTCAGGATGCAACTGCAGCCAATATCAAAACTACCATTGACTTCTAGCAGGATGAACATTTTATCCCAAGCCAATTTACAAGACACATGTATTTTGGGTGAAGTGGAACTAAGGACAGCAGAAAATGATATGTCCCTAGCATTAAGCAGCCAGAAGGGATCCTCACCCACCTCGGAAGAACCAAGGAATAACCATCTCCCATTTACATCAATATACATATCTTAGATGTGTCTTAATTTGAAATGATGGCAAAAAGAAACTTCTCTGGGAAAAATAAGTTTCACAGAGCAACAAGAGACATAAACAAAATTTTCCCAATTAATTTTTTTTTTATGGTTTCAGAACCCCATGAATATAGTCTGTCAAGCTTCTAGAAATCATTTTGTACATTGATAAAAACTTGGTTTGCTTGTCTCTTGTGTATATATCCCTATTCAATTTAGCTTAGTGTAAACTTAGGATGAGAAAATACATGGCTTTTTGACTTGTTTTGATATCAGGAAGGAAATACTGCACCCTCCAAACGGCACTCAGTATTTAGCACTGCACTGTTTGTTACATTTTCCGTACTTTCCTCACACAAAACAGCCCAGAAGCAACAGAGAAAGTAACACAAGGCAATACAGGCAGAAGCACCATCTTATCCAATTGAAATATGAGCTACCAGGGAGAGAAAATTTATGTTTGTTAAGATTCAATAAAAGTGGCAGGTCCTAAGAAATAATTTGAATGCCTACTGAAATCTTTGTCTTTTTTGTGGTTGTTATTGTTCTCTTTTCTTTCTCCTCCTTGCTTTAATTTGGGCTTTCATGTCTCATGACTCGATGCTTAATGAGAGATATAAGATATCCCAGTTATACAATGCAATTAACTTTAGATTATTAGGATTATAATAAATCATGTTTAGGAAAGTTCTTGGGAGAGCTTTTTGAAGACAACACTTCTGAAATCTGTGCAGCATCTAGGTTGATCAGGCCAAAATTACACAAGTATCTTCTCCCTGCTCTTAGATGGGCCTAATTGGAGGATGCTATCACATTAGGAAAAAATGCTTACACCAGCCTCGTAACACTCTTTTCCTTGCTGGTAGGAAACTGGGACAACTACTAGGGGGCTTTCCACCCCCCTAGTACCTGTTCCTGCCTGCAACCCCTCACCCACAATATGCACAGGGAATCAAAAGCAGCACAGATGCCCGCAGAGTGAAGGCTGCAGCAGAAGAGGAGGGCACTGGAGATGGGTTACCTGCAAGAAGTTTATTCAGGTCATAAGAAAGTATGTCAGGACGCTAATAAGTTATTTAACGCAGATCTACAGTGCAGCATGCAGCAGGTTTGGGGAAGTAGAAGCTAACCTGGATACCTAGGTCTGGGGTGTTGCAAGACTGAAGAAATCTGTTTTTTAAGGCCCTATGAAGTATTTCTTCTTACGATTGATTTAAAAAGGATGTGTTTTTTGTGGAAGTTATAGTGAAACCCAACCTTTTCTTGTTACCCGCCCTCCCTCCCCCCAGTTCTGTACTCTTNGTCAGGCTGACAGGCCTGTAGTTCCCCGGATCATGGAGATGTTACCACTGCGCTCTGACTGCAGTAACTCTTGTTTTAGAGCTTTTTCATTGTGATTACACTTTCCTACTGAACAAAATTAATTTCAGCATTCTTTTCCAGAGGTGAGCTGAGGTACTGAATGCTAATATGAAACTTACAGTAAAGGTGAAGTTGTCGTGGTTTTACCCCAGCCGTTGGCTGGGCACCACATAAACACGCACTCAGTCCCCCTCATCAGAAAAGGGGGAGAGAATCGGAAGAGTGAAAGTGAGAAAACCTGTGGGTTCAGGTACAAGAATTTAATAAGTGAAGCAAAAGCGGCGTGCACAAGCAAAGCGAAACAAGGAATTCATTCCCCACTGCCCACGGCAGGCAGGGGTTCAGCCATCCCCAGGACAGCAGGGCTCCGTCACACGTAATGGTTACTTGGGAAGACAAACGCCATCACTCCGAATGCCGCTGCCCCCCCTTCTTCTTCCCCCCAAGCCCCTTATAAACCGAACATGACGCCATATGGTATGGAATGTCCCTTTGGTCAGTTGGGGTCAGCTGCCCTGTCTGTCCCCTCCCAACTCCCCGCGCACCCCCAGCCATCCCGCCGGCGGAGCGGTGCGAGAAGCAGCAAAGGCCTTGGCTCTGTGTGAGCATCGCCCAACAACGGCAAAAACATCTCTGCACTATCAGCGCTGCTTCCAGCACAAACCCAAAACACAGCCCCATACTGGCTGCTGTGAAGAAAATTAACTCTCTCAGCTGAAACCAGGACAGAAGTATAAATGAGAGTACGTGATCCACAGCAGTATGAAATAGGAAGCATGGCCAATTTTATAGTGGACTTCTATACTTCCTCTCATTCTTCATCTTCACTCACATCCCAGATCCTGCTAGATGAATTTGCACCTCTCTTAAAGACTTTTCCTTTGCTGTCTATAATTGGTTAAACTGATTTTGTTTAAAAAATCTATAGCTTGAATGTGATACAAGCTTATAAATTTGTGTTTCGTATTTTCTACCACAAAATTTTCACATAGGTAAGAGAAAATATCTCATGGGGCATTTTATAGCCACTTAGAGGTCAGTTGTTTTTGTTTAAAGAAAATAATAAATTGTTTCACTATAAGTCATCATTTATGTAATGACCTAGTCAACCATTTTATATTTTTCTCCTCTTGTTTAACTACAGCAAGCTGTTTGCTTTATGATTCCCTATAGCCTTGGGAATATTTACTACTGCAAGTTTCCTATTCCTTTTATGTTTCTGAAAGGAACCCTCTGAACTAGCGACAGGACAAGGGGGAACGGCTGCAAGTTATGCCAGGGGAGGTTTAGGTTGGAGATAAGGAGAAATTTCTTCTCGGAAAGGGTGGTCAGGCATTGGAACGGGTTGCCCAGGGAGGTGGTGGAGTCACCGTCCCTGCGGGTGTTTAAAGAAAGGTTGGATGTGGTACTTAAGGACATGCTTTAGTGGGTGATAGGTGTGTGGGAGGATGGTTGGACTATATGATCCTGGAGGTATCTTCCAACCTTAATGACTCTATGATTCTATGATTCTATGAAGTCTGCTCCAAGGAGTCAACCAGTGAGTTCACTAATCCCACTCCTGCTTGTAGGTTACAAAAACATTGATAAGAAATTTAAGGGTGAAAAAGGTGTTTGTCTTCACCAAGGCATTGTGAAGTTTGCGTGTTGTCCTGTCTGGGGACATTAAACAGCACTGCTAATCTATAATACTGAGAGATATTGGGAAGACTTAAAAATTGGGTGGTGTGAAAATGGTGAGGAAAAGTTTAATGATTTTTATCTTTCCTCACGTACGCTTAGAAAGAGAAAGAGGGAAGAATGTGAAAATATACATTCATAAAGAATTCTTTTGCCATAGAAAATACAACATTTTCTTGAGGGATTTTTCTTTTTCTCTTCTATTCAGCCATTCTACTATAAACAGAAAACAGACCTTTGGTGAAAAGGGATGGGACTGTGTGGGCTCTTTTAGGGAGGGGGCAAATATACTAATATTTTGATAGAAGTGTTACCACTTCTTCCATATATCAATCTTTTTCTGACATAAAACCTGAGAAAACAGTATTCCTTCCAAGCTACGCAGATATTCCTAAACAAGAATAATGCTGGCACTAGGTATCAGTTCATAAAGATAGATCATAATAACACCTCAAATTCAACTGTTCACACCCAAATAGAAAAGAAAAATAACTAGTAGGAATGAGGTTGTATTGCCAACTCAAAGGATTGAAAGTATATGAGGCTTTGTACAGATCATGAGCAAACAAAATACAGTGGAGTAAAACAGATGTCTACTTCAAGTCATAGTTCTGAGCTTTTCAAGATTTGTATTAGTGAGTTCTCTATAACTATGCAAATTAGAAATTTTTGTTTTTAAAAGAAGGTTCGTATTGCCGTATTACATGAAACACTGCAAAAATATTGTACTTGTAAGATGTAATGTATTATCTAGTCAAGGATAGGACTTGCTATATATCTATAACCTCTCACTAAGAACCCAAAATATCACACATACCCTGGCAAGAAAACAGCTCTTCCATGTAATTGGAAAGAATTGCTCCCAAATTAATTTCCATGAATGAAAACTACATGCTTTGATTTTCATGACTCACTAAAAATCCTCCAGCACTAGCACCTGAAAATGGGGCAGGAATTGGAACTCAGTCCTTTAAAAAACATTTCTCGGCCACCGTTCAAGTGTCAAGAGTCATAGCCCTTGCGTAGACCAAGCACGAAGGAGATGAGACATTTAAGACACCTGATGAATGGTGTTCATCACACAGATGCAACTGACACAGATAGCGGATGCAACTTCTATAATTAATTCTTTCAGTGCACCTATCTGAACCTAGGACTACCATCACATAAGCAAATGAAACTGGTGCACCTGTGAGCAGTTCGTTGTTCTGTGCCTGATGGTGCATGAGAAATTGCTTTTGAAAATGAATCCTTTGCAAATTTTTCTTTTCAAAGCAGTTGTAAAGGCTGAACTAAAGGCTGATCTTGAAATTTCATGGGTTTAAATTGATCATGTTCTGGTTCCCCGCAGCGATTGTCACAAAGAGTTTGCTTTCTATGAACCAATCCAGTTCTTGGTCTTAATACTTAGCAGGGAACTTGGAGTGACTGTGGAAACCTTAGAACCTCAATTAGGAACAGAATAACATCTACTAAGCATCTTCTCTCCTTTTTGCATGGAAGCTGCATATGTAATATGACTGAAATGAGGCAGCCACTAGGGTATGCAAAACATTACACAGGCATAATTCATATTTCATGAGATCATTCACAGAGAAGGGAATGGTTAAAGGGAAGAGTAAGTCATATTAAATATTTAAGAATCTGCTACATTCTATAAAAGCATTAGCAATGCAGTAAGCAGACAGTAGATGCTTATCATTCTCGTGCTCTTAAATTACTCTTTAACTATTTAGATTAGGATAAAAATAATGGCGATGGCAGAAAGCAAGCGGTGGGATCTAACGATGGAGAAGAATGAGGTCGTATCTTTGGCTAAATAAATTTATTTTTGAGCAAATAATTGCTACTTCTATACAGAAAACTAAGCAAGTGTAATTATTTTACTTAAATAATGAGATCCTTGACTGAGAATCAAGTCAAAGGATCCCATAGAGAACAAATACTCTACCAAAAGTCATTGACACTTTTGCTTCTGTTTCACTTGGGCTTTTTTGCAGAATGGAGATGTGACAGGTTCTGTGGTGTTTTAAAAATATTGCTGTTTTTATTGGAACCTTTTTAGTATTGAAGACCAAAAGGAACAGTTAATGTTTTAATAATAATTTCATCATCTTTTCCTCCACTGACCAAACTTTGTACTGGATCAGTTTTTAAGATCATGCCTTTTCTAACTCAGGATGTGATTTAACTTCTTCATTTAATACTTTTAGTATTACCTTACAATGTTTGCGACCCGTTGATATGTACATAACGCACACACTCACACATGTATGAGCAAAAGTATTACAGAATCA